>MU223614.1:894102-916538 GCA_018584345.1 Thuja plicata | reverse complement strand
GGTGATGGGAGTAGAGTAGGAATAGGGTAGGTCTCTAGGTTGGGTTAATAGGTTTCTAGCTAGGGTTTAGATTATATTTCAAATTAAATTTGAATAAATCATAGTTTAGAAGAATTAGGAATATGGAAGATTTTTAATAAATATGACTTTATTAAAAAGGGGAATTTTGTGAGACAAATGTATTTAAATAAAATACATTAGAATAGTATTTAGACCATTGATAAATACCAACTATGAAACTATTTAATTCATTAAATTAAATAGTTAGATGAATAAAAGGGAATTGAATATTAATAATAATATTAATATTTGTGGACGTCTACATTTTGCCCCTCTTTGATGTGGCGTCGCAAGTGACGTTGCGTCAGAGACAAGAAAATAAGTTTCCCCAGAGGAAGAGGGTTTCTAGGAGTCATGTCGAAGCAACGACGATATAGGGTTGTGCCCCCTCAAGAAAAGAACACAACAATGTCAGTGTTGTGGGGTTTTCTCCAAAAAAGGATGCAACGAGAAGGAGGAAGGGAGAGGAGGTAATAAATAGAAGCCTTCTGAAATGCAATTAAGAATGCAAATGTAATGATGAGATTAAATGCAACTAACAAGCCTTGGGGATCCATTTGTGTGAAAAACATGGAGAGCACATCCAATTTTGATATGGAAAAAGGAGGTATGCATCAGGTGTTAGGAAACATAGATGACAAGATTCCTTTGTGTGGAACAGATGCTCAAACTAAAGCACACTGCAAAAGATGCATGTATCAATAGCCACCAGTCACGACACACCAAGATATAGCAGATCAAGGTAGTAGTGAGTAGGTTTAAACTGACACAAAAGATAAAATCAATAAATAAGGCCTCATGACCAAGCAGTCATTCAGTCCAAAGTTCTTTCCATGAACAGGAGTGATGTGATAAATAATTTGATAAGACTATGCTAGAAGGATGCATCTTGACAGGCAAAGATTGGATTTGATTGTAAAAGATATTTGCTAGAAAAAGCTATGAGCAAAATGAGAAGCAAGGATAGTAAGTTGGAAAACTGTTTTGGTGAAAAACATGATCACAGTCATGGGAGTCAAAACGTCACTGAAAAGGAAAAAAATGAAAGATGCGAAAAGAAACAAGGGTTTATTGCAAGATTTTGGAGATTTTTTTAGTGTTTTGAATTTTTTGCGATTTTTTGAATTTTTTTTGGATTTTGCAGTTTTTGAATGTTTTTGGATTTTTCGCCGCATTTAGACTGTACAATGGGAGTAATAATACAATAATATACAGGTAGGAGAAGAAAATGGAGTAGAATTTTTTTTGGGAAAATGTGGGCTATAAGAGGGGCTGAAGGGCTAAAAGAAGGTAATTTGTGAATGTATATCAACACCTAGGTGCACGACAATGTATTTATTGATGAAAAATAGTGTACTTATGGACATTATTATATATATACAATGACCGATTGATGATTCTATGATTCTATGTGATTCTATGCATTGATCTATATGACATTATGATGCATATGCTTATATGAGTACAAACATTGATGCTTGCATGATGTGATGTTTTATGTTTATGTATATACAGGATGAGATGTTTAGATGCATGTACCTAGATGTATGTTTATGTGTTTAATGTATACTGTAGTATTTGTGATGTAATGCAATGGATGGAATTAATAATTTTATGAATACTTTTATGATGCAATGCATGTAAATACAATGATCCTAATGAAAATGCAGGGATCATATGAAAATGCAGGTATGGAGCTGATGCAATGAATGTAATGGGACTCATGTTTTTGGTGCATGTCACATTCAACTGATGAGCTAGCCAATAGGACTATGAAGGACCAGGCAAGGAAGGTTAGCGTGACGACGGCTTAGAGTGTTAGTGTGATGGTGAGAGGAATGGACACATCACAAATATACAAGGACAAAAACTGAGCGATTAATTACAAGAGATTATGTACAAAAGGTTGCTGCTGCAACTTGATTAGATCAAGATGGTTGATGCATGCAATAGTGTTGGAACACCCAGGGAATATGGGAAATGCTGAAGTTTGCAAATATGTGAGGATGGTGATGGAGGGGAGTGAGATTCTGATAGATAATGGGATGGTCCATTATGTGTGATGTCTGTTGCTAGGTTTTCATCACCCATACTTGTCCAAGGAACCTAATTGCCAAGTTTTCACCATTGGACAAAATTTTTCTCTTTTCTCTTCTTTTTTTGATGTTGTCCAAGCGCCTGTTTGCCAGGTTTTCATCCGGACAACCATTTTTTCAGCTTCATTTTCTACTTTTTTTAGATTTTTTCAGGACTGTTTTACATTATTTTTATACTTTTTACTAGGACTTTTTATACTTTTATGGATTTTTTCAGATAACTGGTTACTGGAATGAATAACCAGCCATTAGGCATAGAAGTGTCTGAGATGAATGATGTTGATAGGATCATTCAAGGGTTCTCCTTCAGGAGTGGAGAGATGATATGCCCCAGAACCAAAGCATGCAGTGACAATGTATGGGCCTTGCCAAGTAACCTCAAATTTACCTTTCTTTTCTCGATCAGTACCCACTTTCTAATTTTCTTTTAGCACAAGGTCTCCCACCTAGAATTGGCATGGGTGGACCTTCTTGTTGTAGTTATGCTTGAGTCTATTTTGATAGACAATCAGGTGATCATAGGCTTGCTGATGCTTTTCATCTAGTAGATCAAGCTATGTGAGTCGTGCTACTCGGTAATATTCATCATTAATCAGGCCTCTCAGTGATACTCAGAGGGATGGTATTTCAACCTCAATTAGTAAGAAAACTTCAGTACCATAGACTAGGGAATATGGAGTAGTGCCTGTAGGATTACGGTACGAAGTTTGATATGCCTAGAGAGTAGGGTTGATCTGGAGATGCCAGTCATGGCCAGTATCATTGATAACTTTCTTGAAGATTTTGAGAAGGGTCTTATTAGTTGCCTTAGCTTGGCCATTACCTTGGGGGAAATATGGACTAGAGAAATAGTGATGGATATGGAGGCGAGCACATAGATCACTGATGTGTTGATTTTCAAATGGTGTCCCGTGATCTGTGAAGATAGTGGAGGGTATGCCGAAGTGGCATAAAATGTGGTAGAGGATGAATTTGGATATCTGGACACCTGTAGTGAGTGAGAAGAATTACTTCAACCCACTTTGTAAAGTACTTTGTTGCTGTAATTATGTATTTGTGGCCTTCAGAAGAGAGGGGGTAATCTTACCAACAAGGTCAAAACCCCAACAAGAGAAAGGCCAAGGAGGCACAATAGGTCGGAGGTCTTGGGTAGGAGGATGGATCAAATTGGGATGCTGTTGACAAGGTAAGCACTTTTTGACGAACTCACAAGCATCATGTTCCATTATAGGCCAATAGTTCCCTGTTCATAAAAGTTTCTTAGCTAGGATCATGCCACTTATGTGGGCACTGCATATTCCAACATGTACCTCTTGTAAAGCTTGGGTGGCTTTGCTATCATCTAAACATCTAGATAGCACATTGTGATAGCCTCGGTGATAAAGGGTGTTGGCTATGAGGGTGTAGCGAGAAGCTCTGTGAATAAAGTTTTGGCATTAGGTTGAGGTGAGATGAGGGGATATGATACCATTTTGTAGATAATACTATCATGTCCTACTGTGAGATCTACTATCATGTCTATGTTTGGTAGTGGGAAATCATCCTTGGGACATGCCTTGTTGAGATCTCAGAAGTCTATACATATCCTGATTGATTTGTTAGGTTTAGACACTGGCACCATGTTAGAAATCTAGGCAGAGTAGTCAATGGTGTAGATGATTTTGGCTTGGAGTAACTTCTCTAGTTCTGCTTTGAAAAGTAGTACCACTTTAGGGTGCATCTTTTTGAGCTTTTGTTTGATAGGTTTGATGTTTGGGTCCAATTCTAGATGGTGAACCACTAAGTTGGGGTCTAATCCCCGCATGTGGGAGTAAGACCATGCAAAATTATTTATGGATTCCTTCAAGAGAGTGACAAGATCTCGTTCTTCTGCTTCAGTCAAAGATGCTGCTATGTATGTGATGGAGGGATTCTCTTTGGTGCCTAGGTTGATAGGTTTTTTCTTCTTCAATGAGAATCAACGACTATTCAAGCCTATAATCATGGATTAGGGGAAGAGGAGAATCTTCATCCTTTGGTGCCTCAGAGAGGTTTTCACTAGCAGATACACCCTTTGTTTTTACCATTTTGTGATTAGATAGTGCCCCAGAGGGGTTTTCGCTAGGGGATCAATTTTTCTCTTTTTTATTTTTGTTTTCTACTTCATTTTTGCGGCTGAAGTTCTCCTCTTCCCAAAAGTATGCCTTTGGATCCAATTTGTAAAAATGTGCTGAATTTTTCTGCCAGTCATTGCTCTATTCAATTCCTCCCATAAATCTTAGGAGTGCATCCTCACTTTGGAAATCATCAACATGTATGACACTTGGTTGGTCCCAGTCTATGAGTTTAGGATGGTGGAGGGGAAGGTCAATGAAGAGAATGAAAATTTGGTGTAGGAAAAAATTTCCCAGGAAGGTTTCATCGTCAAAAACATCGTCATTGGCTCTCACAACTTTTTTTTTTGAGACATCTTCGATGTCAGCGATTTTTCCTAGGGAAGGATAAGAGGCATATATGTTCTCATTGGTGCCCCCATTCTTGTCAGAATCCATGCCAAGGCCTAGGTGCCTCTCTCACCGGGTAGGTACAATATGATCCTTCATTCCTTCCTCTTCATAACCGAGACCACCTCCTTGATAGTTCCATTTTTCTGTCACCAGCTTGTGAGTTGAAGGGTACTAACCTTTGAAGTAATTGAGGCAACTTGTGTCCTTGGGTGGTGGATACTTATAGAGCCATTGGTTGATGTTTGGTGTCATTTCCTAGCTATTCAAAATATAATTTGAGATAAAAGTGGTAGGACCCAATTGTAGCCACTTGGTTGTTTTCGGTTTTGTCTTGCTTAGATTTGGTTGGCGAACTTGAGTGTGTGAATCAACTGGCAGTGCTCCAATTGTGAAGGCATAAGATAAGCTATACTCACCACAACCTTTGTTGTTGATCTTGACCATGGAAAGGGTGGAAGAAAGGATTATTTTTGGGTCTAAATTAGTTTGAGATGAACTGGTGACAGAGGTGCTAATGTTGATCCTGGGACGATGATTGGAATGTGGGAAGGAGGTTTCCAATGCATTGCAGTATGCGAAGGGCTTGGGATCTATGCAAATGGTGATCTCAATGCCGTTATATGGAAATTTGATGCACTGATGGTAGGTGGAGGGGACGACCTGCATAGAGTGAATCCATTGGCAGCCAAGGAGGATGTTGAAGGGAAGGTCAAGATCAACAATATGACATACTGTATCCTAGATAACAGGGCCCACTTTGATAGGTAATGAAATGGTGCCTTCAAAAGTGCATTCTAGATTGTCATATGATTTGATTGTTATGACATGATTTGTTATATCAGATTTAGTGCAACCTGACTATTTTATGAATTTTATAGTACACAGATTTAGGGCGGAACCATTATCTATCATGACCTACTTGATGGAAAAATCTTTAACGATGACAAAAATACGAAGTGGAAGATTATGATTAGGTTCTTTTGAGGGTACATTTGTTGGTTTAAAGGAGACCTCACAAGATGCAGACAAGTATCTGACAAGGTTCTAGAATTCAGTGAGGTTGATGTCATTGAGAACACGGGATTCTTATAGGGCTTTATTGAGGATATCTTTATAGGTGGGTGAGGTGTGAAGGAGATCCAAGACGGAAATTTGGGTAGGAGTATTCGCTAAGTGTTCCAACAGATTGTATTGGGTACCAATAGATGGAACGGTACTCACACCTGGAACTATTATTCTACCTTGATGAGTGGTGACTGCGCATTGGTTATTAATACCCTTGACATGTATGACATTGATAGAGGACTAGACTTGGCATATGCGGCCGATGAGATTATCGTAGTTTATATATGAATTTGTATAATATTTTCTATCAGCATTTTCTCCTTTCTTACCCTTCCCTTGGTCAGAGGATTGAGTGGGATTGAATGGGCCTTTGCCTGAGGTGTGTTCAGGGAATGCATTTTGATAGATTTTAAGGTCTGCGTTTGGAAATGGTTGGGCAAGAGAGTCTACTTCGATCTCCTTGCGGTTAATGAGATCTTGGATGTAATTTTTTAGCTTCATGCATTTGAGGGTGGTGTGTCCCTTAATACAATGGTAATCACAATACTCATTGTCTTTATACCAGGCAGGCTTAGGTGTTGAGTCATCAAATGGCTGCATTTTTGGATACACGACTTGGTTAGCTTGGACCATTTTGTGGAAGATGACATCTATAGGTTCACCTAAGGGGGTAAACATGCGTTGTGGTGTATTCTAAGTGCGAGGCCTTTATTGTCCATGTGGGACTGATATAGCGTTTGTTTGGTTCAGAGGACCTTTGTAGTTAGGTTGATATGACATACCTAGAGGGGGATAGATAGTTGTGCCTTGAGGGTGTATGTTTTTCTGGTATGTTGGTTGGGGATACGTGTGAGTGGGATGTTGATACATGGGAGGAGGTTGTGGATATATTGGCTATTCTTGCTGATAAGTTTGGGTAGGCATGTTGGGACCAGCCACCATGACTTGAACGTGTTTGGTGTCAGTGGCTCCATCAGTTAATGCATTCTTGTTCTTGTTCCAGTATCGCGATCGATCATTATTATGTTTGTTAGGTTGGGATTCCTTGTAGTGCTTGATGACACCATCTTCTATGAGACCTCACTCGAGATCCATGCCTTTGATTATGATGTATCGATAAGTTTGTATACAGTTCATGCACATATGAAAGGCAAACTTAGGATGAAGGTTGTTAATGAAGATTTTGATAAGATGTTTCTCAGGGGGTTGATAGGAAAACCTTGTAGTAAGCCCTTTCCAGCGTTGAAGGTAATCAACCAGGCTCTCTCCTCCCTTTTTTTTGGAATTGCATAGATCAAGGAGTGAGAGTTCATTTTTCATGTTATGTGCGTATTGGGCCACAAACGTTTCAGATAGTTTAGTGAAAGTAGAGACCATGCCATAGGGGATTTTCTAGAACCACTCAAGAGCACTTCGTCCTAAGCTTTTGGGAAATAGTCTCATGAGGAAATTATCGCTATAGGCCACTTCTTCACATGCCATGTAGAATTCTTTCATGTGGCTCACAGGATCTCCCTTCCCCCAATATTTATCAAATTTGGGTGTTTCAAAGTGTTTGGGGAAGGGTATGGTAGTGATAGAGAAATCAAATGAGTAAGGACACACCTCTTCAAACTTGAATGTTTTAGCCTCGGTCCCTGCTTTTATCTCTTTGAGAGTGTTCTTCATTTCCCCCCATTCATGATTGATTTGTGGGGGAGGGTTATTAACCCCAATTGCATTGGTTCCCTGAATTTGATATGGATTGAATGTCAAATATGGGGGATTGTTTGGTGGATATTATGGTGTTTTATATGATGCTTTTTGGTTAGTGTATATGGGCTGTTGTGGTGGGAGCTGTGGCTGAGGGGAATATTGTAGTGGAGGAGTTTGCAGTGCTTGATAGGTTTATTACAACTGCTGGAAGTATGCTTGTATTTGTTGAGGCATTGGATAAGTGGGTTGAGCTTGTTGTGCACCGACATATGGTTGAGGATAGGTGTTCTATGGTGGAATTCCCCTAGTGACTGTAGTGAGGTAATTGGTGTTACTGGGAACACTGAATTGCTGTGGGGGTGGAATGGTTTTTGATGTAGTAGAAGATGGCATGTCTAGGTAGTTGGCGGAATGAGTTTGTTGTTGTTGTGTGGGTTGGATTAAAATATTAGAAAACTATTTCAGTGATTGTGCCATGAAAGGATTTTCCCCCTGTGTTTGTGGTTGCAACTACTGTGTAGTTTTGATGATGGGCTGCGTGACTGTGAAGGGGTTGGTTTGTTGCTATTATGCTTGGGATGTGATTGGGTTGGCAGTTTTCTATTGTGATTGTTGGTGTTGGGATGGATGCTGGATAGATTGTTGTTGCTAGATTGGTTGCTGTTGTTGGATAGGTTGCTGCTGGATTGGTTTTTTTTGTTAGATAGGTTGCTGCTGGATTGGTTGCTGTTGTTGGATAGGTTGCTGCTGCTGGATAGGCGGGATAGGAATTTGTGTTATGGTGAAAGGATTGGTAGATGTTTGTGGCATGGGAGGATTTGGGTTGAATTGTGTTTGAGGAAGAATTGCTGGCATATGTTGCTATTGCATTGCTAGAGGACCGGGGAAGGTGGACCCTTGTGGAAATAAGGGTTGGTTATAAGCGTTGGTAGGTGGCATGCCTGTGGTGAAGTGTGTTTGATGCTGTGAGTATGTAGTGGAAGAGAAAGGTGGAACATGCATGGAGATTTAGTTGCTTTGATGTTGTGAACTAGGTGGCATATTTTGAATGGGCTGAGTGGGGATGGGTGGAATAGTGGTTTTCTGAGTACTAACTAGTGGTGGTGGGAATTGTGCTACAAATGTTGGGAATACTTGTGAAAGTGGAGTGGCTATGGATTGGGGAGGTGCAAGTTCTTGCGTAGTGATAGGAGGTATTGCTTGTGCTACTGATGTTGGATCAGGAGGTGGGACTCCTGAGGTAGATGAAGATGTTGTGTGCATGATGGAGGGTGAGATGGAAGGTTGGACTACTTGTGCAATAAGAGTTCCCACCTGTAGAGCTCACTAAAGTGGATCAAAAACTTCATTTCTAGTGGGATGATGACGTTCCCCTAGAAGTGCCATAGGTCATGTGACAAGTGTGGGTATAATCCAAGGTGGGAGTTGAAGTCCTTGTTGCTGAATGTCCAAGAGTACCTGACTGCTATTACATCCACTCATGGCGTTCACCATGTGGACATGCCTTGGATGATTGATAAAAATCTCTATGGTACTCATGGTGGGAGTATCATTAGTATCTACCTAGATATGCTCAATTTGTTTGTTAGGCTGAGGTGCATAGGTAACCATGGCATTAGTGTGGTCAATCATAGGATTAGATGAACTAGTGGCAAGATTAGGGTCCATGTTCTTCCTCTTCTTAGTGGCTCGTGTAATAGGTTGCATGAAATGACTACCTTAAGGAGATATGAGATGCAATACATAATGCAAGGATGTGCCTAGGAAGCTAAGGATGATGGTGCTAGGACTAGGATGCATCTAGGATGATGAGTATGCTCCTACGGATTAAGGATAACTTGGTGTATGCAAGAACTAAGGGTTTCTCTCCCTAGTGTAAGATCAAGTGGATGTGATTGTCTACCTAAGAAAGACTTATGGTTTTTGACAGATGGGATTCTCTATCAATGCCAACCAACCTTTTGATCAAGGTGATGAGGTTGCAAGGGAAAAAAGGGATTATCCTAAACAATGCTCAGTTTTAAGGACACTTAAGGATGGGGTTTTGATTAAGATGTAGGTTCTAAGAAACTCAAAAGGGGATGCAATACCAAGTGAAGGATGTGATTAAGGATGTTGTGGATGATGATAATTAGGATGATGCTAGGTTGACTAGGATTGGATTGAATTATGCCAAATTATGCTAGGATGAGTGTGTGATGTGCTTCTAAAGATGACAACCTAAAGGAGGTCCTAAAAATGTAAGCTAAGTGATCCTAAGAAGAGGAGGAATATTCGTTTGATGTGGTAGACCAGCTAGTCATATTGCTCAAGTCTGACAAAAGCAGTGTTTAGGTGATATTTACTCATGAAGCGAGAAATCTTGTTGTTGTATATCACTTTGTCAAGTTTCTCCCATGTGAGGGTTTCTTGTTTGATGGAATCAATGATGTGTTGGTACTTGGTAGCCTCTCGAGTTATATTCTTCTGTTCTCTGTATATGGGAGGCAATGAAGTTTTCACCTTCTTGTGCTTCTTGGAATTGGTCATGTCCTATAGCAAAATTTTTTGATTTCGGATGAGCAATTGGAGTTCTTAGGACATATCTCATAAAAGGTCAAATTTTGAAGATGTTGAAAAATTTTTGAAGCTTACGACAAACTGAAAAAGGATGTTGTTTTGATGATCTAGCAAAATATTGATTTATTTATGATTTTCAATAGGTTTTTTCCATGGAAAGAACCAATTTCAACATAATCAAATCAAAAAATAACATGCATGGGTCTGAAAACAATCCGACAAGGGACAAAGCAACCTTGAAGGATACAAACAAGTGACAAATTTCATTTGTTGGGTATTATGTTCTGTGTTTTGGATTTGTTAATGTTCTTCAAACACTTTGAGCACAAGTATACCTAAGGAGTTGGCTTTGCATGAAATATTATAGGCCCATTGCTTGGTAGTCCTTCAGCTCACACAACAGTGTCACCCCCAGAAGGGCACCCATGTTTTTTCCTTTTTTCAGGTATTGTTGCTATGCTACGAAGATCTCTTTTGCAACACAATACCTTGGGACACATATGGTGGGAATCTTGGGGGGAGATTCTTCCCTCCCCTTGCACTATAATAAATCACCGTTCAGAGGTGAATCAGGTAGCTTCTATGCTTAGAGTATTTAGTAAGGGTATCTGTTTGATTGTATCCTCTATGTCTACGCAAGCATGATTTAGGCATATAGATCCATAGAGCATCTTGACAAAAGTGGTCACATAAACATGATTGAGACCGTGAGACTACAATTAAGTTAGATGAGAGCCGAGTATAAGCTCAAATGCCAATCGACTCCTGAAGCTTTAAACCCAAGGAGTAAATTTGATTAACGTGAGTTAGAGTGGTATGGCTTACACCTCATTCTCATGTGGGTCGTTCCTAGGAGATTTTTCCCTCAACCGATAGGACCATCTAAAGGATTGACTTGTTAAAGAAAATTGGATTGGCGACAAAAAGGAGTCTGGATTTCTGATTTTCCCACGAGGGGAAAAGATCATACTCTCCTATCTAGTATCATTTTCTCCACAAACATGCAAGACAAGTTTAGTTCATTCCCCAAAGATTTATTTGTTTAACACAAAGCAAATGCATCTAGGTTTTGATCTTCCCAAAAGGGAAGAGAGCATAATCCCCTACCACTCGCTTTGGACTAGACAAAAAAATCTTCCTAATTAATCTAGGTGCCTAGAAAGATGATAGCAAACATGATCATTTGGTCAATGTTGATTTGAGGCATCCTGCAAGACAAACGTGAGTAGTTTTTGAATTGATTTCTTTGACCAGCGGTGCTGCAAGACAACTGGTTAGTAGTTTTTTGAATATTGATCTTTGACAAGCGTTAAACACACAAAACCACTCAAACAAGTTATTATAATGCGGTAGATAAAAACTGGATAGAGTGCAAACCCTGGTTCAGGGCGTAGACGTCAATTCTGTGTTTTATCTGAAAATAACAGAGAGTGAAATAAGCCAAAAAAACATAGAGAAAATTTTTTTTTTTATATCAATGCAGTTGTCTGTCTGTGTATCACAGATGCTGGATGGTGATTTTCCTAAACCAACATTTTGGTGTAGATGCCAAAATGTGAACCAGCGTTTGCTCATATGCTGCTGTACCTACAAGGCCAAAAAAACACATCAAAAAAATGAAGCAAGTTATTGTTCTTTCTCCTTTAGCTCTTTAAATTGATTCAGAAAACCTATGTTGCGATTAAATAACCCTTAAAAACTGTTCTTTGATGATTTATCAAGACATGTTTCCTTTTTAATGAAAATTTGGCATTACAATTGCTTGTAAAACTGAGTTGTGCTAAATAACAGAATGCCAAAACACTAAAATCAGTGGGGAAACAAAATGGAACTTGACAAATGAAAAGTAAGAAGTTTCAATCTCAAACAAAGCAAGACAAAATGGAGACCCCGATCTGTGAAACACAGATGCTGGTTCACACGAAGATGCCAGATGATGGTTCAGGAAGAACTAACATTTTTGTAGATGCCTTTGTGTAAATCAAAGACGTTGATCTATGAATTTGGCAAATTTTGGAAGAAAAAGACAAGAAGTTAGAAATGTTTTAGGGACATGGGTCCCACCAGGCATGCTAGAATGTGTGCGGTGAAATCTTCAATCTATTAGGAGAAAGCTCAAACATGATAATTTAGTGGGTTAGCACATATAATTCATAGAATGAACAAGAAACCAACAAGACCTCATTATAATATCAGATTGAGCTAAAAACAAGTAAATTTGCACCCTATACTACTTGTTTGATTTTCTCTTTTAGGATGATTGTGCATGTGCTCTCTCAAACAAAAATGAGAGGGATCCCCAGTACAATGTAATTCATGAATACAAGATTGGAACAATGAGGAAATGCAAGAGCTAGTATGAGGAACTAGTCTCAAATTCTGAAAAAGATGATTTAAACTAGATATAAAATGATATGCAACATGTAAGAAAACTATGATTCATTTTAGCCAAAGAAGCCTAACATGTAATATCTATGTGATTTAAGCAAGAAACTAAGAGCATAAGAACAAATATGAAATCTAGAGCTATGTTAGCATGATAACAATGCAAATATGAGAGATTAAAATGCAAGAGGAGATTGCCTCTATTTATAGAATTTTTGGGATAGAAGAGGAGGGGATTAATGAGGTGGCATCTATGTAGCATCCACATAAGAGCCACATAAGGGACACATAGGCTTGAAGGGATGGCTAATTTGGAGTCAAACATAGCATTAATGTTTTAGTGGCTCAAGAATTTGAAGTGGGGGGACAAAGGAGTAAAGATCTTTTAAGAGGAATGGGTGGCCATTTTGGAGAGAATTCTCACATATGGGTGAGCATTCCATTAGCCTTAGGAAGGTTAGGAATCACCTTTTTAAGTATGATCAGAGGACAATTAGGTAGGGAAGTATGTTTAGGAAGTGGGGTGATGGGAGTAGAGTAGGAATAGGGTAGGCTTAGGGTAGGTCTCTAGATTGGGTTAATAGGTTTCTAGCTAGGGTTTAGATTATATTTCAAATTAAATTTGAATAAATCATAGATTAGAAGAATTAGGAATATGGAGGATTTTTAATAAATATGAATTTATTAGAAAGGGGAATTTTGTGAGAGAAATGTATTTAAATAAAATACATTAGAATAGTATTTAAACCATTGATAAATACCAACTATGAAACTATTTAATTGATTAAATTAAATAGTTAGACGAATAAAAGGGAATTTAATATTAATAATAATATGAATATTTTTGGACGTCTACATTTTTCCCCTCTTGACGTGGCATCACAAGTGACATTGCATCAAAGACAAGAAAATAAGTTTCCCTAGAGGAATAGGGTTGATAGGAGTCGTGCCGAAGCAACGATAATATAGGGTTGTGCCCCCTCGAGAAAAGAACACAACAATGTCAGTGTTGTGGGATTTTCTCAGAAAAAGGATGCAACGGGAAGGAGGAAGGAAGAGGAGGTAATAAATAGAAGCCTTCAAAAATGCAACTATGAATGCAACTAAGAATGCAAATGTAATGATGAGAGTAAATGAAACTAACAAGCCTTGAGGATCCATTTGTGTGAAATATATGGAGAGCACATCCGATTTTGATATTGCAAAAGGAGGTATGCATCATGTGTTAGAAAACACAGATGACAAGATTCCTTTGTGTGGACTAGATTCTCAAACAAAATCACACTACAAAAGATGCATGTATCATTAGCCACTAGTCACAATGCACCAAGATATAGTAGATCGAGGTACTGGTGAGTAGGTTTAAACTAACACAAAAGATAAAATCAATAAAGAAGGGCTCATGACCAAGCAGTCATTTAGTCCAAAGTTCTTTCCATGAATAGGATTGATGTGATGAAAGATTTGAAAAGCCGACACCAGAAGGATGCATCCTAACGGGCAAGGATTGGATTAGATGTGATTAAAAGATATTCGCTGGCAAAAGCTCAGAACAGAATGAGGAGCAAGGATAGTCGGTTGCAAAATTGATTTGGTGAAAAAAATGATCGCAGTCTCAGGAGTCAAAACGTCACTGAAAAGTGAAAAATTGAACGATGGGGAAAGAAACAAGGGTTTATTGCAAGATTTTTGATGATTTTTGATTTTGTTGAATTTTTTGCAATTTTTTGAATTTTTTTTGGATTTTGCAATTTTTAAATGTGTACAGTAAAATATTCAATCTGTTGGGAGTAAGCTCAAACATGAGAAGTTAGTGGGTTAGCACATATGTTGGAGATTTACTTCTGACAGCTAGTTGTTTGTATGCTTGTCATTGATGACAATATATAATATACAGTAGTGTTCTATATGTACTTATTAGAATGATGCTATTAAGCCTTGCGTGGTTATATTCATGTTGTAGACATGTTGTTTATGTTTTGTTCATACACGCAGACTTAGATATGAAGTTTCAGTTGTGTTGTGTAATTCCGTTAGCGACAGTTACAGTTTCTAGAGTTTGTCTATACAAAGGTGATGTATTTCATTGGTTCTTGAGTTGTGCTTATCTTCAGGATATGCGTTTGTATATTCAAGTTTAATTATGAGTTGAAGATAGTTATCTGAATGCGCCAAATGTGTTTCAACAAGATTGCAATGTTAGAGTTAATTTGGTGAGGCCTACTTGGTGAAGCGTCGCGTCTATTCAGTTTATATTGCATGATTGTAATTATGCTTGCATGGTTAGTTAAGCAAGTAAGGATGTTATGAAGAGTTTCCTAATAGGTCCCATGATCTCATACTTTGAGGAAGATACTTATAGTAGTTCATTTGTGAAACGCTAAGTGTGAATGATAAGAAAAGAGATAGAAAAAGTACAGAGAAGAATATCAGTTGTGTTTCATTCATCAAGGATCTATGTGAAGAAGAAGTGAAAGATTACAATAGATTGGAACTGATCAAGATAGTAGGTCTACTCTACAGTTCATCATCAGATATAGCATATATCTGTTCTACAGAAGGTTGTAGCCTTCACCATTGAAGCAGTGAGCTTTTGGACAGTGAGTCCTCACCCTTAACAAGGTTATTTGTAAAAGACTCCTAACAGGGTTAGACCCTTAACCAGGTCACTATACTTATTGCATTGTAAAGAAAAACTCCTAATAGGGTTGTAAGATCTTCTAACATGGATTATTATAAACAAGTATAGTTCATTGTGGGTGCTGATTCCCACCATGGTTTTTACCATTTGGTTTCCCCATAACCAAATTGTGGTGTTGTCTATTGTGTTATCTGAATGTACATTTACTTTATTGTATTCTAGAGTTAATAAAGAAAAAGAATTAAATTAGCTGATAACTGATTCACCCCCCCTCTTAGTTATCCTTTGGGACTATTATAACAATTGGTATCAAAGCCAAGTACCTTGAAGAGAAAGCCTAATAGCTTAAGGTAGATCAGATGACATACTTCATAAAAGAGAGTCCTAAGTTTGATGGAGATAATTATCTGGATTGGAAGAACAAAATGATAACACATCTACAATGTGTTGGTTTTGACATCTTTGAGATATCCACACAAGAAGTTGTTATTCCCTCTCTAAAATACCTTGCAAGAGATGATGCTACTAGTATAGAAAAAGATACATTCATAGCTAATGCAGTTGCCAAAGAAGCCCTTCTAAGTGCACTATCTGACAATGAATTCTCTGAGATCAAGAAAGAAGACAAGGCATACACAATATGGAAATATTTATAAGACATGTTTGAAGGAGATATTCAAGAAAAGAATGCACACAGGAAGACATGGAAAAAGAAATACAAAAATCTTGAGATGTTACCTGAAGAGAACATCAGAGCCTACAATCAGAGGATAAATGAAGCAATTTTTGGAATCAGAAACAATGGTGGAGAAATATCAGAAGAAGACATAATGGACAAACTGATGACTACATTAACAACAAACTATAAGAGCAAGATCAATATTCTAGATGAAACCATGCAATTTTCAAAAGACTTCAAGAGAGATACTTTGACCAGCAAAATCTCTACATTTGAGATATCAAGATTGAAGACTGAACCCAAAAGTGAAACAACCTGCAAAGCCTCAGTCCATGGTAAGAAACCTCTACACATCTCTAGCAATAATGAGAAATAAGAAGTTCATGAAGATCTAGAAGAAATTATTGCCATGATTTCTAAAAGAGAAAATAAAGGAAAAGGAAAATATGAAGGATAACTTCCATTCAAATGTTTTTCATGCAACAAGATTGGTCACTTTGCATCCAAGTGTCCCACAAGAGTCAAGAAGTTCAGATATGATTACAAACCTAAATATAGAAAGGAATGCTACCATGCTAAAGAAGGTGTAACAGATGAAGATTCAGGAGAGGATGAAATTGGATTTGTTTCCCTTAAAGACATGGAAAAATTGCTTGAGGAAATGGACATTGAAGATGAAAAGGAAGGACAGAAGTTAGCCCTAATTTCCAAAGCAGACATCATAACTAATTGGATCATTGACATCGGATGCTCTCACCACATGACAGGTGACAAAGATAGATTTTTACATCTAGACAAGTACAAAGGTGGTATGTTTAGATTTGGAGATAACACTCCCAAACTATCATAGGCAGAGGATCTATCACCCTGGATGGAAAGAATAAGACAAATGATGTTTTGTATGTTGATGGATTACATCACAATTTACTAAGTGCTGGACAACTACTTGACAAAGGTTATCATTTGGAATTCAAAGAAAACAAATGCATCATTAGCAACAAAGAAGGAGACATGATTGCATCACGCTAAAAAATAAAAGGTAATGTTTTTCAGCTCAATTCAGATGTAAGTTGTTTTGTTGCAAAAGTGGATGACAGTTGGTTATGACACAAGAGACTATGTCATATCAATTTTGATAATATAGTAAAGATAAGCAATGTCAAGGCAGTTAGAGATCTTCCAAGTATTGCAAGACCAGTTGACACAATATGCAGGGAATGTGTTATGGGAAAGCATGTAAGGAGCTCTTTTAGAAGTAAGCAGAAATCAGTTGAAAACAAGTTAGACCTAGTGCATACAGATTTATGTGGTCCTAATCAAACAAGATCATACTACGAAGAAAGGTATTTCATTTTGTTTTTTGATGATTTTTCAAGGATGATGTGGGTTGCATTCTTAAAGGAGAAGTCTAAAGCCTTTGAGAAATTCAAAATATTCAAAGCTAAGGTTGAGAATGAATCTAGGATAAAACTAAAGTGTCCGAGATTAGATAGAGGAGGAGAATTCACCACTGACCAGTTTTATGACTACTGTGAAGAACATGGAATCAAAGGATAGTTGAGTGCTCCCAGAACCCCTCAATAGAATGAGATTGCAGAAAGAAGGAATAGGATCATACTTGATACAATGTGCACTATGATGATTGAAGGAAAAGTTGTGCACACCTATTGGAGAGATGTAGTCAATACAACAGTCTATACTATCAATAGAACACAACTAAGACCAGGCGTAGATAAAACACCTTATGAACTTTGGTTTGGTAATGTACCTACAGTAAAATACTTCAAAATATTTGGAAGAAAGTGCTACATTAAGAGAGATGATGGTGTTGGTAAGTTTGATGCTAGAAGCAATGAAGGTATTTTCCTTGGTTACTCTACTAAAAGAAAAACATATAGATGTTTCAATTTGAGATTAAAGAAGATAATTGAAAGTACTCATGTAAATATTGATGAGAAGTTCATGGTTCAAGAAAGGTACTATGAATGTGCACCTATGATTGAATATGAACCCAGGCCCAACAAAAAGGAAACTGTTATAGAAGAAATGTTTGATTGTATTGATGTATCATGCAATGAACCTGACACAAGCAAAGAAGTATCACAGATTACAGATGAGGATGTCACACCAAAAATTTTAAAATTCACATCTAGATACCATTCAAAAGATGATATCATTGGAGATCAGAGCAGCAGTATTTTGACTAGATCTAAAGAAAAAAGTTTAACAATAGATGAAGAGGTATGTTTACTTTCACAGATTTAACCTTTAAGTGTTGAATATGCATGCAAGATTTTGATTGGTAGAAAGCAATGGAAGAAGAATTAAATCAAATAATCAAAAATGATACATGGGAATTGGTTCCTAGACCTAGTGACAAAAATGTGATTGGAACAAAGTGGGTATTCAGGAATAAGATGAATGAAGATGGTACAGTGGTCAGAAACAAAGAAAGACTAGTGTGTAAAGTATATGCATAGAGGGAAGGAATAGATTACACTAACACATTTGCCCCTGTGAGAAGACTAGAATCCATTAAGTTATTCTTGGCCTATGCAAAATTCAAAGACTTTAAAGTATATCAAATGAATGTCAAATCAACCTTTCTAAATGGTGACTTGAAGGAAGAAGTCTACATAGAATAGCCTAAAGGATTTAATCTATCAGATAAACCAAACATGGTATGTAGATTGAAGAAAGCACCCTATGGACTTAAACAGGCCCCAAGAGCTTGGTATGAGAGACTAGATGGCTATCTTACCAAGATTGGATTCAAGAAAGGAGCAATAGATTGTAACCTATTCATAAGAGAGACACCTGATGGATTATTAATTGTTGCCATATTTGTTGATGACATTATCTTTGGAGGTAATGACAAGCTTAGTGCAGAATTTGCAAAAGAAATGCAGAATGAATTTGAAATGAGCATGAGTGGTCCTATAAAATATTTTTTGGGATTAAATGTAAAGCAGACAGATAAAGGAATATTCATAAATTAGTCCAAATATGTGAAGGAAATATTGAAGACTTCCAAGATGGAAGGTTGTAAGCCAGTATGCACTCCTATGATAACAGGAAGCAAGCTTTCTAAAGAGGATGATTCCATAGTAGTTGACAAGACATTGTACAAATCTATGATTGGAAAACTTATATATCTTACTCAATCTAGACCAGACATATCTAATGTAGTTGCCATTGTTGGTAGATTTGCAGCTGAATGAAAATAGAATCACCTAATGGAAATAAAGAGAATATTCAGATATCTAAAGGGAACTATAGACTATGGTTTATGGTATCCTAAATCAGAGAATGTACAACTTCATGTGTATACAGATGCAAATTGGGCAGGTTGTATTGATGAAAGGCAGAGTACTTCTGGAGGAGTAGTATTTCTTGGAGATAGGTTGGTTTCTTGGGTAAGCAAGAAGAAAAATTGTATCTCTCAATCGACAGTAGAAGTTGAATATGTTGTAGAAGCATTGAATTTTTCAACAATGGTTTGGATCAAGCAGATGGTTAAATATTTAGGTATACAGGTTGATTACCCTATTGTTATTCACTGTGATAACACCAGTACTATTAACATGTCCAAAAACCCTATGATTCACACAAAGAAAAAACACATTGAGATCAAATACCATTTTATTAGAGAAAAAGATGCAGATAATGAAGTAAAATTGGACTATATAAGCACTAAAGAACAGTTGGCAAATATTTTCACAAAGAATTTATCAAAAGATACTTTTGAGTATCTCAGGGAGAAGTTGGGAGTAATTCCCTGCCCTAAGTCTAATTAGATAAAGAAGCAAGTACATCAGTCCATAGTGACTGATGAATGGTTGACTACTCTACTTCTGGAGTAGTACCTATGCCTAATTGTTTATGGTGCCCTTTTCCATTGATGTCAAAGGGGGAGAATATAGTAAGGGGGAGCATATACTCCGGGGGAGTATATAATAATGTAACTTAAAAACACAGACAGAGGAGCTACAAAAGTGTAGAGGAATCTTTGATGAGGATATTGAGAAGATTGTAAAAAGAAAGAAGACACCATGTGTTGAAGATGTTTTTAATATCATATGTTGCCATCAATGTCAAAGGGGGAGATTGTTGGAGATTTACTTCTAGCAACTAGTTGTTTGCATGTTTGTCATTGACGACAACATATAATATACAGTAGTGTTCTATATGTACTTATTAGAATGATTCTATTAAGCCTTGCACGGTTATATTCATGTTGTAGATATGTTTTTTAAGTTTTTTTCATACATGCAAACTTAGATATGAAGTTTCAGTTGTGTTGTGTAAGTCCGTTAGCGACAGTTACAATTTTTGGAGTTTGTCTATACAAAGCCGATGTATTTCATTGGTTCTTGAGTTGTGATTATCTTTGGGATATGTGTGTGTATATTCAAGTTTAGTTATGATTTGAAGATAGTTATCTGAATGCGCCAAACGTGTTTCAACAAGATTGAAATGTTAGAGTTAATTTGGTGAGGCCGACTTGGTGAAGCATCGCGTCTATTCAGTTTATATTGCGCCGTTGTAATTATGCTTGCATTGTTAGTTAAGCTGACAAGGATGTTATGAAGATTTTTCTAACAGGTCCCATGATCTCATACTTTTAGGAAGATACTTATAGTAGTTCATTTGTGAAACGCTAAGTGTGAATGATAAGAAAAGAGACAGAAAAAGTACAGAGCAGCATATTAGTTATGTTTCATTCATCAAGGATCTATGTGAAGAAGAAGTGAAAGATTACAATACATTGGGTCTGATAAAGATAGTAGGTCTACTCTATAGTTCATCATTAGATACAGTGCATATTTATTCTACAGAAGGTTGTATCCTTCACCATTGAAGCAGTGAGCTTTTGCACAGTGAGTCCTCACCCTTAACAGGGTTATTTGTAAAAGACTCCTAACAGGGTCAGACCCTTAACCAGGTCAGTATACTTATTGCATTGTAAAGAACAACTCCTAACAGGGTTGCAAGATCTTCTAACAGGGATTATTATAAACAAGTATAGTTCATTGTGGGTGCTAATTCCCACCAGGGTTTTTACCATTTGGTTTCCCTGTAACCAAATTGTGGTGTTGTCTATTGTGTTATCTGAATGTACATTTACTTTATTGTATTTTGGAGTTAATAAAAAATAATAATTAAATTAGCTAATAAATGATTCACCCCTCGCCCTCTCAGTTATCCTTTGGGACTATTATAACAACATATAATTCATAGAATGAACAAGAAACCAACAAGACCTCATCATAACATCATATTGAGCTAAAAACAAGTAAATTTGCACCATATACTACTTGTTTGATTTTCTCTTTTAGGATGATTGTGCATGTGCTCTCTCAAACACAAATGAGATGGATACCCGATACAATGTAATTCATGAATGTAATATTGGAACAATGAGGAAATTCAAGAGCTAGTATGAGGAACTAGTCTCAAATTCTCCAAAAGATGATTTAAACTAGATATAAAATGATATGAAACATGCAAGAAGAACACTATGATTCATTTTATCCAAAGAATCCTAACATGTAATATCTATGTGATTTAAGAAAGAAACTAAGAGCATAAGAACAAATATGAAATCTAGAGCTATGTTAGCATGATAACAATGCAAATATGAGAGATGAAAATGCAAGAGGAGAAGGCCTCTCTTTATAGATTTTTGGGATAGAAGAGGAGGGGTTGAATGAGGTGGAATCTATGTGGAATCCACATAAGAGCCACATAAGGGACACATAGGCTTGAAGGGATGGCTAATTTGTAGTCAAAAATAACATTAATGTTTGAGTGGCTCAAGAATTTGAAGTGGGGGGACAAAGGAGTGCAGAGATTTTAAGAGGAATGGGTGGTCATTTTGGAGAGAATTCTCACACATGGGTGAGAATTCCATTAGCCTTAAGAGAGTTAGGAATCACCTTTTTAAGTATGATCAGAGGACAATTAGGTAGGCAAGTATGTTTAGGAAGTGAGGTGATGGGAGTAGAGTAGAAATAGGGTAGGTCTCTAGGTTGGGTTAATAGGTTTCTAGCTAGGGTTTAGATTATATTTCAAATTAAATTTGAATAAATCATAGTTTATAAGAATTAGGAATATAGAGGATTTTTAATAAATATGACTTTATTAAAAAGGAGAATTTTGTGAGACAAATGTATTTAAATAAAATACATTTGAATAGTATTTAGACCATTGATAAATACCAACTATGAAACTATTTAATTTATTAAATTAAATAGTTAGATGAATAAAAGGGAATTTAATATTAATAATAATATTAATATTTCTAGACGCCTATAATATTTTCTGTTTAACTTAGAACTAAAACTCTCACCAAGAATTGCTTTTCTTTTCATTGAATGTGCTGCTTCATCACCTTTATCTTTCTTTTCAGTATCACCAATCTATCCAAATATAGTAGTAGAAGTGGGTATCACCACCTCTACAATATTATCCTTATGTACTTCATCTTTATCTTTCACACCTACAATACCAACAATAGGATCTTGTTGTGGTGCATCAAAATATAAATTACCAATAATTTCATCAATTACTTGCTCAGTAGAAGCAAGTTCTTCTTCTCTCACCTCCTCTTGAATAGTTTCTTCTAGTTTGTGTTCTTTCAATTTCTCCTCCCATTCTGAGTTTTTTGAGATACATTGATGTATACATGATTTGTTTACATTTAGGATGTATTTTTTTCTCAAGCTTGCACGATCACACTTTTGTAGAAATTTTAATATATATATATA
>MU223614.1:864700-878543 GCA_018584345.1 Thuja plicata | reverse complement strand
AATGATATAGAAGTAGTGTATGTTGCAATGAAAGATGATTCTAATGATGATGAGAAAACTACACTAATTTCTTATATGAGTAAAGGTGATCATTGGATTATTGATAGTGGTTGTTCACATCACATGAGTGGTGATAACGACAAATTTGAAACATTAGATCAATGCAAAGGTGGATATGTCAAATTTGGTAATGAAACACCTTGTAGAGTCAAAGGGAAAGGATCAGTTCAATTGACTAATAAGATTAGATGTGATGATGTATAATGGGTTGATGATCTTAAGTATAAATTTTTGAGTGTTTCACAGCTAAACACTTCTGGTTACAAAGTTGAATTCCATCATAGAAAATCAAAGATCTATGATGCCAACAGAGAACTATTTGGAGGTGGCAAGCAAACAAAAGGTAACTTGTTCTATCTGGATTTAGCTGAAGAGACATGTTTGTTTGCACGATACAATGATGTTTAGCTACAGAATAAGAGGCTATGTCATGTTAATTTTGATAACTTGGTAAGCATAAGTAAATTAAAAAAGGTTAGAGGGCTGTCTTAGTTAAAGAAACCTAAGAATGCAATGTGTAAGCAATGTTAGTTGGGAAAGATGACTAAATCTAGTTTTAAAAGAAAAACTCATACTTTTGAGAATATTTTGGAATTACTTCATATTGACCTTTGTGGACCTATTGGTGAGAAAAGTTACTGTGGAGCCAAATATTTTATTCTATTTGTAGATGACTACTCTAGGATGATGACAGTTATGTTTCTCAAAGAAAAATCTGATGCATTTCAATTATTTAAGTGGTACTTGGCAAAAGTTGAAAAGGAAACAAGTAAGAGCCTAAAATGTTTGAGATCTGACAGAGGAGGTGAGTTTATTTCTAATGAGTTTAACAAGTTCTACAATGACCGAGGGATAAAAAGACAGATGTCAGCACCTAGGACACCACCACAGAATGGTATAGCTGAAAGGAGAAATTGATCTATCATGGACTGTGCTAGAACATTAATGATGGAGAAAAATGTTGCACATAAATATTGGAGAGAAGCTATAAGCACAACTGTTTATACCCTGAATAGAGTACAAGTCAAGAAAGGTACAAATTCTACACCTTACGAGCTATGGTATGGATATGCACCTACTATAAGTTATTTCAAAGTCTTTGGCAGCAAATGTTTTATACTGAAGGATAACAGAAATGGTAAACTTGATGCTAAAGGAGAAGGCATATTTCTTGGATATTATACTAAAAGTAAGGCATACAAATGCTTGAATTCTAACACTAACAAAATTATGGAAAGTGAAAATGTTAGAATTGATGAATATGTAGAAAGAAATGAAGCTGAAAGCATGATTGAGCTTGAAAGTTATAGATCATTCACATATCCTGAAGAAGAGGATTCTAATGAAACTGAAAATGAAGTTGTCGAGCAACAGTCTGCACCTGCCGAGACATAGATCGACATTTCCGGGCAACAAGAAGTGATTGCCAAGCTATCTAATGGAGATGTTGAGTCATAGTTTCACCCTAAACTAAGCTTGAATGATCAAAGTGAAGCTGAGAAAGAGCCTACTTTGGAAAAATATGTAAAAGGCACCATAAACCTGATAAAATCATAGGAGCAAAGGATTCTACAGTCATGACAAGAAGCAAATTAAGAGAAGACACATGTTTGTTGTGTGATTTCAAGCCTAATACAGTAAAAGATGCTTTGGATAATGAAGACTAGATTCAAGCCATGAATGAAGAGATAGACCAAATTGAAAAGAACAAGACATGGACACTAGTACCTAGACCTAAAACAAAAAATGTAATTGGTACCAAGTGGGTATTCAGAAACAAGCTGAATGAACATGGAGAGGTCACATGGAATAAAGCAAGACTGGTATGCAAGGGTTATGCACAAGAGGAAGGAATTGACTATGGAGAGACATTCACCCCAGTTGCAAGATTGGAGGGTGTGAGAACTCTACTTGCATATGTAGCCTACAAAGGATTTAAAGTCTATCAAATGGACGTGAAGTCTGCATTTCTAAATGGGATACTAGAAGAAGAAGTATATATTGAACAAGCTGATGGATTTGTTGACCCAAGTAAGAGGAACATGGTTTGCACAAAGCGTTATATGGGCTGAAGAAAGCACCAAGAGCATGGTATGAAAGATTGCACAATTATCTGATGAAGATTGGATTTGCAAGGAAAAATGACAACATCAATCTATATTTAAAGATAGAGCAAGGTAAAGAAATTTAATTGGCTGAACATTTTGTGGATGACATCATATTCAGTGGACAAGATATGATATGTAAGGCATTTTCAAAGGAGATGCAAACTAAATTTGAAATGTCTATGTTTGGTGAGATAAAGTTCTTTGTCGGACTACAAATACATCAAATGAAGAATGGTATGTATATTACACAATCAAAATATATCAAGGAGATACTAAAAACTTTTAGTATGGAAGATTCAAAACCAGTGAGTACACCTATGGCTACTGGATAGTTGTTGACAAAGAATGATGATACAAAAGAGGTAACTCAAACACTATACAGATCAATGATTGGTAAGCTGTAATATGTTGTACACAGTAGACCTGATATTGCATTAGCAGTTGGAATTGTTGCTAGATTTTTTGCTAATCCAAAAGAGACACATATTATGGTAGTAAAAAGAATTCTGAGATATTTGAAAGGTACAGAAGACTATGGTCTATATTACAAAAAGAATGACAAGTTTTAACTCAGAGTCTATACTGATTCTGACTGGGCTGGTAATATTGATGATAGAAAAAGCACCATAGGAGGAGAATTTCTTTTGGGGAAAAGATTAGTTTCTTGGACAAGTAAGAAACAAAATTGCACCTCACAATCTATAGCTAAAGCTGAGTATGTGGCAGCAACAGTTAACTGTTCAAACATTATGTGGTTGAAGATACTACTGAAAGGTATGAAAGAGGAGATCACAGAACCAGTTGTCATATATTGTGATAACACAAGTGTCATTAATATTTATAAAAATCCTGTAATGCACTCTAAGACAAAACATATAGCTATTAAGTATCATTACTTGAGGGAGCTGGTACAGAAGAAGGAAGTGAGACTGGACTATGTGAACACTAAGGAACAGTTGGCCGACATATTTACAAAAGAATTACCCAAGGATGCTCATGAGTAGCTAAGAGGTAAATTGGGGGTAATTCCCCTAGCTGAGGCTAACTAAGTACTGAATGGTACTGTTGCATCAAATGTTTTAATCAGAACACTTGACACATTGATGCATAGTAAGTCACATTTTTAGGATGCTAACTAAAAACTATGAAGTGGAAAACAAGAACAGATAAGTAGATCAATCATATACAAAGATGACAGGAACAACATGATACAAAGATTAGAACTGAAGAATCTACATGATAAAGATGTCAATCTTTGGTATTGTTGTCAAAGAGGGAGATTATTGCTAAAACAATAGGTAAAAGACAGATACAGGGGAGATATTACTGAAAGAGGGAGCTGAATAAGAAATCATCAATGTGATTATAGACACAGAGGGAGTCTGAATGAAGCTGAAGACATTAATGAAGATTTGTTCATATCAGGAATACAGGCACTTTTTGGATTGTTTGATAACTTTGGTTGGAAATTATTGTTTTATAGTTTAGTGTTACCATCAATGCCAAAGAGGGAGATTGTTGGAAAGAATGCTGCAATATAGACAATTGTTATTTTGTCATTTATGTCAAACCTTAACTGGTGAGACTACTGTTGTATGTTTGAGTACCTTATCCATTGATTGATGAAGATTTGAAAAGAATGGGATAACAAGAAGACCAAGGAAATGGTTGAGTTATGAGTATAAACCTGGGTACTTGATCATTTGGCACTTTGGCAAAGTGATACGTTGTTTGTATAGCACTGACAGTTCACTGGAAGGTTAATGCCGAGAAAAGCAAAGTCGATGCCAAGCAAAGTGAAAGGTGATGACGAGAAAAGCGAAGATGATGCCGAGCGCCAGTGAAATGTTGAGGGAGACAGTGGAATGCCGAGCATCAGTATTTTGTTTATTGATGAGATTTGAGATCTATGGCCGCTATAATTGATTCTATTGGGATATGCATTATTAATTAAGATTGGTCCATATTCATTTAATGCATGGAAAACTGTTATTAGCACATGGATTCAATAGTTAATTAATGACTATATTGGAGAAGTGAATTAAATGTAAAGATGGAAAGATCTATTGGATCTGACCTAACCTAAGATCTATGATCTTGGATAAGAAGGAAAAGATTTATCTAACCTAGATGTAGAGGTATAATATAACCTACTGTGGTTATTGTTAAGATTTCGTAGGGAATGCAAAGTGTTGCATGGTTAATTGACTGTTTGGCAAGACCTAAGCAAATAAGGCTAAACAAAGAAGCAGAGAGATTGCATGATGGATTTACAAGCAGATCTGAAGTTTGAAATGAGAATGGAGGCCACTCAGTGAATTAGCATAAGAGCTATAAATTGGATCTGGATTTGTAAAGTAAGTTGTATGTATCAGATCACACTTGTTGATTAATTTCTAGCCATTGTAATAGTTGAAGTCCTTTCACTAGGTTGACCTAACAATCATTATATAAATACTTTGAACAAGGTGACATTCAGATTGGAATATTCTAAGTCCTCTAACAAGGCCACTCCTAACAGGGTGATTAAATCTTTTAACTAGGTCACATTTGATAGTGTGTTTTGTAACCTTTAACAGGGTTGGCTTCTCATAGGGAAACACTTCAGAAGAGTGAAATTTTGGTAGCATGTTACTGGTGGTTTTTCCCATATTGGGTTTCCATGTTAAATCATGGTGTCAAAATGTGTGAATGATATTGTTGTGTTTTACTGTTAAGTCTCTGCAAGTTTATTTCATAAGTACAGTAAATTGCACACTTTTATTGTTTATTACTGCCGAGCAGATCTGAGTTGTTGAAGTTGATTTAAAGTTTTATATGGGCACATCTAGACCCAAGGATAACTGATTCACCCCCCCTCTTAGTTATTCTAAATTCAAATTAACAGAAAGTGATTAGGGAAGATATCAAGCTTCCAATCCTCTGGCACCTCTAAGAGGTTTTCACCATTGGATACGTAATTGTTTTTTGCTATTTTAGGTTCTGACACTGTCACAAAGTGGTTTTCACCACTAGACCTCTTTTTATTTTTAAGACTGGGAAACTTGATATCCCCCTCCATCATCTTCACACTCATTGTACTGTTGGAGGAGGTAAGGGGCTCAATAAAATTTAGGTAATAGGCCAAGGTATAGTCATCTAGGAAAGAAACTAGGTTTATAGGCTCATTGGGATTCCACTCAATAAGTTCAAGGTGCATTAGAGACAAAGATCCAGTATTTTCTAAAGATAGAAGCATGTTATTATGATCAAAGATTTCAACCGGTAAGAGAAGATCTATTACGACACTCTCTGAAGGACCACCTAAACCATGAAGTGTCTTAAAACCACTATCAAAGTTATTGTTAGTATTTCATGAATCTAATCAGTTTGATCTAACACTAGCATTTTTATTCTCCTCTTGAGTAGTAATCCATTCTAGAAAAGTTTTTAAAGGAACACTATTGATTCTTGATGCAGATCTAGTTCTAGTATTGAGATTCCCACCATTATCTCCAAAGTTTTAATTTATGTTTTGGGGAAGGAATGTTGTCTGGGTAGCATTGAAAATTCCCCTTGTCCAAAATGAGGTGCATATTTATGAATGACGTCAATCTCAATCTCTACTATGGCATCTGAGAGAGAATCAAATTCATACTCATTAGAAATTGTTTCTATAGAATAATGCATATCTAGTACATGAGTATGGGTGACTGTTTTCCCCCAATTAGGATGTCTTCCTTCTAGGTCATTTTTTGTACCTTGACTGAACTCATACTCATGAGAATCGGTTTGACTATCATCAAATCTACCCAGGTAGTGTGTTATGGACATGTAAACTCCTTTGTCTTCACTCGAGCTACACTCTTCTTATTGGTCAAATTAACCTTCTTGGATTACTACTTGTTCTTCAACTCCATGTATGGATTTAGGGTGGGGTGAAGATACCTCTATTTCTTGCGCTCTTATGTCCATTAAGTGAGGTAAATAAAGTATATGGGAAATAGTAACTAGTTTCCCTCAATTAGGGTGTCTTTCCTCAGGTTCACCTTCTTGTCCTAATCCTAGCTCACTTTCAATTGAATTACCTTTTTGTTGCTTTCCCACCACTTCTTCTTTGGTCAACCTATGATTGTTGGGATGCTGATCTATTTGGTTTGAAGGGGGCTCTGAATTGATGTGGAATATAAAGTTCTCCTTGGTAGTTTGGATTCTTTGTTTGTATATGTAAGAGTCTCTCAAAAGATAATTATGTAATCTCTGCCTCTTCTCCACTCTCATCATTAGAGTCCTCCATTTGATTGAATATAGGACCATTTCTAGAGGAAGGATTGGATTTTTTCTCACGTTATCCTAGCCTTGTTTTATCTATTGGGCTCCGAAACTTGGTGTGTATTGGCTCTAGCAATGCTTTATTTTTTCCTAGGGGTCCTTTACCCTTATACCCCATTTTTTACATAAGTTGGTATCCCTTTCCATACTTCTAGGGGGGATTTTAACATGTTTGACTTCTTGATCATGCTCTTTCTCTCTATAAAGCTAGACAAGAACAACCTTTTCTTCATTTTCCTTAGAAAGAGAAACACGAGCTTTTACCATTCCAATCCCTTCATGTATTGTTAATATTTAGGCACTAGAAGGCTTGACTTCTAGCAAGGGATTTCCATAGGACCTGGGGGATATAGGAAGATTGACCAGAGATGGAAAGGGATGCAATTGATAGTCCCCCATTCTGGTATCTTTAATTTTCAATTTCTCTTCAAAGTTCCTCAAGAGTGCTACTTTAGAATTCTCAACCTCTTGTCCATTGGATGCTTCTTTTTTATGTGGAACCATGCCATTGGCTTTCTTCAAATTGTTGTAATAGTAGGTGTTATCAGCTGAGATAGAGACCTCCACTCCATTGTGTAGGAATTTCACACACTGATGGTATGTCAAGGGGATAGCCTACATGTCATGGATCCAAGGTCTCCCCAATAAGATTTGTTATGCTAGAGATAAATCTAACACTTGAAAGGTTATGTCTCTCTCAATTGGTCTGAGTTTGATAGGTAGCACAACTAATCCCTTTGATGACCTCTGTTATTCATCATATGCTTTTATGGTTATTTTCCTCCTAGGATCTATAGCGTGCTTTGAGAAACCTAATATTATCACAAGTTTGAGGGTACAAATATTCAAACAGGCGCTTCTATCTATCAAGACACACTTGACTCTATGCTTGTGGATCAAAACTTCAATATGAAAGGGTTTTTTATGTAGAGGATTTGGCGAATTATCATCTTCTTCTGAAAAGGATAGGTAGTGAGGCGAGGTCAAGTAGCCCAAGATTATTTGGAATTGATAAAAATTGAGGTGTTTTGGCACAATTGTTTTCTAGAAGGGAAGTTTTAAGAACCTCCTTATGCGATGGAAAGATTTTAAGAAATTCCAGAATGGAAATTTGGTCTGGGATTCTCTGTAACTGATCAACAAAGTTGTAATTTGTAGCTAGGATTGACGAAACCAATTTTTTTGATGTCAAAGGTTTTTTTGCTGATGCAATGGGTTTTTTAGATGAGGAGGCTACTAACCGTTAGTCCACCTTGCGATGCTATGATCTCCCTTATGTTTTCCACATGTCATTCTTGTGCACCATCACAACTCCACCTCTCGATTGCTCTATTACCTTGGAAAGTTGCGACAAGATGACACCTATCTTCCACATATCCCCTTTCCATATCATCATTATTTAATCAACCTTCCAGGTGGCACACTCTAATTTTATACCAGTTCTACCAAGTCATCACCACATGGACACAGGCTCACAAAATATCATTGTGTACTGTCATCTGTCCATAATGTGTGTGAAACACTTGCCAAAAGAGGCATACCTTTTTTTTCTTCCTTTCTGTGTGTTAATGAATAAAAACAATGAACCCTTCCCCAGTATGACCAATGTGGGTTATATGCATGTGATCATTCCTCTGAATACACAACATAATGTAGAGCAATATGAAAATAGCTCTCATTTCTAAATTTTGTGCATGCAAGGAAAAAACCCTTAACTGCTGAACAAAAGAACCATCTCATTTTGTAGATATCTTAAATAAAAATGAGACCATGAGACATCTGAAGAAAAGAATTTCCTAAATTGGGTGCATGTTTTGTACTAAAACCATATATGGCAACCTCAAATTCCTTTAAAATTTGTAGGTCCCAATAATGGCTCTTGTTGGGGGTGCATACTCCTTGCGGGCATGGTGATATTTCAGATCTATGGAAGAGTATACCAATACTTTCCTTCTACAATGATTCCTTATTCAAAAAATCAAAACTCTACATCAAGAAAAAATGTCAATTGGTGGCCCTGGGCCACCAAACACGTAAAACCAATATTTACCATTGTCAAAAGTGTGGTTCTCATAAACATGTATGATTAATAATTTGGAAACAATACTATATGTACACTATTTACATATACCAACATTCACGAGCTGTAAAATAATTCTATATTTGAAACTGCCCATATCCTCCCAATCATACCCCTTATAAACATCATACTCAAATAAATATGCATCATTATTTACCTTATTAGAAGATGCAATGGGAATTCAATATCTATCAAGTAATGCATCTTGATATAATTTACAACACTCACCATGTATTACCTCATATCCAACTGGCTAGCAAGGAATTGAAATCTCTTATTTAGCTTTATGCATATCTTTAACTTCACAAGCTGGTACAATCATCAAGACATTTGGTTCCTCAACAGTTTTTTATATAAAGGATTAGAAACCAAATGCAAACCTCTCTCATAAACATTATGGCAAAGGACTGGTTGGTCTACATACACATATTCACCAAAAAGTGCATTATTATTTTCATTAAATTGACTTTCCTCTTTAATGCCACAACAATCTTCCTTAAAAGACGATTGATCAAAATTTGAACAAGAACAATGTTCAACACTATAAACTGTTGGTTGTATTTCCAGTTTTGAGGTCTACCCAGTAAAATTTTGAAGTTCCTAGTCATTCCAATGCTCAAGAATTGAAAGTCACGTATGAAATTGCTTAAGTATCTCTACAAATGACATTTTTGGCCATAAACCTAGTAAAAAATGTTAAAAAACCCTAAGTCCTAGGGTTACCTCTGTTCAAAAATGGCAAAAAGCCCTAAATTCTCAGCCACATTTCTATTTTGAAGTTACTTTTTCATAACTTAAGTTATGAGAAATTTCCATGTGCTTTTAATTTAGTTTCTTAGTCGCATAAAGCCAAGAGAATATTCTTTCATGTCTAGAGATTAAGAGAAGAGCCTTTGTCATGTTATCTCCCAATGGAAAAGAATATACCATAGATGTCATGAGACTTGGTGACAAAAGTTCATCTCATGTTAGATACAAAATTGGTCAGGTTGTCTCGTGATTAACTCTGCAGTTAGAAAATCATCTAGTGATATTGAGTTTATAATAGTCGCCAAGTCTCCTAAACAAACCTGAGTTAAATGCCAGTTTTAGTGTTAGTGTTTTCACCTAGTCGTGAAAGAAATCAAGGGTTAAGTAAAGAATCATGAGACTTGGTGACAACCATTAGATGGAAAGAGATCCAACGACAGTCGCAAGGTCACTATAAAGATTTGAAAAGTGAAAAGTGATTTGGTGATCAGGAGACAAAAGGATAGTTTAGACATGTGTTCATCAGTCGCGTAGTCTATAATAAAAAATAAGTACACCTGGCCACTTGGAGATAGCAGCCGTGAAGTCTCATGAAGAATTAGGGTTTGCTTTAAAGATCTAGAGACTTGACATTGACCGTTAGATGCAGATGAGAGAAAGATCAACGGGAGTCAGGTTATCTCTAGATAAACATAATAAATGTAAATTCATTTAGCGACTGCGAGACAATAAAGAAAATTAATTACCCAGGGTTAAAGATTGGTCAGGGTCAAGTTAAGGCTTCATGTGGAAGATGAGTCATGACACATGAAGCTTCATGGAAAAGTACTAATAATAGGTGGACAAATATTTGAGTGACATATGGCATTTGGTGGACCCAAGAATGGATCCTTATCGCTGAGTCTCAAAATGATGCGTGATGTCATCCAAGGATTAAGAGACTTCACAGGAACTGTTGATTTTATTTTGAAAAAGTTTTGATTAGATGCCTATCATGTTGTCTCATGACAAATTAGGGTTTCTCATGATGATCTGGAGACTTAGCAATAACCGTCAGATGCAAATAAAGGAAGATCAACGATAGTCGAGTTGTCGTAGATGAAAATAATAAAGGTAAAATTATTAAGTGATAAAGAGATAAAGCTTTTTGTCGTGTGGTCTCCTAATAAACTTTGAGTTAAAATATTTTTTTGGTGACAAAGAAATCACATAGTTGCCAAGTCTCCAAAAGTAAACCAAGGTCAAAGAAGAGTTTAAAAAGGCTTTAGTCGCGGTGTCTCTGAAAGAATATGGGTTAAGTGAATTCATCTAGTGACATAGAGATAAATGTTGATCAAGAGGTTGATCATGTGGCAGTCGCTGATTTTTGGTATGAAACCAAATTAAAAAAAATCTCCTAGTGACAAGGAGATTACACAGTCACGAGGTTGCTAGGAGTTGAACCAGAGTTTGAGTAAAGATTTTTTCTCGGAGCTAGGATGTACAGTTGCCAGCCAATAGAAATTTAGAAAGTTATGGCAAGTGTATTAAAGGGTAGCTAAGCTATCTGAGAGATGGCCAATCATATCTTAATTAGATCCTATTTTGAATATAATATGGTTTTTTATTAGAAACAAATCATCCGTATTTGATTTCCTATCACTTTTAGGGGCTACAGCTATAACAAAAATTGATTTCATAGCATGAGGAATTGAAGCCAAAAGTGATAGAATTTCAATTATGTGAATTCTGCATTAATGATTTAGAGATAAATAGGGATAACTATTAATCATTGCTTCTTACCAAGAGTTCATTCTTTTCAGAGTGAGAATTTTCTAAGTTATTAGTGTGTGCAGAAAATAGAGTTTCTCAGATTCAAAGACTAAAATAAGCCAATTTTTAGTCTAGAATTTGAGGAATTCAAGTGGTTATCGGTGCTCCAGAATAGATTGAGTGATAAAAAATTGGAAGTGTGTAATTAGGAAGTAGATTTGTCTCAATATCGGTGAGATAAATTGGAACAGGACAAGATGAATCAGGAAATGAGTGTAGTGTTTACCAGGGGAAGAAGTGGTGATGCTGATGATGACATGAAAGGGAAGCACAATTATTTAGAAGAATTCATCTCTCTGTTGCCGGGATCAAGCCAAAATAGAAAAGTAAGTGCTGATACTCTCATTTATTATTTTCACTTTGTTAGGGATGTTAAAACTCTAGGTTCTTTTGGTTATTCCTTGTTCAATTACTTTTATAATAATAGTGATGAAGCTGTGCCTATCTCAAATCCATGGACATGTGGAATAGCCAAATTAATAGTCCCTGACATATTTGTAGATGCTAATTTCATCTTAGAAATAGACAGTAGGTATGATACCCTAACCAAAACTATAAAAAGGGATGACGGGAAAGCCCTAGTAACCCTAGATAGGAACTCATTTATGAAAGCATTCAATGTATACCATCCAATGGCCAAAAAGATAAAATTGAAGAGTTTAGAGAATAGGTATACAAGAGAGTCTGGCATTGCTTCCAAATTGATCTAGGAGCATCATGTAGCAAGGAGAATCAAGAACTACATTGTACCCATCCTAGGGACTGCCCCATATTACTACAAAGACCTCAACTTCTACATAAAGTACATCTCCTATGCATTGTGTAGGGTGTTAGGAAAGGATGGAGGACCTGAGAGAATCACCTCATACATCCTTATGATAATCCTAGATATTCAGAGCCCTCATACTATTACTAATTATGACTATATTCAATATCTAATTGATCAATTGCATCAAGGATTGATTGATATCTAGAACATGAAAGACAACTCCAATTCATGCATTATTCCATTCTAATGCATTTAATTTTATACTACAATTTTCCTATCATGAATTGTAAATATTTGAGGCCTCAAAGATTTCACCAGAACCAGGCTAACCCCATTCAGTTTTGGTTGAGAGTGTGGAACTAAACTTCTAGAGAACAATAATTTTGTGCTTTTGAGAATTGGATAGTATATCCAATACTTAAGTGTCTAGGAGTAAAAAAGACAAGGATACCCATCAAGGTGCTACAACTAATCAGGCCTTGCTAGTATATTGATAAGTGGCCAGGAGATCACAACTGGGGAGACTTCTATTATGAGAAGAACTTCAATTTGATTAGGGTGTATGGTTGCACTTGTTGGAATAGTTCCAATGATAACTGAGAGGGGGGGGGGGGGAATCAGTTATCATTAAATTTAATTCTTTTCTCTTTCNTAACTGAGAGGGGGGGGGGGTGAATCAGTTATCATTAAATTTAATTCTTTTCTCTTTCTTTAATGTAATTAGATATAAAGAAAATGCACATTCAGATAACACAATAGAGTACTCAACAAATTGATTACGGGGAAACCAAATAGGCAAAAACCCCGGTGGGAATTAGCACCCACAAATAATTGCACTAGTTTATAACAATCCATGTTAGAAGATCTTACAACCCTATTAGGAGTTGATATTTACAATGCAAGAAGTACAGAGACTTGGTTAAAGATCAGACCCTGTTAGGAGTCTTTTATAGATAATCCTGTTAAGGGTGAGGACTCACTGTCCAATAGCTCATTGCTAAGATGGTGAAGGCTACAACCTTCAGTACAATACATATACACTATATCTGGTAAATGAACTATTTGAGTAGAAATGATGTCTTGATCAGTTCCAATGAATTACAATCAACTTCTATTTCTTCACATAGATCTTCAACTTATTCTCTCTGACTTTCTGCTCTTCTCTGTCTTTTCTTTTTCACTTCATTTTTTGACACATAGTGAACATATCTAAACTGTTATATGTATCTTCACCAAGGATAAGGTCAAAATGGTATCTAGAAACACTTCATCAACTTCCTTGTCGGCTCAACCAAGCACACAATAAATATTATGACCACGCAACTCAAACTGAATAGACGCGACACTTCACAAATTTGGCCTCACCAAATTAACTCTAACATCATGATTCTGTTGAAACATGTTTAGCGCCTTTGGATAATTATCTTTAAATCATAACTAAACATGAATACAAACACGCATATCCCAAAGATAGGCACAACTCAAGAAACACTATATTTACGTCGGCTCCTTAATAGATAAAATCCAGAAACTGTAACTGCCATAATTGATTAATCATAACTCAACTGTAACTGCATATATGACTCTATGTGAATGCACATAGAAAATAGAACATGTATACACCATGGAAATAAACATGCATAGCTCCAAAACATCTGTATTGATAATTGCATATAGGATACCTACTGTATATTATATGTTGCCATCAATGGCAAACATAAAATCAATTATTTGCACAGAAGCAAATCTCCAAATATCTCCCCCTTTGACATTGATGGCAACATATGATATCATCAACTCAAAGTGTCTTCCTTATTTTTAAAATCTCCTCAATATCCTCATCAAAGGTTCCTCTTCACTACTGCTACTCTGTATACTCCCCCAGAGGATATGCCCCCCCTTACTAATACTCCCCCTTTGACACCAATAACAAAGGGTGTTAAACATCGTTAA
>MU223614.1:836783-864650 GCA_018584345.1 Thuja plicata | reverse complement strand
TGTTCTTGTTGCAAGTTCTAATCAGACTCAGGAAAGGGAATTACTCCCAACTTCTCCCTGAGATACTCAAAAGTATCTTTTGATAGAGGCTTTGTAAAAATATCTGCTAGTTGTTCTTTAGTGCTTACATAATTCAACTTTACTTCTTTGTCTGCAAATTTTTATCTTAGGAAGTGGTATTTGATCTCAATGTTTTTTGTCTTTGCATGCATCACAGGGTTCTTTGACATATTGATAGTACTAGTGTTGTCACAGTGAATAATAATAGGAAAATCAATCTAAATACCAAAGTCCTTAATCATCTATTTGATCCAAACCATTGCTGAACAATTCAATGCTGCTGCAACATACTCAGCTTCTACTGTTGACTAAGAGATAAAATTCTTCTTTTTACTTTTCCAAGTGACCAACCTATCTCAAAGAAATACTGCTCCTCCTGATGTGATCTTTTTGTCATCAACACAACCTGCCCAATCTGCATCTGTATACACATGAAGTTGTATGTTCTCTAAGTTAGGATACCATAAACCATAGTCTATAGTTCCCTTTAGGTATCTGAATATTATTTTTATTTCCATTAGATTATTTTTCTTGGGTTCAGCTGCAAATTTTCCAACAATGCCAATTGCATTAGAAATGTCAGGTCTAGATTGAGTGAGATATATGAGTTTTCCAATCATAGACTTGTATAGGGTCTTGTCAACTGCTGTGGAATTGTCATATTTAGAAAGCTTGCATCCTGATATCATGGGGGTGCTTACTGGTTTGCAATATACCATCTTGAAGGTCTTCAATATCTCCTTTACATACTTAGACTGATTTATGAAAATGTCTTTTTCATTTTGTTTTACATTCAATCCAAGAAAGTATTTGATAGGTCCAATTAAGCTCATTTCAAATTCAACTTTCATTTCTTTGGAAAATTATGCACTAATTTTATCATTACCTCCAAATATAATTTCATCAACAAAAATAGCAACAATTAGTAGTCCTTCATCTGTCTCTCTTATAAATAAATTACAGTCTGCTGCTCCTTTTCTGAATCCTATCTTTGTTAAGTAACCATCAAGTTTCTCATACCATGCTCTTGGGGCCTGTTTAAGTCCATAAAGTGCTTTCTTTAATCTGCATACTATGTCTGGTTTATCTAAAAGTTTGAATCCTTCAGGATGCTCTATGTAGACTTCTTCCTTTAAGTCACCGTTTAGAAATGCTAATTTGACATCTATTTGATATACCTTAAAGTTCTTGAATGTTGCATAGGCCAAAAACAACTTAATAGCTTCGAGTCTGCTCACAGGGGCAAATGTATCAGTGTAGTCCATTCCTTCTCTCTGTGCATATCCTTTTCATACTAATCTTTCTTTGTTCCTTACCACTGTGCCTTCTTCGTTCATTTTGTTCCTAAATATCCACTTAGTTCCAATCACGTTCTTGTCATGAGGTCTAGGGACCAGTTCTCATGTTTCATTCTTGATTATTTGATCTAATTCTTCTTGCATGACACTTTTCCAATCTGAATCTTTGCATGCATCTTCAACACTTAAGGGTTCAATCTGTGAAGGTAACCATACCTCTTCATCAATGATTGAACCTTTTTCTCTAGATCTTGTCAAGACTTTTTCTCTCTGATCTCCAATGATATCTTCCTAAGAGTGGTATTTGGATGTGTACCTTGAGTTCTTAGGAGTGATACTTTCATCTATGATTTGTGATTCTTCTTCACTTGGTTCAGGATTGTTACATGAAACATCAATATAATCAAACATTTCTTCAATAATTGTGTCCTTATTGATGGGTCTGGGCTCATCTTCAATCATGGGAGCATAGTCATAATATCTTTCTTGAATCATAAAATTCTCATCAATCTTCACATGAGTACTTTTAATGATCTTCTTTAATCTTAGATTGAAACATCTATAGGATTTGCTTTTAGTAGAGTAACCAAGAAAAATACCTTCATTGCTTCTAGCATCAAACTTACCAATGCTATCATTTCTCTTGATGTAGCACTTTCTTCCAAAGATTCTAAAGTATTTTATAGTGGGTACATTACCAAACCAAATTTCATAAGGTGTCTTGTCTGCACCCGGTCTCAATTGTATTCTAATGATAGTGTAAACTGTTGTATTGACTGCATCTCTCTAGTAGCTATGGGAAACCTTTCCTTCAATCATGATAGTGTGTGCTATGTCAAGTATTATCCTGTTCCTCCTTTCTTCTATCCCATTCTGCTGAGGGGTTCTGGGTGCACTTAACTATCTTTTGATTCCATGTTCTTCATAGTAGTCATAAAAATAGTCAGAGGTGAATTATCCTCCTCTATCAGATCTCAGACATTTTATCTTTAATCCATATTCATTCTCAACCTTAGCTTTGAATACTTTGAACTTCTCAAAAGCTTCAGATTTTTCTTTTAAGAACGCAACCCACATCATCCTTGAGAAATCTTCAACAAACAAAATAAAATACCTTTCTCCGTAGTATGATCTTGTATGAGTAGGTCCACATATGTCTGTGTGTATTATATCTAATTTGTTTTTTGCAGAGTTTTGTTTTCTCCTGAATGAGGTCCTCACATGATTCCCCATCACACATTCCCTACACATGGTGTCAATTGGTCTTGCAATGCTAGGAAGATCTCTTACTACCTTTACATTACTTATGTTGACTATGTTGTCAAAATTGATGTGACAAAGTCTCTTGTGCCATAGCCACTTGTCATCTAATTTGGCAACAAAACAACTTACTTCTGAGTTGAGTTGAAAAACATTACCTTTGGTCTTTGAGCCTGATGCAATCATGTCTCCTTCTTTTTTGTTAATGATGCACTGGTTGTTTTTGAATTCCAACTGATATCCTTTATCAACTGTCCAACACTTAGTAAGTTATGATGCAAACCATCAACATAGAGAACATCATCTTTCTTTTTATTTCCATCTGGGGTGATATAACCTCTTCCTATGATAGTTTTGGGAGTGTTATCTCCAAATATAACCATGCCACATTTTTACTTGTCTAAATGTACAAATCTGTCTTTGTATCATGTCATGTGGTGTGAACATCCGCTGTCAATGATCTAGTCAGTTCTGATGTCAGCTTTTGAAACTGATGCTAACTCCTGTTCTTTTACTTCATCTTCTTTGTCCATTTCTTCAAGCATCTTCTCAATGTCTTTAATGGAAACAAATCCAATTTCATCTTCTCCTGAGTCATCATCAGTTACACCATCTTCAACATGATAACATTCTTTAGTGTACTTAGGTTTGTAATCTGACCTGAATTTCTTGACTCTTGTAGGGCACTTGGATGCAAAGTGACCAACTTTGTTGCATGAGAAACATTTGAATGGTAGCTGTCCTTCATATTTCCCTTTACCTTTCCTTTCCTTTTTGGAAATCATAGCAATGATTTCTTCTAGTTCTGTATCTACTTCTTCATTGTTACTAGAGCTTCTTATAGGTTTCTTGTTGTGGACTGTGGCTTTGAAGGTTGTCTCACTTTTAGGTTCTGTCTTCAATCTAGATATCTAAAATGGCGATATTTTTGGAATCAAGGTTTCCCTTTTGAAGTCTTTTAAAAATTACATAGTCTCATCTAGGATACTGATCTTTCTCTCATAGTCTGCTATCAATGTGGTCATTAATTTGTCCATTATATCTTCCTCTGATATTTCTCCTCTATTATTTCTTATACCTGATACTGGTTCATTAATCCTCTGATCGAAGCTCTGATGTTTTCTTCAGGTAACATCTCTAAATTGTTGTATCTTTTCTTCCATGTCTTTTTGCATGCATTCTTTGCTTGGATGTCTCCTTTAAACATATCTTCTAAGTATTTCCAAATAGAGTATGCTTTGTCTGTCTTCTTGATCTCAAAAAATTCACTATCGGATAGGGCACTGATTAGGGCTTCTTTGGCAATTGCATTATTAGTGAACACTTCCTTTTGTTTCATAGTAGAGTCATCAGTTGCAAGATCTTTCAAGGTGGGAATTTCAACTTCTTGAGTGGCAATCTCATTGATCTCAAATCCAACACACTGAAGATGTGTTATCATTTTGTTCTTCCAGTCAAGATAGTTTTCTCCATCGAACTTATGACTCTCTTTCCTGAAGTATGCCATCTGATCTACCTTAAGTTGTTAGGATTTCTCTCCAAGGCACTTGGCTCTGATACTAATTGTTGGAATAGTCCCAAGGATAACTGAGAGGGGGGGGGGTAAATCATTTATCAGTCAATTTAATTATTTTCTCTTTCTTTAATGTAATTAGATATAAAGTAAATGCACATTTAGATAACACAATAGAGTACTCAACAATTTGATTACGAGGAAACCAAATAGGAAAAAATCCCGGTGGGAATTAGCACCCACAAATAACTACACTAGTTTATAATTACCCCTGTTAGAAGATCTTACAACCCTGTTAGGAGTTGATCTTTACAATGCAAGAAGTACAGAGACTTGGTTAAAGGTCGGACCCTGTTAGGAGTCTTTTATAGATAACCCTGTTAAGGGTGAGGACTCACTGTCCAATAGCTCACTGCTAAGATGGTGAAGGCTACCACCTTCAGTACAACAAATATACACTATATCTGGTAAATGAACTATTTGAGTAGACTTGCTATCTTTACCAGTTCCAATGAATTGCAATCAACTTCTGTTTCTTCACATAGATCTTCAACTTATTCTCTCTGACTTTATGCTCTTCTCTGTGTTTTCTTTTTCACTTCATTTTTGACACATAGTGAACATATCTAAACTATTATATGTATCTTCACCAAGGATAAGGTCACAATGGTATCTAGAAACACTTCATCAACTTCCTTGTCGGCTGAACCAAGCATGCAATAAAGATTACGACCATGCAACTCAAACTAAATAGACGCGACACTTCACAAAGTCAGCTTCACCAAATTAAATCTAACATCACGATTATGTTGAAACACATTTAGCACCTTTGGATAATTATCTTTAACTCATAACTAAAAATGAATACAAACATGCATATCCCAAAGATAGGCGCAACTCAAGAAAAACTGTATTTACATCGGCTCCTTAACATATAAACTCTAGAAACTGTAACTGCCATAACTGATTAACCATAACTCAAATGTAACTACATATCTAACTCTGCGTGAATGCACATAGAAACTAAAATATGTATACATAATGGAAATAAACATGCATAGCTCCAAAACATCTGTACTGATAATTGCATATAGGATACCTGCTGTATATTATATGTTGTCATCAATGGAAAGAATACAATCAATTATTTGCATAGAAGAAAATCTCCAACAACACTCACCCACCCCATGTTTTTCCATTCCATGTGCCACCTAGGATTGCAGCAATGGAGTTCATTAGACAACTGATTTTGAAAAAAATAGAACACCTTGCTCCTCACAGGAAGGGTACATTTACCCCAAGATAGTTTAGGGTCTACAATTTCACAATTGGTAAAAGGGCATTAGAACCAGTGAATAATTGGATGAGTCACTATAGAATGAATGTAGCCCTATACAGATACATAGACACAGAAGGCTTCATTTTGAGTTCCAAGAAGTTGTTTACACCCACCATTCCATATAAAAAGGATCACGAGGAATATATGGAAGAGGAATTAATAAGAAATATATTTGAGGATGAGGAAGTTGATAAAAGGGCCGAGAAATTTAACGAGTTGATGGAATTGGAGAGGCAAGTAAAGAGAAAATGCATCTCTTTTGGCGGTTTCTTCCTAGAATTGCCATATTTGAAGAGGCTTGATTCCATGGGTGAGTCTCATACTCTGTTATGAAATCAATTCAAAGATGCACTGGTAGTGCCAGAGAAGGGCCACAAAGGGCATTCATCAGCAGAGTATGATGAGGACAGTGATGAGGAGTACTCAGTTCCTAGATCCACTCTAGTGAATCAAGCATTTGTCAAAGAACATGCAACTTAGGGTGAGAACATAATTGACCTAACAGAGGTCCCAGAAATTAAGGTTACCAATGAGCCCCCACCAAAAAGATAAAGAGTAGAAGCAGGGGAACCATCTCAAAAAAAAGTGAAGAAGAAAGACAAAATTGGTGCTCTTATTACTAGTAACAGAGCTTATGACAATAAGTTGAGGAAACATATAAGAGTAGGGAAGAAATAGAAAAAATATGAAGAAGAGGAAATAGAATTACCTCTCACGACTTGCACTGATGAAAGATTGATATATCAAGATCAATTTCTAAAGGATGAAAATTTCATCAAGACCAAGGAGTTCAAAGAGTTTGTCATTTGGAACAAACAAAAAAATGTTGGTGCACAATTTGAAATGGAAGGTGGTGATCCAATGACCAATGAGGCTCTACAAATATTGTAGGATTATGATCCTGATTCAGAGCAAATCACACATGAGGAGGCAACACAATTGGTAAAGGCCAGTGGGATGTTGTTGGTAGAATGTTGGGATTTGGCCTCTACCTTCATCATAGATCAGATAGGGAAACAACCTAATGTAAAGTTATCACCAGAGATACAGGTTGGGGAAATGATCATAGGATTTGGGTAAAATCCAAAATCCCAAGCCTTAGCATTGTGGATCTTAGCTCCAAAAGATCAAAAGCCATCCCTGATAAACATTGAAGAGAAAATGGAAGTAAAAAAGATTATTTGGTCAGGCCAGAATATAGGAGACTTGGAGATTTCCCAAGTGCTCACCCATTTTTCTCAATTGAATGAGGCCAAGGTTGTCCAAATGTCTAAAAAACTTAAGAATCTCACTAGTGAAACTAGTGATATAGTCAAAGACAGGGAGCTGGCTCTAATCAATGTCAAGGCACAAGTGAAGTTGATAGAAGAATTGACTCAGCAGTTGCAAGATATGCCTAAAGTTGTCCCTATCCAACCAAAGCCAAGTAAAAATGATGAGGTCTAGACTGAGGAAATAGGGGATCTACCAGGAACAGAGAAAGCAATCTTAGAACACAAAAAGTTGTTTTGGGAGCTCTAATGCAATTTCTTTAGCATAGGATCAGTATACTGGAGGATAAAGTTGATTTAGTGTATAATGCATACTGAAAACTACCTGATTTAAAAATAGAGGCAACCAATTATGTGTCAATCTTGAATCCATATTATGCTACATGGTCAGTTAGGACTCAAATTTTTAAAATATTGGCATCTCTGCAACCTCATCGGACAGACCTCCGAGAGATTGTATGCCAAGTGGGAGAGGAAATATATCAAATCACTGCTACCTTGTCCTTCTTCAAAGGAAAGGTTAATCAGATAGAGGCCAGAATATATATATTTGGCCCAGGATACAATAGGTTCATTCCCTCAATAAAAGGAGAATATGATCAACTAAAAACCATTGAAGTGTGGAAAGGTGAGTTTGACACCTTATTGCCTAGTAAGGAGGAATTTATCTCAGATGATGGCACCTTGGAAATGAAAAGGTTCAACAACATCTTGAATGAAGCTTTCAAAGATGAAAAATACTTTAACAAGTTTGTAACAGATGTCAAGATGATAACAGATGCTAGATGGGAGTGGCAGAAGACAAAAATTTAGAGCACTCAAAGTTTTAGTTGGCCTACAGAGGTGGAGGTAACAACATGGGACACTCTCACAAAGTGTAAAAAGAAGAAGGTTCCAGCTGTTGATCTAGACATAATGGATGAAGAGTGAAAAAGACACCTGGCACTAGATCTCTCAGCATAGGGAGGATAACTATCTCAAAGACTAGTGTAAGTTAGCCTAGAATGGCGGTCACTAGGTCTCATTGCAACTACATGAGGTTATTCAGAATATTAATAGACAAAGGTACCAGATGTTGAAGATTGAAGATCAAATTCAGTTGCTAACTGATTTTGTCTTTCCACCGTCTGAAGGACTAACTGTGAGTTTTGTCTTTCAATGTCCTTAGGGTTATCTTAGCCATCCAAAGCTTTTTGCATCCTCAAATTTTGAGGATTCCAAGATGGATAGTGTTGGATATATATAGTCTTTTTTAATGTATTGTTAAGGATGGTGAATTTACAATTGCAAGGTAGACTTAATATTTATCTAGTTTGTCAAGCTTTGATTTGATCTGAATGTACTGAATTAGAAAGATACTAATAAAATATAGTGGAATCTCCACTTTCAAATCTATGATGTATTTTTTTACTTATTTCATGCTCTTGTATGTTTAGTTTGTAAAGCATCTTAGACATACTAGTTATAAGGTAACTGTGTGATTGCTTGCAAGTTTCTTTCAAGGGAGGAGTTTATCTTGTGAGTAATTCCAGAGGGTTAGGGTTAGTATAAAAATATGATACATGGATCTGAGGATGAGAGGGTAGTTTGTAAAGCATTCTATCTGGGGTTTTGATTGTGTTCTTATTAGTTGTTTTCTCTGGATTTTCATTTCATTTGACTCTTTACCCGGGATTAGGCACTAATCTAAGTTCTGACAAGTGGTTCTCATCATCAATTTTAAATAAAATTATTCTTTACTTTCTTGTGTATTGAAAGCATATATGTTTATTTGATTGTATTGAGAAGTACAGTCTACGTGGTTGATTCCTTGAAGAGAGAATCAATAGGTTATCCTTCCTATGTTTGAGACTAAAAAAGAAGAGGGATGAAATCCTTGTTACATTGACAATAGCTCTTGTGAAGTTCATAATCTGGCTTATTAAGATTTGCATTGGGTTAGTAATAATCATCTGCAAGGTGTGTATTCAATTATTATAGTTTGAAACAAGAGTGAATCAGTTTATCCACCATTGAGTTACTAAGAAATAGTAATTAGGAAGTAGGTACACTCGCCCGGGTCTGTGGAACCCAAAGTGAAAAATGATAGTATCCTAATTAATTAGCCTTTTACCTGTGTGAATATGAAGGTGGGAATCTAAGAGTTACGCTTGAATAGCTATATATTGATTCAACAAGAAAAAGAGCTAACAAATTGGTGACTTCACTAGGGATATCTTAATATCCTAAAGTTATGTTTATCAGAGACTTAATCCTTTTGCTTCTATATATAAGTCAATTTTTATTAGTAATTGTGAGATCGAGTTTATTCTTCTTATCTGTTTTCATGCAATGTATGAAAGTTATGATCCTAAAAATGATACAGATATTGTCTCACATGGATTGAATAAGTGGTTATGAGTTCTTTGATACGCCCCTACTCATATTTTTGAAGATATATTTCTAGGAGAAGGTGAATCTACACAACTACATGCAACAAAGGATAGTGCTCTTGTGATTACATATTTGGCCAAGGTGAGAAATTGCTATGAAAATCTCACATAAGGGCTTTGTTTAGACTTATTATTATGAAGCAAAGTCTAGGTTGGGACTAGATTCTCAGCTATATTTCATATATTTGTCCTCTACAAAAAGAGGTGGCGACTCTAAATCTTTATGCATTCTAGTGAAATTTTCATACTGAGTAGATTAAAGAGATTTGTATACTATAAAAGATGAGTCGACAAAGGAATACTAGATCATATTTAAAAGATAATCTTGAGAAGGATATTGGAGAAGAGCTCCATACACCTAGGAGGAAACAATGGTCAAAGAGAGGTAGTTCTAAACATGACTCCCCAAGTACCTCTAAAGGGAGAATGGTAACCCCTATCCCTAAAAGAAGGCCATCTTCTTCTGAGGATGTTGAACAATCAAGGCAAATAGGTCCTAATCAATATGAGAAATCTTTTGATCCTTTCAGAGAAGGAGAAACAACAGATGTAGGGTATTTCCCTGCAGAAGAAAACAATGTTCCACCAGAAGAAACATCTTCTGTTGAAACAAATTCTTATGATTCTGATCAGTTGAGAGATGAGGTTCTGGCTTTGAGAAGAAAGAAAAATTAAAGGAGCAAGATATATAAATATCAAATGCAAGGAAAAGGCGTGAGCAGGAGTTATATGACTTGTTGGTAGAAAGAGAAGAACTCTTGGTTGAAACAATGAGAAATGACCTCAAGGCTAAAAGCCTAAATGAAGAGGTTAAAGGCCTAGATAAATATTTATTTGGTAGCCTTGATGATTTAAGGAAAAAGGCTGCAAATCAGAAATCAAATTCTGGTAGAGATGAGTTTGAAAAGGAAGGACCTATCATTAGACAACTGCACCCATATGAGGTTGAGCAAAGTGCAAAGCCTGATTCAACCACTAAGGATGTCCCTGACAAGGGTAAGAAAAAGTTGTTGGTATTACTATAAGTGAGACTAAACAAAATGTGACTATCCCTTTAGGAATGTCTCTGATTGATTTAGAGATTGAACTAGCTAGAAAGGCTAAGGAGGACCTAGCCAAGCAATTATAAAAGTTGGAGTTGGAAGCTACTGCAGCTGACATGAGAATGAAAATTTCTATTCTACATGCTACTACCAACACTAATGCTAGTAGTTCTATGCCTATAAACCATGGGATGCAACAACAAAATCAGTTTTCTGGTCATGGCCCAAACACTCAAAGTGCTAGTCCTAGAATTCAATTTGTTGCCTTGAATTCAAGTACACATGCTTCTGGCCCAAAGGTAGTTGCTCAATTTACTAGTCCTGGTCCTAATGCTCATGTCTCTAACCTGAAGCAAAATGTTCCCCCACCAATTCAAAATCAAAGAGGGACAACTAAACGAAGTGGCAACAATGTGTTGGGTAATTTCCAAAGAAGACCTATCCATATGAATAGATATAGAGTTCTTTTCTTTGAAGGTATTCCAGGTCACCCAAATGTGATCCCCAATGAGGTAAGAGATAAAATCCATAAATTCACAGGAAATAATGTCATTACTTGTGAAGAACATTTAAAATATTTTAGTGAAAATATAACTAATTTTGAAATTGAAAATGAAGATGTTATCATGAAGCTTTTTGTTCAGTCTTTAACAGAAGATGCTAGGGATTGGTTTAGAAATCTACCAAATGTTAGTATTGCATCTTGGGATGAGTTTGTAAAGTCTTTTAGCGAACAATAAAGAGAACATGTCAACTCTGGATACATGTTGAATGAATTCAACAACATCAAAAAATTCCCTAATGAGAATATGGCTGATTTTAACAATAGATTTCAAAAGGTCATGAATAAACTATTCCAAGTCCTGAGGTTAGATGAGGAAGTATGTTTGACAACCTATATCAATGCTGTTGATGTAAAATGTCTTATTTTCTCAGAGAAAAAAACCCAAAAACCTTAAGAGATACATACAAAATAGCTATTGATATTGAAAGCAATAGAAGGGCATCATGAAAATTTGGAAAAATGGAAGATAATAAACTTTGGAAAGAAAAGGGACAAACCAACAAAACTGTTAAAGAAGAAGACATAGTTGATAAACTGGTGAGTGCAGTAAAAGATCTTGCTACTAAATGGACAAAAATAATAGGGGAGGGTACCGTGACAATAAATACCCCAATCAAAGGTTTGATAAGAAACCTAACCTAAGAGACTACCCATATAGATAAAATTGGAATAATGGCAAGCTAGTCTTTGATGGACAAGATAACCCAAAATACAAGGAAACACGTGATCCCCTAAAAAGGAATAGTGCAAATTATGTTGAAAATACTCCTTGGTGTGATTCTTGCAATATGCCACATTATTCATATCAGTGTGTGGTACCCCAAGCCTTGTTTGATGAGACAAAAGAGAAGGATGAAGGGAAAGAAGACCATGCCATTGATATTTTCACAGTAAAGAAACCCTATCCATGGTTTTTAGACAATGATTCACCTTCTGATGATTTGTATAAGGAAGAAATTTTTTATCCAGAACATCAATCATAGATTTTACCTTGTCAAAGTGATGATGTTGATATTTTATCACAAGTGACTATAAATACAGTAGGAAATGACAAGTCCCCTTCTCATTTTAAAGCCCCTACTGATGAGGAAAAAAGATCTCTAACTGTTGCAGCCATTAACCAAGCCAGAAATGCATATAATTTGAGAAATAGAATAGTGCAGCTAGCTCAAGGTAAATCTGCCCCTGCATATGTCAAAAAGGATTCCCCTCAAGATACTATAGATTCTCCTATCAAGGAGAGTAAAGATAAAATGTCTATGAGACAAGCAGGGCCTTCTTCTGATCATGTTGAAAAACAAGAAGAAAAGGAGGAAATATGAGAGGTGTATCCTATGAATTTCCCCTATTTGACATGAAACATGCTCTGACTCAAATGAAGTTTTTAGTCCCATTGATGGAGATGCTAAAAATAAAAGAGCATAAAGAAGCTACATTGGCACTGTTGAGAGGGAGTGATGATGTCTCTATGCCAAACCAAGAGAAAATATCCTTGACTTCAAATTATAATAAAAGGGAAAGTCCACTTGTCAAGGAAAGAGAAGAGAAAGTGAAAGGGAAAGAAAAATAAAAATAATTTTCCAATATCTACATTGGTAACATAATTACCCAAGAACCATTATCTGTTGACCCATTTTATGTCACCTTGATGGTTACAATTTCCTAGTAAAAATTGCATGATAGATTCTGGTGCTGCAGAAAATGTAATGTCTTATCATGTCATGAAGGATTTGGGCATTCAGGTCACCACCCCTACTGGAAGTTGTTATGACATTAATAATAGGGAAGTTCTTGTGATAGGAAAATTGAGAGACATTGAAGTAAAAATTGTTGCTTTCCCTGAAGCAACCTATAGAATGGACATAGTTTTTGTAGATACCAAACCATATTATGGTATGCTTCTGTCAAGACAATGGGCTGCAGTAGTGGGTGGAAAGACATAGTTAGATTTTTCCTATGCAATGATCCCTGTAAATGGTAAGGAGGTCAAGTTGTATAGAGAACCTTGGTCATATGTCATGGTGAAGGTGGTTCTACTTGAACAATTGAACTATTGTGTAGATATTGATATGGAAAATTTTGTTGTGAAAGAAATCAAGCCACAATTAAAAAATACTGACCCAATTGTTGATGAATTTCTATTGCAACAAAATGGACTATGGAAAATGTACTTCGATGGAGGATGCTCCAAGGAAGGAACAGGAGTAGGAGTTTTGTTCATTTCCCCATCAGGTATCACTTTTAAGTATTCCTTCTTGTTGACTTTCCACTATACAAATAACATAGCTGAGTATGAATCTTTAATCTTGGGAATGGATATTGCCATTAAACATGGTATCAAATGTTTGAAAGTTCATGGAGATTCCCAATTAATCATATCTCAGATAAGGGAACAATATGCTGCCAGGGATGATAGACTAAAATTATATAAGTATGTAGTCATGGACAACATAGAATTCTTTGATGCTTTCAATATTCTTTGGATAGAGAGATCAAATAACATAATGGCAGATATTCTTGCTAATGTTGCTTTAAAAAATAATGATGTTACCCTTACTGGCATGTCCGTGGTAGAAGTAAAAAGTAGACGTGCAGTCCCTAACAATATTCATAACTGGCAAGTATTTGAAAATGATGATGATATCCTTAGGTTTGTCCTGTGTGTAGACCAATATGATGGTCACAAGATTGATTTTGAATCCCTAGTAGCAGTTGTGGATGATAATGAATATGTTTTTGACCAAAAAGTTATCCAGCTCGCTACTAATCACATTCCCAAAGGATTGGTTGAATTAGAGGGCATGTTCAGTATAAATGACAACTATATGTCCCAAAAGTCTAATGCAAAAGTAGAGGATTTAGAAGAGGTAAACCTAGGATCTAAAAAATCTCCTCAATTAATCTATATAGGTAAAAAAGTTGGATAGCAATGTGAGATTGAACCTGATAAGGCTGCTAAAAAAATATAAGCATGTTTTTTCCTGGTCTTATGAGGATTTGAAAGCCTATAGAAAAGACCTATTCTAGCATGACATCCCACTTAAAGATGTGAAACCCTTTAGGAAAAAATAGAGACCAATCAATCCATTGTTGGCTACTAAAATGCAGATGGAATTGATGAAGTTGAGAGATGCAGGCATAATTCAGTCTATCAGACATTCATCATGGGCTTCTAATTTGGTCCCTATGAGAAAGAAGAATGGGGATATAAGATTATGTGTTGACTTTAGAAACCTGAATGTGCCCTCATTAAAAGATAACTATGGATTGCCGAATATGGAGACTATGTTACACAAGGTCACTGGATGCGACCTATTATCTATGTTGGATGGGTTTTCAGGGTACAATAAAGTGCTTGTCAAGAAATCTAAACAATTTAAGACAACTTTTAGCACTCCCTGGGGTACTTATGTTTATGCTCGCATGCCTTTTAGTTTAAAAAATGTTAGTGCAACTTTTCAAAGGGCTATGGATGTAGCCTTTAAGGATCTTATAGATGTCCTAATGGTGGTTTATTAGGATGATTTGACAACCTTTTCAAAGAAGGAAAAATACCACTACAACCATTTTGAAAAATTTATGCTCAAAGCATTGGAGTATGGGGTATCATTGAATCTAAAGAAATGCCACTTTGTTGTCACTGAGGGGAAACTGTTAGGTCACATAGTGTCTAAGGAAGGGGTGATGATAGATCTAGAAAGAGTTGAGGCTATCCAAAAGGTAATTTCTCTTAAAAAATTGAAAGACATACAGTCATTCTTGGGAAATATAAATTTTGTCAGGAGATTCTTTTGAAAATGTTAAAAAAGCTATCCAGGAAGCCCCTGTCTTAGTATCCCCTGATTATACTAAACCTTTCTCTTTGTTTACATTTTCTTCTTTCCATACTATTGCTGCAGTCCTACTACAAAAGGATGATGAGGGATTTGAACATCCCATAGCATTTTTTAGCAAGTCCTTGTAGTCAGCCGAGTTGAACTACTAGTTGATGGAAAAATAGGCTTATTCCTTAGTAAAAGAGGTTAAGGCTTTCAGGCCTTATCTTATATGTGTAAAAGTAAATGCCTATGTTCCTCATGCTGTTGTAAAAGATATTTTTGTCCAAAATGAGGTAACATGAAAAAGATGTAAATGGATAAACAAAGTTTAGGAATTTGACTTGGAAATTCATATCACCAAGTTGGTGAGAGGACTGGGACTGGAAAAGTTGATGACAGAAGAAAAATTGGCCTTAGTTCATGTGAACAGTGTTGATACTGATGAAAAGGTTGTTACAAGCATTGAGATGCAGCCCTGGTATGCTGACATAGTGTATTTCCTTAAAAATGCTATATGTTCAAGAAGTTTAAATGATAAACAAAAAAGAAGTCTAAGGTTACATGCTTAAAAATATGTCCTATTGCATGGTGATTTGTATTGGACAAATAGGGATGGCATATTGTTGTTTTGTCTTGATAAAGGAAAATCTGAAGAGGTCCTAAAACAAATACATGCTGGAATGTGTGGAGGTCATTACTCTGCTAGATCAACATCTCACAAAATTTTGAGAGTAGGCTATTATTGGCCTTGTTTGTTTCAAGATACCCATGCATTTGTCAGAAAATGTGAACCTTGCCATAGGTTCTCAAGAAAGATGAAATTCTCAGGAGCTTTACTACTTAACCCCATAGCTGCAAAAGCCCCTTTCACCATGTGGGGACTGGATTTTATTTGGGAATTTAATGAAGAGTCAAGTGGGGGACACAGATGGATTTTATTGGCAACTATTTATTTTACAAAATGGGTTGAGGAAGATCCAACTAAGAAAGCTACAAGTGTAGTGGTCATTGAGTTTTTAATGAGCAATGTGATCACTAGGTTTGGTGTTCCACTCAAACTAGTAATGGACAATGCCATGTGCTTCAGATTTGAAGAGTTTTTTAATTTTTGTTCTTACATGGGAGTTGTCATTTCTTATTCATCCCCTTACCATCCTCAAGCTAATGGGCAGGCAAAATCAAGTAACAAGAGTATTATGCAAATTCTTAAAAAGACCCTAGAAAATAACAAGAGAGCCTGACATGCAAAGCTAAAACTTTCCTTGTGGGCAGATAGAATTACTGTCAAGAAGGCTATAGGAAAATCCCATTTTGAGTTGGTGTATGGTGTTTAGTCAAGGATGCATGTCAAAAATTTACTCCCAATTTAAAAATTCATTCAAGATGAGGATATTCAGGTTTCTGAACCTATGCAGGAAAGAATGGTCCAATTTGTAGAGTTGGATGAGATGAGGAGGAATAGTCAAAGGGAAAATGTCAAGTTGCAACAAAAGATGAAATACCTTTTTGACAGAAGGGCACATGAAAGAAAGTTCCAGCTTGGTGATTTTGTGTTGCAGTAGAATGCCAGTGCTGAAGACAAAGGCAAGCATAAAAAATTTGAGTCACTATGGTTGGGGCCTCTTGTTATCTCTCAGATTTTTGGAAAAGATTCATATTTCCTTAGGAATATGGATGATGAAGAACAAGAATTTCCCGTGCATGGACAATTCCTAAAAAACTTCTTCAATTAGATCTTTTGTTCCATGCACAATAGTTGTATATCATGTACATGTGTGTTTGCTTCTGTTGTGTGTTTCCTTCCCAGTTGTATGTTTATTTCAGTAATAGGTTAGTGTAGTTTTGGTCTAATTTCCTAGAGATCTATGGTTATTGATATAAAATTGCATTTACACATCCTCAGATAGAGCCACTGTTGGTTGTATTTCCAGTTTTGAGGTCTTCCTAGTAAAATTTTGAAGCTCCTAGTCATTCCAATGCTCAAGAATTGAAAGTCATGTCTGAAATTTCTTAAGTATCTCTACAAATGATGTTTTTGGACATAAACCTAGTAAAAAATGTCAAAAAACCCTAAGTCCTAGGGTTACCTCTATTTGAAAATGGAAAAAATCCCTAAATTCTCAGTCACGTTTCTATTTTGAAGTTACTTTTTCATAACTTTAGTTCTGAGAAATTGCCATGTGCTTTTAAGTTAGTTGCTTAGTCGCGTAAAGCCAAGAGAATATTCCATCATGTCTAGAGACTAAGTGAAAATCCTTTAACATGTTATCTCCCAATGGAAAATAATATACCTTAGATGTCATGAGACTTGGCAACAAAAGTTCATCTTAAGTTAGATCAAACATTGGTTGGGTTGTCTCGTGATTAACTCTGATTTTTGAAAATCATCTAATGACATTGAGTTTATAACAGTTTCCAAGTCTCTTAAACAAACCCGAGTTAAATTATAGTTTTTGTGTTAGTGTTTTTTCCTAGTCACGACATAAATCAAGGGTTAAGTAAAGAATCATGAGACTTGGCGACAACCATTACATGGAAAGAGATCCAACAGTAGTCGCGAGGTTGCTGTAAAGGTTTGAAAAGTAAAAAGTGATTTGGTGATCAGGAGACAAAAGCATAGTTGAGACATGTGTTCATCAGTCGCGTAGTCTCTAATAAAAAAGTAGACCTGGCACCTTGGAGATAACAGCCATGAAGTCTCATGAAGAATTAGGGTTTGGTTTGAAGATCTGGAGACTTGGCACTGACTGTTAGATGTAGATGAGAGAAAGATCAACGGTAGTTGAGTTATCTCTAGATAAACATAATAAATGTAAATTCATTGAGTGACTATGAGAAAATAAATAAAATTGATTACCCAGGGTTAAAGACTGGTCAGGGTCAAGCTAAGGGTTGACATGGAAGATGAGTCATGACACATGCTAATTTGTGGCCAAGTACTAATAACAGGTGAACAAATATTTGAGTGACATATGGAATTTGGTGGAACCAAGAATGGATCCTTGTTACTAAGTCTCAAAATGATGTGTGATGTCATCCAAGGATTAAGAGACTTCACGGGAATCATTGATTTTCTTCTGAGAAAGTTTTGATTGGATTCTTGTCACATTGTCTCATAATAAATTAGGGTTTTTCCTGATGATCTAGAGACTTAGCGACAACTATTAGATGTAGATAAAGGAAGATTAATGATAGTCAGGTTGTCACCAAATGAAAACAATAAAGGTAAAATTATTAAGCGATAAAGAGATAAATCTTTTTATCGGGTGGTCTCCTAATAAAATTTGAGTTAAAAGATTTGTTCGGCGAAAAAGAGATCACATAATCGCTAAGTCTCCAAAAGTAAACCAAGGTCAAAGAAGAGTTTGAAAAGGCTTTAGTTGTGGTTTCTCCGAAAGAATATGGGTTAAGTGAATTCATCTAGCAACATAGAGATAAACATTGATCAAGAGGTTGATTATGTGGTAGTCGCTGAGTCTCAGTATGAAACTATAGTTAAGAAAATCTTCCAATGACAAGGAAATTACATAGTCATGAGGTCACTAGGAGCTGAACCAGAGTTTGAGTACAGATTTTTTCTTGGAGCCAGGATGTATAGTTGCCAGCCAATAGAAATTCAGAAAGTTATGACAAGTGTATTAAAGGGTAGCTGAGCTATCTAAGAGATGGCCAATTAGATCATAAATGGATCATATTTTGAATATAATATGGTTTTTTATCAGAAAACACTCATTCATATTTGATTTCCTATCACTTTTAGGGGCTACGACTATAACAAAAATTGATTTTACAGCATGAGGAATTGAAGCTAGAAGTGATAGAATTGCAATTATGTGAATTTTGCATTAATGATTCATAGATAAATAGGGATAACCATTAATCATTGCTTCTTACAAATAGTTCATTGTTTTTAGAGCAAGAATTTGCTAAGTTATCAGTGTGTGTAGAAAATAGAGTTTCTTAGATTCAAAAAGCAAAAGAAGCCAATTTTCAGTCCATAATTTGAGGAATTCAAGTGGTTATCAGTGCTTTAGAATAGATTGGGTGATCAATAGTTGGAAGTGTGTGATTTGGAAGTAGATTTTTCTCAATATCGGTGAGATAAATTGGAACAGAACAAGATGAGTCAGGTAATGAGTGTAGCATCTACCAGTGGAAGAAGTGGTGATGCTGATGATGACATGAAAGGGAAGCACAATTATTCAGAAGAATTCATCTCTTTGTTGCTGGGATCAAGCCAAAATAGAAAAGTAAGTGTTGATACTCTCATTGATGATTTGCACTTCGTTAGGGATGCTAAAACTCTAGGTTCTTCTGGTTATTCCCTATTCAATTACTTTTATAATAATAGTGATGAAGCTATGCCTATCTTGAATCCATGGACATGTGGACTAACCAAATTAATAGTCCCTGACATCTTTGTATATGCCAATTTCATCTTAGAAATGGCCAGTAGGTATGATAACCTAACCAAAACTATAAAAAGGGATGATAGGATAGCCCTAGTAACCCTAGACAGGAACTCATTTATGAAAGCATTTAATGTATACCATCTAATGTCCATAGAGATTAGCTTGAAGAGTTTAGAGAATAGGTATACAAGAGAGTCTAGCATTGCTTCCAAATTGATCCAAGAGCATCATGTGCCAAGGAGAATGAAGAACTACATTGCACCCATCCCAGGGACTGCCCCATATTACTATAATGACCCAAAATTCTACATGAAGTACATCTCCTATACATTGTGGAGGGTGTTAGGAAAGGATAGAGGACCCAAGAGAATCACCTCAGATATCCTTATGATGGTCCTAGATATGTAGAGCCCTCATACTAGTACCAATTATGATTATATTCAATATATAATTGATCAAATGCATCAAGGATTCATTAATATCCATAACAAGAAACATAACACCAAATTCATGTATTATTCCATTCTAATGAATTTAATTTTATACTACAATTTTCCTATCATGAATTGTCAATATTTGAGGCCTCAGAGGTTTCACCAGAACCAGGCTAACCCCATTCAGTTTTGGTTGAGAGTGTAGAACTACACTTCCAAAGAAAAAGAATTTTGTACTTTTGAGAATTGGATAGTATATCCAATACTTTAGTGTATAGGAGTAAACAAGACAAGGCTACCAGTTAAGGTTCTACAACTACTCAGGCCATGCTAGTATGTTGATAAGTGGCCAGGAGATCACAACTGGGGAGACTTCTATTATGAGAAGAGCTTCACTATGATCAGGGTGTATGGTTGCATTCACCCACTGCATGTTTTTCCATTCCATGTGCCACCCATGATTGCAACAATGTAGTTCATTAGACAAGTGATTTTGATAGACAAGGAACACCTTGCTCCTCATAGGAAGGGTGCATTTACCCCAAGATAGTTTAGGGACTACAATTTCACAATTGGTATAAGGGAATTAGACCCAGTGAATAATTGGATGAGTCACTATAGAATGAATGTATCCCTATACAGATACATAGACATAGAAGGCTTCATTTTGAGTGCCAATAAGCTGTTGACACCCACCATTCCATATACAAAGGATCAAGAGGAATCCATGGAAGAAGACTTAATAAGAAATATATTGGAGGATGAGGAAGTTGATAAAAGGGCCAAGAAATTTAATGAGTTGATAGACTTGGAGAGGAAATTAAAGAGAAAAGACATCTCTTTTGGGGGTTTCTTCCCAGACTTGCCATATTTGAAGAGGCTTGATGCTATGATTTAGTCACATATTCTGTTATGCAATCAATTTTAAGATGCACTGGCAGTGCCAGAGAAGGGACACAAAGGGAATTCATCATCAGAGTATGATGAGGATAGTGATGAGGAGTACTCAGTTCCTAGCTCCCCTCCAGTGAATCAAGCATTTATTGAAGAATAGGAAAATGAGGGTGAGAAAATAATTGACCTAACAGAGGTCCCAGAAATAAGACAATTGGTAAAGGCTAGTGGGATGTTGTTGGTAGAAGGTTGGGATTTGGTCTCTGCCTTCATCATAGATCAGATAAGGAAATAACCTGATGTAAAGTTATCATCAGAGACATAGGTTGGGGAAATGATCAGAGGATTTGGATACAATACAAAATCCCAAGCCTTAGTAATGTGGATTTTAGCTCCAAAAGATCAAAAGCCATCCCTTATAAACATTCAAGAGAAAATGGAAGGAAACAATATTATCTTGTCAGTCCATAATACAGGAGACTTGGAGATTTCTCAAGTTCTCACCCATTTTGCTTAATTGAATGAAGCCAAGGCTGTCCAAATGTCTTAAAAAATTAAGAAGCTTAGTAGTGAAACTAGTGATATAGTCAAAGACAGGGAGCTAGCTCTAATCAATATCAAGGCACAAGAGAAGTTGATAGCATAATTGACTCAGAAGTTGCAAGATATGCCTGAAGTTGTCCCTACCCAACCAAAGCCAACTATAGATGCTGAGATCTAGAGTGAGGAAAATATTAATATCTAAGATCTGTTGATGATTAGTGACCAACACTTAGCCATTCACCTAGGTAGTTTTAGTTGGCTATCACTGTGGCCGAGGTAAAACTATGCAAGGCCGAGAAACATTGCCGAGCAGTTTTCAGTTTGCCTAGTTACATTGCCGAGCCAAGTAAGACATAGGGATGTTAAGTGCCGAGCGACAGACAGTCAAGTGCCGAGCAGGATAGTTTTTGTATACATGTATGGAATGATACAAACTTCAAGTTTAAGTGATCTAGCCGACTTGTATAAGCTTTTTGGGCCGACTAATGTATGAATTTAATATTCTCATCTGGAGTTAGTTATGCATTTAATTGTTTTATCCTATGCATGACTCATTGTAAGCATTAATTATTTTACCATCAAGGCATGGATATTAGATCTTGATCGTTGATCTAGATCTCGCTATCAGATCTAAACAAATGTATTAGATTGCTTCTAAACCCTATTTTGCAAGTATGTGTGGTGTGTGGCGACTACATTTTCTGAAGTGAAATGCACAGAGGGTTATTTTGTTAAGAAGAAGAGATCAAGCAGAGCAAGAACACAGTGAACAATAGAGTAAAGATTATATCAGATTATGAGATCATAGAAGGTACTGGAAAATGGAGATCCATCATTAGCATTAGAGTGCATAATTAAGGATCAATACTTGAGACATTCTAATCATTGTAACGGGTGAAAATCTCTTAACAAAGTGGTTCTAGCAGACCTTTCTTTATCTCCTAACAGAGTGCTTACTTTATTGTAAGTTGAAATCCTTTAACAGGGTAGATTGTAATGATCTTAAGCTCTTAACAGGGTAGACCTTTCATAGGGTAGATTACATTTTGTAATCAAACATTTGTAACCTTAACCGGTACACTTTATTACTGTAGTATTGGAGAATTTTGTGGGTGTCATCCCCACCCCATTTTTACCTATTTGGGTTTCTGGGTTACCAAGTTATTATGTTATGTGTTACTTATTTCATGGTGTGGATTCTATCTAAGATTACATTAGATTCATTTATGTATGAATGTGGATCAGTTTGTTTTAAGTGTTTAATTTTGAAGATCTGATCCACCCTCCCCTCTCAGTATCTTGCTTTCCCATTATTGTATTTCCAACAATTGGTATCAGAGCAAAGAGTTCTCTAAAAGGTTATAGTCAGCTTGAGAATACAGATCTTGAGATGGAGATCTACAAGATGGGAAAAGTCATTGAGAATTAAAAGATTGATATTCAGCTAGCACTACAACAACTTGAGTCTGCAAGACAAGAATTAAAGAAGTCCTTGGCTACAAGGAAAGATCTGGCCAAACAGATGAATGAAACTCATTATTAGGAAGAGGACACCACAAATCTATTTCAGAATGGATATTCTACTGAGAGAAATGTAGCAATAACAAATATACTGGAAAAGCACAGTGCACTATGTGAAGAAGTCAAAAACTTGAAAAAGGAACAAGAAGCCCAATCAATAAGAATGTTTGAAGTTGTTGAATAGAAAAAGAAAGCCAAAGATGACAAGGCTATGGCAGAAGAAGACAAGAGAATGCTGACTACTAGACTTGATGAAAGAACACATGATGTGCAAACAATGACAATCAATCAAGTGGACATGGAAAGTCAACTACTACTTGTGAATCAGGAGATCAACATGAAAGACTTGGAGATTGTTAATCTTAGATCTGAGAATAGTCAATTGAAAGATGAATTGAGATTTGAGAAAGAAATCAATAATAGAGTAAATGATCTGAGTGCAGCCATGAGCTACTTTGAACAACTGGAGGAAGCATCAAGAAGACCTAAAGATTCTTCTGGATTAGGTCACATTAAACAACATACAACCACTAAAGATGGAGAAGCAACCAAGATAGGTGAGAGAAAGAATGTAAAGCCAAGAAACAACAAACCTATTTGTCACCATTGTGGGAAACCAGGTCATACAACAAACATTTTCCAAAGCAAGAATGGTAAGTCCAATCCAAAAACTAACTTTAATGGTTACTTCTTTAACTATAATAAGTTTGGACATCAAGCACGTGAATGTAAGGCAAAGGAAAGCAAAACACCTAGATTCAATGGTAATTTCTATAACTGTCACAAATATGGTCATAGAGAACAAGATTGCAGATCCAAAGGTAAACAGTAATGGACATCAAAGGTACAAGAGAAATCACCAAGAAAAGGCAATACTCACAATTGGGATTACAATACATGGCATAATTATCATTATTGTGGTGAGTATGGACATGTTTTAGAAAACTGCATAAGGACACATTTCAAAGGCAAATCTAAAAGTTGGATGAAAGGAAGCTTAGTTTGTCACAGTTGTCTGAAAATTGGACATACAAGGAAAGATTGCAAGACTAGAGTACTAGCTCCTACTGTTGAGAAAATTAGGGAACACATGAACAAGACATGGGTTAAGAAGTCTCAACCATGAAACAGTGAAGCTAATGAAGCCAAGGTCACCCAATCCAATGGATCAGGTGATCACATCATCTCCAACTAAGAGAAAGAGGTATGTAAGGAACTATATTTAAAATTCTTATCTTACATTAGTTCCTAACAAAAAATGTACAAAAGTCCATATTTGCATATGTTAAGATGCACCAGGACATATCTTTGAAGACAAATGCTAAGATGAGTAAACTGCACTAATAGGTGTCGAGTATTATTCATGGACACTAAAGCTGTGTTCTTTAGTGAGTGCCGAGTTTTGTTGGCCAAGTAAATTTTGTGAAGGCCGAGTGTAGTGAGTCTAGTGGGATGCAAGTTGTGTTAAAGCTGAGGAAAACAGGCTTGCACTAACTCAATGGGTAGAACATTCAATGCTCACCTACCTTTACCCTTTGAAGCTTATAAAGGATGAACAGTCAACATTTCATTTTTACCTTGCAATTTTTATTTGTTAACAAAGTGATTGAAGTAATTTGTAGAGTTGATCTTAATTGAGTTTAGCATCGAAGATTTTTACCAGTGTGCCGTAGGCAATCCTAAGGTGAATAGTAAATAGTGAATAGTTTGAAGAGCTACTTGCCAAGGTACTCTATTTTACATCTCTCAATTCCTAATTTCAAAATTATGGCTGCAAGTTCTTCCACACTAGCTAAGAGTATGGAGGCAGAACCAGAACAAATTTAGTTGATACGGAGTGATGAATGTGAACCTCTCAACTTTCGAGCCATTCCTAAAAGTGTGATTCAGAGTGATTTAATGGGAGCCCTCTCATCCATTCCACCCAAGGTACTCATGATTCATGATGTTAGATCATGTTATATGGTTAATATTGGAGAAGTAGGTGATAGTGAATTAAGGAAATCCTACAGTAAATTGTGTGAAAATGGAGTTCTGAAGGCAGAATTCAAACATCTAGCAGAAAAAGGGTTAACTCGTGCGATAGATTTTCCCCAAGGTTTCAAAGATGAATGGATAAAATTTATCCTTAGCCGAGTTCATGACATGTGTATGTGGTTAGATAATGGACCAGTCAAGATCACCAAAAGCATGATTCATCGAGTGGCTGGTTATCCTATAGTAAATGGAAAATGAACAATGAGGGATAACAACAAAGAAGAGATTACATTGAACACTGGAGTAGTATGGAATAATAGAGGCATGACTATCTCTACAATTACTAACCTAGAACTTGATTTTGGAGTAAGGGTTATAGCACATAAGTTCTATCAGTCCAACAAATTGGATAGTGTTCCGTGTACAACAGTTGATCAGGCATGGAAAATTGTGAAGAAGTCACACATATGATCTTGGCAAGCTACAACTGACACAGTTAGCTGAGAGCCTAGCATCAATCAGAAAGGCTAAGATCTCGTCATGTAAGTTTGGTTCCTTACTAGTGTGTATATTCTTCTACATTCAAGATACATTTCCTACACTAGGAAATATTGTTTGGAAAAAGGATAGGCCCATAACAGCTCAGATTAGTGAATGTATTGAGAAGTTGGGTAGCAATTTAAATAGCATTATGGGAAGCTATTTTGTAGAATTCAAGAGAATGAGATTAAGGACTAGGATTCCTAAGTCACTAGTGGAGAAGCACTATGAGGAATTCTATTTTCTAGTTGATACAAATAATACTTATATCAAGGTAGTGACTCCTAGGGTAACATGCTTAGAACCATTTCCATATGAAATCAATGTTGATGAAGCATCAAATGCAATCACTGCACTCCTAGCTGAGGCAATTGACACTATAGCAGAGAGATTTGGAAATTTTGATGAAGCTAAGGCTAAAATTTCTAGAAGTTTGAATGAAGGAACTATGGAGAGGAAAAGAAAGAAGATTGTGAAAAATCTCAAGAAAATGGTTGGCTTAGGTAGTGATGAAGAACCTAAGGATGCACCTCTAGGCCTGACCATTGGACAAGGTGAGAATATTTCTATAGAGGAGGAAGTAAGTGCATCAGAAGAGGTTACTAAGAAAGCTAAGGGCAAGAAACCATCAATTGTCATTTTAACCAAGAAAAGCAAAGCCAAACCTAAGATTACACCTCCTGCAGCTAATCATCCGAGGACTAGAGCATCTACTTTTACTACCCCAGTAGAAGTGAAAACAAAAGTATATGGTAAAAGGAAAGTTGCAGAAAGTAGTTCTGGAAAGGAAGCAAAGGCTGCTCCTAAGGCTAAGCCGAGTAAGCCAGCAAAGAGACCAAGAGGAAGACTAAATTTGGGAACAGATAGTGATGAGGAGAAGACAAAAACTGATGAACCTAGCAACATACCTAAAGCTCAATTCAAGAAACCAGCAAGTATTGATGAGAAAATGGGAATTTTCACTGTCCACAGAAAGAAAAATTAGGGAAGGAACACTAGCCCAGGTAATACCTGATCTCACCTCAAAATAGAGAGTCAAATTTATTGAGGAATACAAGAGCAGATTTGTTCCTAAACTCAGAGGCTATGCTATTATAAAGAACAAAATATAAGGTGTAGTACAATAGAGCATAAGGATTTGGAAAGAAATCTTTAAACTGCTCATTCCAAAAGATAATAAATCTGGTGAAGGGACATCTGAGCAAAAGACAAAAGAAGTTGAAGTCAAGACTACCCCTGAACTACAGGTAAAAAAATATCAAATTGCCATAGAATAGGACAAGACCAAGGATGCATTAGATGCAACAAACTCTATTGATCTGACTGCAGACAGTCCTCTGGATTATATAGTTGATGATCCAAGCAATTTGAATGTCAATGATAAAGAGATGCTGAGTGGTAAAGACACTGATTCACCTATTAAGGCAACTGATATAGAAGAAGGAAAGACCACAACATCTGATGAAATAATTGAAGTTGGAAGTGATTAGAAAGGTGAAGGACAACAACAAACAAATGAACAAGAGGTAACTTCACAGCATCCACCTATTTTAGAGGTTGTAAAGACAGTTTTAGACAGTGGAGTAGGAATGAAGGGTATTGTTGATAAGCCTAAAGAAGTAGAGGTAGTGCAAGTGTTGGTTGATCTACCACACTCTGCATCATCCACTCCCACTAGTTCCAAAACTTGGAGTATGCCAAACCACCAAACAATATTGACAGAATTAAAGGTGACATTGGATGTTGACACTGTCAAAGGGAAAGATATTATGCTGCCGAGCATAAGTTCTCCATAATTGAAGAAGAAGAAAATCTTGAAGAAGAAGTCTCCGATTTTAGATGTAACAATAGATGAAGTCATTGTCATTCCACAATGGAATCCCAATGAGTTATCTTTTGAAAAAACAGGGACTCTTCAAGAATTGCTTGAGAGGAAGAAGAGATAGGAAGAGTTGAAGATAGAACAAAAGTAAAAGCAGGTGTTGCATGACATCAAAGACATATTTACAAAGGTTTTTGACTTAGAGGATGAATTGCCTCAGGCTCCAATCATTGATTAGCTAGTCAACATTTTATAGAAAGTAACAGATGAGGACATAGACAGCAAGGAGAAGCTTCTACAATGGTCCCGAAGAAGATTTGAGAGCAAAGTCCTAGAGAAGATCTCAGAAGAGATAGCAACAAAATAGGTTGAACTTTCTATTCTTGTAGAAACCTTAGAGAAAGTTACAACCAATGTTTATTCTTTGTATAGGAAATTATGTGATGTTGAATTTTTCACAAAGGATAATCTACAGCTTGTTGAGAAGCTACAGTTAGATTTGAGATCAACTGGTGCTACTTTAGGTAAAGATACTACCTCTAGTTCTTTACATTTTAATAAGTTGATAAATGCACAAAGGAGAAGAGCAGATCTTATGGCTGAAGATGGTCAAATTAGGGCCAAATTGATAACTATTCAGACAAGTATGTTGCCTCACTAGGAGGTAATACAGAAGGAACTTTCAAAAGCAAAGGAGTTATCACAGAGCACTAGAAATTTATCTACTGTAGAAAGTTTAGTGAGTCTAGCTGCCGAGCTAGAAATAAAATTGTAAGTTATGAAGATTGCAAAGGAAAGCTGGGATACCACATTTGAATCCACCTTGCAGCTTCATAAACAATTTTTGGATAAGTACAACTTAACCCCACTAGTAATCAGTGACAAAAACAAGGGGGAAGCTAGTAAGGAAGTTGGTAAGGAAGTATGAAAGGATACATCAGTACAACACAGGTACACTTGTATATAAATTTTGAAGGCATGTAAAATTTTTTGTATGAATTATTCTGAGTATATTCCTAGGGGGAGTACTTTGTATACTTAGGCAATATTTTGATAAAATGAATGGAAGTAATGATAAGTGTTTTTGCCACTAATATCAAAGGGGGAGATTGTTAATCTCTAAGA
>MU223614.1:783507-830669 GCA_018584345.1 Thuja plicata | reverse complement strand
TTTGTTGATGATTTTTCAAGGATGATGTGGGTTGCATTCTTAAAAGAGAAGTCTGAAGCCTTTGAGAAGTTCAAAATATTCAAAGCTAAGGTTGAGAATGAATCTGGATTAAAATTGAAATGTCTGATATCAGATAGAGGAGGAGAGTTCACCTCTGATAAGTTTTATGACTACTGTGAAGAACATGAAATCAAAAGACAGTTGAGTGCTACCAGAACACCACATTAGAATGGGATAGAAGAGAGAAGGAATAGGATTATACTTGATACAACACACACTATGATGATTGAAGGAAAAGTTGTGCACACCTATTGGAGAGATGCAGTCAATACAGTAGTCTATACTATCAACAGAACACAACTAAGGCCAGGAGTGGAAAAAACACCTTATGAACTTTGGTTTGGTAATGTACATACAGTGAAATATTTTAGAATCTTTGGCAGCAAGTGCTACATCAAGAGAGATGATGGTGTTGGTAAGTTTGATGCAAGAAGCGATGAAGGTATTTTCCATGGTTACTCTACTAAAAGCAAAGCATACAGATGTTTCAACTTAAGAATAAAGAAGATAATTGAAAGTACTCATGTATAGATTGATGAAAAGTTCATGGTCCAAGAAAGGTAGTATAAATATGCACCTATGATTGAAGATGAACCCAGACCTAGCAATAAAGATACTATTATTTAAGAAATGTTTGATTGCATTGATGTTTCATGTAATGACCTTGAATCAAGCAGAGAAGAATCTCAGATTATAGAAGAAGAAGTAACACCTAAGATTCCTAAATTTACATCTAGATACCACTCTAAAGATGATATCATTGGAGATCAGAGCAGTAGTGTTTTGACCAGATCAAAAGCAAAAAGTCTAACAATGGATGAAGAGGTATGTTTACTTTCATAGATTGAACCTTTAAGTGTTGAAGATGATTGTAATGATTCTGATTGGAAGAATGCAATGAAAGAAGAATTAGATCAGATAATTAAGAATGAGATATGGGAATTGATTCCTAGACCTAGTGACAAAAATGTGATTGGAACAAAGTGGATCTTCAAAAACAAGATGAATGAAGAAGGTACAGTAGTAAGAAACAAAACAAGATTGGTATGTAAAGGATATGTGTAGAGAGAAGGAATAGACTACACTAATACATTTGCCCCTATGAGAAGACTAGAAGCCATTAACTTGTTCTTAGCCTATGCAAAATTCAAAGACTTTAAAGTTTATCAAATGGATGTAAAGTCAGCTTTTCTGAATGGTGATTTGAAGGAAGAAGTCTACATAGAACAACCTAAAGGATTTAATCTTTTAGATAAACCAGACATGGTATGTAGATTGAAGAAAGCACTCTATGGTCTTGACTAGGCCCCAAGAGCTTGGTATGAGAGACTTGATGGTTATGTTGCCAAGATTGGATTCAAGAAAGGTGCAGTAGATTGTAACCTATTCACAAGAGAGGCACCTAATGGACTACTACTAGTTGCCATATTTGTTGATGACATTATCTTTGGAGGTAATGACAAGCTTAGTGCAACATTTGCAAAAGAAATGCAGAATGAATTTGAAATGAGCATGATTGATCCTATAAAATACTTTTTGGGACTAAATGTAAAGAAAATAGATAAAGGTATATTCATTAATCAGTCAAAATATGTGAAGGAAATATTGAAGACCTTCAAGATGGAAGACTGTAAGCCAGTATGCCCTCCTATGATAACATGAAGCAAGCTTTGAGAAGATGATGATTCCACAATAGTTGATAAGACATTGTACAAATCTATGATTGGAAAACTCATTTATCTAACTCAATCTAGACCTAAAATATCTAATGTAGTTGGCATTGTTGGAAGATTTGCAAATAAACCCAAGCAGAATAACCTAATGGAAATCAAGAGGATATTCAGATATCTAAAGGGAACTATAGACTATGGTTTATGGTATCCTAAATTAGAGAATGTACAACTTCATGTGTATACAGATGTAGATTGGGAAGGTTGTATTGATGATAGGAAGATTACTTTAGGAGGGGCAGTATTTCTTGGAGATAGGTTGGTTTCTTGGACAAGCAAGAAGCAGAACTGTATTTCTCAGTCAACAGAAGAAGCTGAATATGTTGTAGCAGCACTGAATTGTTCAACCATGGTTTAGATCAAGTAGATGGTTAAAGACTTTGGCATTCAGGTTGATTATCCTATTGTGATTCACTATGATAACACTAGCACTATTAACATGTCTAAGAACCCTGTGATGCACGCAAAGACAAAACACATAGAAATCAAGTACCATTTTCTAAGAGAAAACGTTGTAGACAAAGAAGTAAAATTGGACTATGTTGGCACCAAAGAACAGTTGGCAGATATTTTCACAAAACCTTTATCAAAAGATACTTTTGAGTATCTCAGAGAGAGGTTGGCACTAATTCCCTCTCCTAAGTCTGATTAGAGAATGCAGGAAGAACATCATTCCTTTGTGATTGATAAATGGTTGACTACTCTACTTCTGGAATAGTACTTGTGCCTAATGGTTTATGACACCCTTTTCCATTGATGTCAAAGGGAGAGTATATTGTAAGGGGGAGAATATACTCTGGGGGAGTATAAAAATAGTCAGAAGAATTGAAGTAGTGTAGAGAAATCTTTGATGAGGATATTGAGAAGATTGTAAAAGAAAAAGGACACCATGAACATAGAATGTTTTTAAAATCATATGTTGCCATCAATGTCAAAGGGGGAGCTTGTTGGAGATTTGTTTCTGTGCAGTTGATTGATTGTATGTTTGTCATTGATGACAACATATAATACACAGTAGTGATTCTATATGTACTTATCAGAATGATGATATCAAACCTTACGTGGATATATTCAGGTTGTAGACATGTTTAGCATGTTATGTTCATACACGCAGACTTAGATATGATTTTTCAGTCAAGTTGTGTAATTCTGTTATTGGTAGTTACAGTTCTGGAAGAGTATCTATTCATTGCTGACGTATTTAATGTGTTTCTTGAGTTGCACCAATCTTCAGGATATGTGTGTGTATATTCATGATTAGTTATGAGTTAACTATGTTTGGTTAAACGTGCCTATCATGTAACATCATGATCGTGCTATTTGAGATGATTTGGTGAATCCAACTTAGTGAAGCGTCGCGTCTGTTCAGTTTGTGTTGCGCGGACTTAATATTGTTTGTGTGCTTAGTTAAGCCAAAAAAGATGTTTTTTAAGTGTTTCCAAGAGTCAAAATGACCTTCTACTTTGAGGGAGATACTTATAGCAAGTCATTTGTGATACGCTAAGTGTGAATGATAAGAAAAGAGACAAAAAATGTACAGAGCAGAATATCAGTTGTGGTTCATTCATCAAGAGTCTATGTGAAGAAGCAGTAGAAGATTATAATACATTGGAGCTAATCAAGACAACAGGTCTACTCTATAGTTCATCATCAGATATAGTGCATATCTATTCTACAGAAGGTTTTAGCCATCACCATTGAAGAAGTGAGCTTTTGGACAATGAGTCCTCACCCCTAACAGGGTTATTTGTAAAAGACTCCTAATAGGGTCAGACCCTTAATCAGGTCACTATACTTATTGCATTGTAAAGTACAACTCCTAACAGGGTTGAAATATCTTCTAACAGGGATTACTATAAACAAGTATAGTTCATTGTGGGTACTAATTCCCACTGGGGTTTTTACCATTTGGTTTCCTTGTAACCAAATTGAAATGTTGTCTATTATGTTATCTGAATGTGTATTTACTTTATTGTATTCTAAAGTGAATAAGATAAAAGAATTAAATTGGCTAATAATTGATTCACCCCCCCCCTCTCAGTTATCCTTTGGGACTATTCTAACAGTCATCACACAAATCTGATCTATGTGAGAAGAAATCATCAACAAAAAAACCTTGCACAATAGTATCCTTTATAACATCTGGTTTGTCAATTATCTCACCATATTAGGGGCTAGAAACCAAATGAAAATTTCCATCATAAACATTATGAAAAATAGATGGATGGTCCATATCTATATCTTCATTAAATAAAGCATTAGAATCTTCACTAAAAGCACCATCCATTCTAATGTCATAATCATCCTCACTAGGAAAATAAGAAATTGAATCAAAACTGAAAAAATGTTCAACATTGCATCTTTCATAACATGAAGAACTCATATTATAACCATCATCCTCAGCATTAGAAAAATCATACTTATCTTTCAACCATTGATCTGCTTCCTCCTCAACCATATGTGCTGGTTGATTATCATTTGTAGAATTAAAAGGATGAGAAGAAAATCAATCTGTTGTATTAATAGTTGCAATTAATGGCACAACAATATCAAAAAAACTTGTAACATTAATTTTAGGTATAGATACCTTAATTAATTCCTCATACACATCATCCTGATCATTTTCATCTTACAAAAGCATAGGTTGAGATATATTTTCTTCATTTAAACATACTATGCAATCTTTAATTACATCATGAAAAGAATTTGATGGCACTTCATTATTTGGGATGTTAGCGTCAAATTCACTCGATTCATGCAAAGATGAATCAATATCATTAGAATCATGCATATTATCAACACCTTTATCTGATGAATAATTTTCTTCTTTCTCATATTTGACATTTGACTGTAAACAACTTCTTCCTACAACCATTTCATCATTACTCTGAGGGATCACTATTGTTTGCAGTAAGCATTCTTCACTCATATTTAGATTTGGAACACATTCATCAACAACATGATTAGTATGATTAATAGGAGTATCAATACATTGACATTGAATATTAATACTTAATTCACACTCCTCTTCAACATTAAATATGTTATGGCAGTGGAAACCAACAAATAGAAAACCTCTCATAATTCCATATTTCAAATTGTTTTGAATGTCCATCACTATCATGAAAGCCTCATATAAAGTTATCGACTCTTTATCTCTCAACAAGAAGCTCATATCTTCATAAAAAATGCCCAAATAAATCACTAAATATACTTTATCATTGGGTCTATAAATTCTTGGAATATTATTTAATGTTTTTGCAAATCTGATAGTGAAAGATAGAACTAGTTCATCTTTCTCAATCTCAATCTCATTCTCCATCAAGTTTCTCAACACATCACTTGCATTTATTCTTGTAGAAAACTGCTCCATGAAAGTTGCACTTAATTATTTGCAAGAGGAAATAAAACCATTTGGTGAGATGAAAAACTAATCCCTGGCATCTTCTTTCAATGTCTGAACAAACAACTTCATGAAAATATCTTCCTGATAAATCTCATAATGACCCATCAGATCAGCAAATTCTTGCATATGCTTTTGTGCTAAATCTGTTAATGTTTCCCTTTAAACCTTTGCAAATATTTCCTAATATCTATAGGAATTTCATTTGGGAAACCATGACTGCCATCAAAACATAATGACACATATATTTCCATAGAAAATTTTCTACAAGGATTCAATATGGGTTGCATTCTTTGGGAAATTAGATCTAACATTTCTCAAATATATCTAGACAAATCACACATCTATTTTAACTTCTGACAAAAAATTTGTAACTGAATATCCTTTCTCTATCACAAAATAATCTCAAACATACTTCACCAACCACAATACATAAGCTGGAAAATGTAAATCAGAAGCATGCAAAACTCATAGTCTTATATTGCATTTCTGCCTTCAAAATTTTTATGACAAGTGATCAGTGTCTACTTCTATATCACCTTTAGTCATCTACCTTTTGGATCCCCATGGATCTCACTCATCAACTAGATAATAACTCAATAAGATTCATAAAACCCATCTTACTGATCTTGTGTTAGAACACAATATTCTGCAAGCACTAGTGCAGAGATTAGATTCACCACCCAATATAAATTGGAAAAAATATTATGTAATAATTTGCAAGGATCTCCTTACAACGTTCAACAATTCAAAAACATATTTCAATGCTTCACAAGATATAAATTCTGATGACAAACAATACTATTACAGTCCCAAGATAAGGAACTCAATCTTTAATCATAAAAGATACTCTTTAGCTCTATGCAATCTAAATGGACTGACTAACTGGCCTGAAATCAACAAGGAAAAGAGAAAGCTCAACTAACAAATTTATCAATTATACACTCCTTATACAAATCCCTACTAGAGTCACCATTTTTTTGGTTTTTGAAAAGTCTTTACACTTATAAAGCTACCAGTGCACTCTTTAATACATTCTATAGAGAATCCAACTCCAATGTTCAAAGTCTTAAGAGGACTGGACAAACTAACATGGACACTAAACTATCCTTCTACACTTTAGGTTCTAAAAAAAAAGGGGGGTGGAGGGGGGGAGTTCCCTTTAATACTCTTGAATATACACTGAATGACATTAATATAAGCATAGATCTCATATAAGGATCAACACAATCGAGAGATACTAGATAATGGATAATTACCCATTGAACATCAACCTTGCTGGGAGCATGAGATGAAATAATTTAACAACATACAACAAAATTAAAGGTATTCATGATTTAATCAAATTTTCTACAGCAAGAAACAACACGAGTCTAAGTTAGAACACACTTTTAAGACCCACAATAGATAAGATCAGTGCCTTATCCCATTAGGCATTTGAGTCATCACAAATATAACATATTACAACAGAGTTTCATATATAGCATATGATCTAAGAATGTTTCCTTAAAATATTATTCAATAGTAATCCTAGCCCAACCTACTTATCAATACCTTGATAACCCTATCAGATCTGTAATCCTAATCAAGAATTTCATTAAACCCTTAGATCAAGGCATGAAATATATATTAGATACATCAAAAAAATGCACTAAATTATTAAAATTCTTGCTTTTGTTCATTCAAAATATGACAACATTACACATTGAAGAGATCTGAACCAGCACTATATTTCAACAGAATCCTCTTCTATCACTGCCATGCAATATTAAATATAATTTACAAACACAAAAACCTTCACAAGAATCAACACATATTCACTTAAATTTCTCTATGGAAATAAATTACAATGCTGCTCATTCTCAGTTAAAACTTGGTACTGAGACCATAAAAACTGGAACCCTCCTACATGGCCCTAAAACCCCTTTTGTAAGAACAAGGGATCCCATAAGCTTTAGGCCAAAAAAAACCACCTACTACAAACCTCAAACTACACAATAAAGCACTAGGAGAAGAAAAAAACTCCATTTCCAACATAAAAAATCCCTTGTGCTTCCAACCTGCACCATTGAAGGAAAATTGATATGCTTGATAGAAAGGCAACTTAATAATATTTCAATATAGGATATGTTTATCCCTTAACTGATTCTGGTACACATCAAATGAATTATTTAGTGACAAAAATGTCACTATCAAGACAAACAAACACCAAAGTTGGGCCAATATAGCACAATACATGGCTGCAATACAAGAGAAGTGAGGATGCAAGATTCTCATAAAATCTCTTCTAAGGGCATCGATATATTATGAAGATAATTTAGAAAGAGAAACCCAAGGACTTGACATCTACTCATTCTATTCTCTAGCCAACTAACCAGTATATTTGAATCAAAGGGTATAAAAAAGGTGACACTCATGATTTGTGAGTTTGCAAGATAGATCACCTCTTAATATCCCTTCAACTAACCATCTTCATTTTAATATCCCTTTAAATACACTGCATTCTTCCCCATGCACTTAGTCCCAATAATATTTCTTCATTTTTATCTAGAGATACTACTTATCCTCAACAATATCCACTTTTGTTAACACCTAGGAAAATAAGCCATGTAAAGGTCATACATATAACCTCCAAATCCTTGTACATTTCGATAAAATGTACTTTGACAGTCACCTTTCAATGTCTGAAAATGCATGCATATAGAGGTAAACAATCAGATACATATCAAAATTCATAACAATTCTTACTCAAAGCACCATTATCTTCTGCAGATTTTAGTCTGCCAAATATTCCTTATTTCTTCTGCATGTCTTATCAAATTGAGCTTTTAACATGGGCCCTTGATGTTTTTATCCATTTCAGGAAACCTGCCCTACTATCCATTTTTGGCAACTTGTCTTGAACAGAAAAAGGTCAATCAAGGAAATAACAGAGCCAAACAATATTGATGACTAATGATTAACTGATGAATATTAGATGGAGATGATGAAGACCGTATGATACTGAGTATCATGATTCAATGGAGTATGTGATGCCAGTATTCAATTGAGCATAAAGGACCTAACACAAGCAAAGGTAGTTTCTATATTTATAGATCAAATTTTATTGTTGGTTACTAATATTTGTAACAAAGAAATCCCTTAATCAAGTGGATTTAACCATCCTATTTTTAAAACCTAGACTTAGGTGACATTCCAAAAAAGTGTTTAAAGACCTCTAATAAGGCCACTCCTAATAGGGTGAAGATCTTAAAAAATTCAAGGTAAATCCCCTAACAGGGTCACATTTAGAAACTGTGTTTGTAGTCTTTAACAAGATAAGTTCTTAACCGAGCGTACTTCAGAAGGGTACATTTTTATTGTGGGTTAAAATTACCATAGAGGTTTTTCCCAAATTGAATTTCCTTGTTAAATCCTGTGTCAATGAGTTAAATTTGATGTCAACTGAGTTAATCTGATGTTTCTAAGTTTTAATGGTTGATTTACATATATGAGATGTATTGTTGCTTATGTTATTAAGTTATTTAGTGAATTGGTTTTTTATTGTATTAAGTATTATCGAGTGAATTAGTAAGTTCAGTTTTAATAGTTCAAGTTTTGATTTGTCTGATTCAAACCCCTCTTAGTGGGACCAACAATTGGTATAAGAGATTTGTTACTCTGAAGTGTTAAGTTTAAAAGGGCTTGAGTCAAGATCTAAAGATGTATAAGAGGGAAGCACCAAAGCTAAATAGGGACCATTTCTCTACATGGAAAATTAGAATGAGGTTGCATGTGTCTGGATTAAGAGAATATGGAATTCACTTTCTTCATAATGAATATGTAGCATCGACTACTGCACCTATGAATATCAGTGAGAAAATATAGAAACAAGAACATACACAAATTATGATTGAGATTTCATCTACACTTACTGACCAGAAATATGATGAGCTTGATGGCTACACAAATTTGAAACAAATGTGGGATAAAATTATTTTGACCTATGGTGGAGATCAACATGTTTAGAAGGCTAAAGAAGAAATCTTGAGAGGAAAATTTGACTCTATGAAGATGAAGGAAGGAGAGAACATAATACATTATAGTACAAGACTTAAGGAGACTATTAATTCTATTAGAGGAGCTGGTGGTATCATAACAGAGGATGATGTTACAAAAACAATGTGTATAACCCTACTGCCAAGATATGTTATTCATGTATCTTCTATACAAGAGCTTGGATCTATACCCCAGATGAATGTTTCACTGGATGCTACCATTGGTAAGTTAACTGAATTTGAGCTAAATGATTTTGACAATAGTATGCCTGCTACTTCTAAGATTGAATCTACATTTAAGTCTACTTTAAAGATTGGAAAGGCTATGAAAGCTGCTGCTAGAGATGGATATTTGAGTAGTACTAGTGAGAAATTTTATAGTTATACTGAAGGACTTGAAGAGTTATTTACAAAATGTGATGAGAATGAAAGAGAATTTGAAGCTTTATTGGCTAGAAGGATACAAAGAGGAAAAGGAAAATAACAAGGTAAGTTACCCTTGAAATATTTTAATTGTGATAAAGTTTGCCACTTTGCATCTAACTGTCTGGAGAAAGATAAGGAAGAAAAGAAAGATAATAGAGATAAGGACAAAAGAGAAAATAGATTTAAGAGATACAGAGACTACAAAAACAAAGGTAAGAAATCCTGTCATATTTCTATTGAAGGACTAAGTGATGATGATTCTTTTAATAGTAATGATGAAAAACAAGTTGTTTATGTTTCTATAAAAGATGATTCAGATGAAGAAGAAATTAGAGCCCTAATATCACAAGTAAGAATGAAACATGGATTATAGATAGTGGTTGTTCAAATCACATGACTGGTGACACACTTAAGTTTATTTACTTGGAAATCATGATGGAGGTTATGTTAGATTTGGTAATGATGCTTCATATCTTGTGAAAGGAAAATGATCTATAATTCTACTAAATAATACAAGATGTGATGATGTTTATTAGGTTGAAGGATTAAAGTATAATATGTTGAGTGTTGCACAACTAAACAATACAGGTCACCAACTGGAATTTCAATTTGGAAGGGTGAAAGTATTTGATGAGAAAGAAAATCTGATTGCTACTAGACAACAATCTAAAGGCAATCTATTTTATCTTGATTCTTCTATGAAGAGTTGCCTATTTGCTAAAGTTGAAGATGTTTGGTTATGACACAAAAGGCCTTGTCATGTTACTTTTGACAACTTAATCAAAGTGAGTAAGAAGAGTAGAGTAAGAGGACTACCGAGACTTGAAAAACCAAAGAATGCTATGTGTAGAGAATGTCATATGGGTAAGATGACTAAATCTAGTTTTGCAAGCAAGACTTATGTTATACAAGGAATTTTGGATTTAGTTCATACGAATTTATGTGGACCCATGAGGACTCAAAGTTATTATGGATACAAATATTTTATTTTATTAGTGGATGATTATTCTAGAATGATGCCTGTAATGTTTTTAAAAGAAAAAACTGATGCATTTTAAATGTTTAAGAGGTATAAGGCCCAAGTTGAAAAAGAAACTGGGAGATAGTTGAAATGTCTAAGATTTGACATAGGAGGTGAGTTTACTTCTGATGAGTTTACATTGTTTTGTAATGAGAATAGAATTAAGAGACAGTTGTCAGCACCGAGGACACCACTGATGACATTAAGTTTTTCCATTAGTATATTTAAAGGGAAAAACATGATAAATGTCATTGGTATAAGCATAACCGGTGGACAACAAGCATACCCAACTGGAAAAAATGTCTAACATAAAAATGCTAAATATAGATGTGCCTGACGAACAATGACAAGAGTAAGACCGACGACAAGCATAATCGATGATACAGTTTTTAGAACATCGCCGACGGAGTAGAAAATGCATACCTGATGAACAGTTCAATTAAGGAACACCGATGAAGAAGAAAACTAACAGAATGATAGAGAAGCCCGACTATCTGAACTGACAGTCAGTTAAAGAACCCGCAAAAAGTGGATCTGACTTTACACGTCAGATAATGCAATTTAATTCTATTTAGAAAGTTTTTACTTGTTTTAAATAATTACTTGAGGGACAAGAAAGAAGATTGTAAATGTTTTAAAGCATCATAACAGATCTAAAACATATCTAACTAAAGATCAAGGTCAAGTTGTGAACCTTGGATCTAGAGTTAATTTGAAAAGCGTGAATTAAGAATAGAGCTAGAAACTAGTATAAATAGATGTTCCATCATTTGTAATTTGAGAGAGACTTGTAATCATTTGATAAATGATAGTAACCATGGAGAGCATCTAAGTAGAAGAAGAGAATTCATGAAAAGTTTAGAAACAGATCAAACCAGTTATCAAGAACACAGGAAGGCTACCGACGAGCAGAGACACGGTATTACTCAATCACTCAAGGTGATTACATATACATTGTAAGCTATACATGATCTGTTATCAGTAATTAGAGATTGCATTCACTATCAGATCAACATTTATATTGTAGTTGCATTCTAACAAGTGCATCACAATAGAAATCTTTTTGTAGAAGGTAGACTTAACCGTTCTTTGATAAATCTCTTAACAGAGTGCACACTTAACAGTGTTGTAAAAGCTTTAAACAAAGTAGATCCTAAAAGGTCTCCACTCTAATAATCCTAACAGGGTAGATCATCAGAAGTGATAAATTGTAAGCCTTTACTGGCTCCCTTCTTATTTGCAGATAATGAATTTTTGTGGGTAGACATCCCCACCGCAGTTTTTACTTCCTAACTGGAGTTTTCTGCGATATCATATCATGTGTTATGTGTTATTTATTTTCATGAATGTTTCTTGAATGTTTATACATGTAAATAACTTATATTATGACTTCACATACAAATGCAAAGATGAACAGATAGATAGGTATATATAAATCTAATAACACAAATGTTAAAGGGCCAATCACATAAAAAGTTTTAGAGGTACTGATTCACCCCTCCCCTCTTAGTACATCATTCCAATAATTCCAACAATTGGTATTAGAGATAAGTCTCTTTCTTGAAAATATTAAAGACTTAAGAGAAAAGATCCACACAATGGAAAAGTACATGCTAGACAAGACTATTGAGAATGAGCAGTTAACTGCAAATTCAGATTTACTATGAGTAGTATAAGGAGGTGAGAGTAAGCATGAGAAAGTTTCTTGATGAAAGAAAGATCATGGAAACTAGGCTTAATGAAAAATATTATCAAGAAGAGGAGATCCCATATTACTTCAACTATGCTGAATCATCAACGAGCAAAGCTTCAGACACATCAATAGAAGAGATCACAAGTCTACAAGAAGTCAATCTACATCAGATAGAGTAAATCAAGATGCTACAAATCGGTCAAGAGACTTAGATGGTAAAAATGATTGATGTCATGAATATTCAAGAAAATCTGAATTAGAGATAACATTAGCTATTAATGATAGGATGAAAATAACAAAGAAGCTACAAGAAAAAGAATTAGAGATTCAAAGACTTATTGATCATCACCATGAGATTACCAACCGGATTATTCTTATGAGTCAAGACGAAAATAGATTAAATACTAAACTCATTGAAAGAATACAGATCACCAGTGAGCTAAGGGAAGAAAATGAGAAACTAAAGCATGAAGTCAGAATTTAGAATCAGCACAATGAATTGACCAAGAAGCTGAAGATAGTAATAAAAGAATGGATGATTTCCTTTATAGTCAAAGAAGAGTCAACAACTACACAGGAATAGGGTACACCGACAATGGAGAGTCATCTAATAAATCAAATCAAAAGAATGTATATGCAACTCCAAGGACCAAAAAGCTGTCATGCAATCACTGTGGAAAACCAGGCCACACCTCAAACATTTGCAGAAACAAAATGAAAGGTATTCCTCAATCACAATCTACTTTCATTGGTAATTGTTATAAATGTCATAAGAAAGGACACAAGGCATATGAATGTAGATCCAAGGTGACAAATCCAAAGAAGGAAACCTATATGGACAAGTACTGTCCTACCTGCAAAATGAACGGACATACATATCAGGAACACTAGAAAAAGAATAAGAAAACATGGACACCAAAAGAACCTGATAATGGCTACAAACCAACAAGAGTAGGTAACTCATATGTTTGGGACTATAACACATGGGTAAATTGCACAAAATGTGGAAGGTATGGTCATATATCTGCCAACTATATGAGAAAATGGACTAGAAAACCAAGAGGATGGTTCAATCTAGGAATGACATATTTACATTGTCATAAGGTTGGACATGTGATAAAATATTGCAAAGACTGACTGATAGAAACAAGTACTTATCCCAATGGAAATACCATTGATGACATCAAGAAGATGATAAAAAAGATGTGGGTAAAAACCACAAAAACTGAAGGTGCTAGAAAAAGCAATGCAAATGATGACACCCCATCCAATGGATCTGGTGGCATCACTACATCTAACTAAATTGCACAAGTAAGTATGGAACTGCATTATGAAAAGTTATATTATACATCAGTTCCATTTACATGTTGATCATATAGACAAATCAGCATTATTGAAGATGCACTATATTGTCACTTGTAAATATTATTGAAAAACAACCATCGGTTATTGGGTACAAATTTGTATCGGTGAACAAACACAAAAAAGTTAACATTACTTATTGGAATGCATCAGTCTTTACAAAAGCCAAGTCACTAAGTGTAAACCGACGGACATCGGTGATCCTTGAGCCAACGAAATTTGTCTTTGCCACTTTACCGACAATCATCGGTGAAGTCACCAAAGCTTCTAGCAACCCTGACACTTTGTGCCTACACCAAAGATTTTATTTATGCCTCAACTGATGAAATCAATCTTTGTATACCGACGAGTTGGTGAGCATTAATGATAACCTAGGGCACAAAAGTTATAAAAGTTTGACAGCTGAACTCATTTCGCACCTGCGATTTATGAGCAACCAAGAGAGCCAAGTAGAGCGATTGGAGAGAAAATTGAAGTGAGACCTCAACAAGATTCCTACTTAACTCAAGGGATTCATGAGCAATCACAGGATTTAGTAAGTACTTGCATTCACTGATTGCACTATTTAATTTATGAAAAAACCCTAAATTTTTGAAACATGATGGCATCTACTTCAGGAGTTGAAAAGTTGAAAGAAGATCAGAAGAAAATGATCAAGCTTATCAGCTGAGGCACTTGTGTTGAACCAAAATACAAGCTGCACCCAAAAATCACATCACAACCTGATGATTCAAGAGCATTCTCCAGAAGCCCACCTAGGGTTTTACTGATAGAGGATGTAAGGTCCTATATACATTACAAGATCTTGGAATTGGGAGATCTAGACCTAGATAATGCCTACAAGGCACTGTGTGATGAAGCTGGAAAACTAAAAGAAGAGCACAAACATCTAGAAGTGAAAGGACTCACAAATGCATTACACTTTCCTAGAGTTTTCAAAATAGAATGGATAAAGATAGTTCTCAGTAGAATGCATAACCAAAATTTATGGCTTAATAAGCCAAAACAAATAACAAAGGATGTTATTCATGTTGTTACTGGATATCCTACGACTGACAAACCACAAGCTCACAAGCACCATCCCTGAAGGAAGTAGAAAACCTAACTGGTGCAAAATCAAACAAAAGAGCTCTCAAGGTCAACACTATCACCGACGAAGGACTCAAGTTTGGTGCATGTGTGGTAGGATACAAAATATTTTAGGCAAGCAGAATGAATAGCATAGCAAGCACTGCTATTAGCACAACTTACAAAATCATCAAACAAGGAAAGAAGATGGATCTTGCAGAAATACTATTGAATCAACTTGAGGAGAACATGAACACCATAAGATCTTCAAGAACAAACACTTGTAAGTTTGGTTCCCTCATTATGTGCATATTCTTTTACTTTGAATAATACTTTCCTTCCATAGGAAAAATAGTATGGGATACAAGCAGACCTATAACCACATAGATATTTGAGCATATAGAGTCACTAGGAATAGATTTTGATGATATAATGAATGAGTATTTCAAAAGTATTAAGGAAATGTTACAAGCTAGAACAAGGATACCTAAAATTTTGATAGAAGAACACAAAGAGGACATATGTTTTATGGTAGATACTGATTTTACTTATATCCAAGTAGTAGTACCTAGGAAGTACTGGCTTTCACATTTAGAATATGAGATCAAATTATGACAAACCAATGAGTGCATCAAGGCACTATTAAATGAACCAATTGACAACAAGAAAGAAAGATTTGGCACCTATGAGGAAGCCAAACAAAAGATCAAAGTAGATCTTGTTGTCAAGAAGATTATAGTCAAGAAGGAAAAGATGGTTAAAAACTTAACTAAGAGGTTTGTAGTTACTGAAGAAGGTAAAGAGGAAATAGAAGGTAAGGAGGAACAAACTAAAGGATAGTCACCTATCAATGAAGAAGTAGAAAAGAATAACTCAGAGGGTACATAGTCAGATTCTCCACCTCCTCCTATACCCAAGAAAGAAAGAACAATAGCCACTTCAAGAACAAGAAGCCAGAATGCAAAGGAATCAACTCCTTCACCATTACAAAAAGGAAAAGTGAGGATATATAAGAGAAAACCAGCTCCTGAAAAAGAAAAATAGACCAAAAGGAGGAAGATGACTAGAACTCAAGAAGATCTAGAAGACTTAGCTATGGATGAAGCTGATATAGAAACACAAAAGGAAAAAGAACCTTTGGTCCCTACAACAATTAATAAAATATGCAAGAATATTTTAGAATCACAGTCTATTTATGATCCTAACATTAGGAAATGGTTAAAATTTAGTACATAGGATCAAAATAAGATGAAGAAGCAATCATTGCTAAAATATGCAAACATCATTATGTTCCCCTACAATTCTCAGAATATGACGTTCCCAAAGAACTATCAAAGAGATTTTCAGCTAGATGGACATTTGCACTACATCAAGAAAATGAAATAAGAGAAAGAGTACTTGTTGCTCTTATGCCTTCTAATTCAAAGAAGGAAGAAATTAATGAAAAAGAAAAAATAGATGAAACATTGAGAAAGGATGAAGAGAGAGAAAAGAGTGAAGAAGTCAAGCAAGATGAAAGCATGAAACAAAAAGATGATAAATCTTTTGATACACCCAAGGCCAATGAGGAGACATCTTCACAAAACTAGCCGATGGACTCAGAATAGAAACAACAAGATGCTTCATCTTCTCAAACCTCACCTACCAAATCAATCCAATCTCAAGGTTCACAAATGGTAGTACACCAATCTACCTCCCAACCGAAGAAAAAAAAGAAGAAGGTATTAAAGAAAGATATCATGGCTGTCACACTTGATGAGGTAATAGAAAAACCCAAGTGGGATTTATCTACTTTAGATACTAAAACACTTAAAAAGTTTGGAGTAATGTGTTAGAGGAAGGCAATTCAAGAGAAAATGAAAAAGGCGCATAGGGAAGCCCATGCACTTGAACGGGTAAGGGACATTCTACAACAACTTGTTCCAGATATCAAACTCAAAGATAGAATGTTAGTCATGGAACAAATAGCAGTTCTTACCGATGCCATCACAAATCAGAATGTAGATGCAAAGAAGGCAATGGAAGAATAGGTAGATATGAAGTATCAACACAAACTAGTTGAGAAGATCAGCCAAGAAGTGGTAGAGAACAAGGTAGAGCTATCTGAACGAATTAGAACCTATGATTGCTGAAGCTGTTACCTTAGTTTAGAAATTGTGCACATTAGAAAATTTCACTAAAAAAAATAGTGAAAAGCCGTCACAACTAGATTCAGATCTAACAGTTAGTGCACTAAGTTTAACCTCTAATGCAAACACAATAAAGCTGCATCATGAAAAGATTACAGAGGTAAATAGATTGAGACAAGAAATATGGGATGCAAAGACTCAATTTAGAAATGAGGTTACAGAGCTTCAAGATCACATATTTCCAAACCTCACCACTCTGCAACAACATATTACAGATGCAAGAAATCTGATCTCAACCCCAGAGATGTCTATGGTAGACAACATATATGACATGCATGTGAGGATATCACTTGAGCATATGGCTCTAGAGAATTTAAAGGAGAAATGGGAGAAGATGATGGAGGAAATCAAAGCCTCACACTCTCACATTTTTGAAAAGATGTAAGTACCTTTTCCCTCATTATCAAAAAAGGAGGAATGTATACATATGTACAATATAATTTAGCAAGAAAAAGGAGGAATGTATACATATGTACAAAATACTATATGAGGATATGTATAATGTATGTACAGAAAAGATAGATATGTACATAAAATTACACTTACACTTACCGACATATGCATAGGGGGAGTCATTTCATGACTAACGAAGAAGTAAACACAGGTGTACATACTAATGCATCAAGTATGTTGCACATATCAGTTTTTGATACTAATGTCAAAGGGGGAAATTGATGACATTAAGTTTTTCCATTAGTATAATTAAAGGGAAAAACATGATAAATTTTTTTGGTATAAGAATAATCGACGGACAACAAGCATACCCGACATGACAAAATGTCTAATATAAAAATGCTAAGTATAGACGTGCCTGATGAACAATGACAAGAGTAAGACCGACGACAAGCATAACCGATGATACAGTTTTTAGAACATCGCTGACGGAGTAGAAAAGGAATACTCGATGAATAGTTTAATTAAGGAACACTGATGGAGAAGAAAATTGACAGACTGATAGAGCAGCCTGACTATCAGAACCGACAGTCAGTTAAAGAACCCGCAAAAAGTGGATCTGACTTTACACGTCAGATAAAGCAATGTAATTCTATTTATAGAGTTTTTACTTGTTTTAAATACTTACTTGAGGGACAAGCAAGAAGATTGTAAATGTTTTAAAGCATCCTAACGGATCTAAAACATATCTAACTAGATATCAAGGTCAAGTTGTAAACCTTGGATCTAGAGTTAATTTGAAAAGCGTGAATCAAGACTAGAGCTAGAAACTAATATAAATAGATGTTCCATCATTTGTAATTCAAGAGAGACTTGTAATCATTTGATAAATGATAGTAGCCATGGAGAGCATCTAAGTAGAAGAAGAGAATTCATGAAAATTTTAGAAATAGATCAAACCAGTTATCAAGAACACAGGAAGGCTACCGACGAGCAGAGACAAGGTATTACTCAATCACTCAAGGTGATTACATATACATTGTAAGCTATACAGGATCTGTTATCAACAATTAGAGATTGCATTCACTATCAGATCAACATTTATATTGTAGTTGCATTCTAACAAGTGCATCACAACATAAATCCTTTTTTAGAAGGTGGACTTAACCATTCTTTGATAAATCTCTTAGCAAAGTGCACACTTAACGGTGTTGTAAAAGCTTCAAATGAAGTAGATCCTAATAGTTCTCCACTCCAATACTCCTAACAGGGTATATCATCAGAAGTGATCAATTGTAAGCCTTTACCGGCTCCCTTCTTATCTATAGATAGTGAAGTTTTGTGGGTAGACATCCCCACCGCAATTTTTACTTCCTAACAGGAGTTTTCTGTGATATCATATCATGTGTTATGTGTTATTTGTTTTCATGAATGTTTCCTGAATGTTTATACAAGTAAAAAAATTATATTATGACTTCACATACAAATGCAAAGATGAATAGATAGATAGGTATATATAAATATGATGACACAAAGGTTAATGGGCCAATCACATAAAAAGTTTTAGAGGTACTGATTCACCCCTCCCCTCTCAGTACATCATTCCAATAATTCCAACAAACACAAAAGAATGTGATTGTTGAGAGAAGAAACAAATCTATTGTTTATTATGCTAGGACATTGATGATTGCAAAAAGGATTTTCAAAGAAATTTTGGAGGGAAGCTGTGAGTACTTATTTTATTTATTGGACCGAGTACAAATGATTAAGAAAGGTACCAACAAGACACCTTATTAAATTTGGTATGATCACAAACCTAATGTTAGTTAATTTAAATTTTTTGGGAGAAACTGCTATATTATGAAAGATTCTAGAGAAGGAAATTTTGATTAAAAAGGAGAAGAAGGGATATTCTTAGGATATTCTACAAGGAGTAAATCTTACAAATGTTTGAACAAGGTTACTAACAAAATGGTGAAAAGTGAAAATGTAAGAATTGATGAATTTACTGAAAGGAATGATGAAGATAGTAAGAAGGAACCTGAAGATTGTTTTCTTGCAAAGGTTGATGACAATTGGTTATGGTATAGAAGATTCTATCATGTAAATTTTGATAACATTGTGAAATAAAGTATGACTAATTCTATTAGACATCTACCAAATATTGTGAAACCTGCTAACACTATGTGTAGAGAATATGTGATGGGGAAACAAACTAGAAGCAATTTTAAAAGAAAATCATACTTAGCAAAAGGGAATCTAGATATGGCGCAAACAGATCTGTGTGGTCCTACAAGAAAAAGATCATAATATGGTGAAAGGTATTTCATACTTTTTATTGATGACTTTTCTAGGATGATGTATGTTAGAGAAAAATCTGAGGCTTTTGATGAATTCAAGGTATTCAAAGAAAAAGTTGAGAATGAATTAGGTTTGAAGATAAAATGTTTAAGATTTGATAGAGGTGGAGAGTATACTTAAAATTTATTCAATACCTACTATGAAGAGAATGAAATATACTGACAAACATCCAATCCTAGGAAAACACAACAAAATAGGATTGCAGAGCGAATAAACAAAACTATATTAGATGCTGCTAGAACTATGTTGCTTGAAGGAATTTTTTTGCATGTTCATTGGAGAGAAGCTTTGGTACTATTGTTTACAATTTGAATACCATTGAGATCAAAGAAGGTAGGAATAAGAATCCTTATGAACTATGGTTTAATCATGCTCCTACTGTGAAATATTTCAAAATATTTGGTAGTAAATTCTATATCAAAAGAGATGATGAGATAGGAAAGTATGATGCTAAAAGTGATGAAGGGATCTTCCTTGGTTATTCCACTAAGAGAAAAGATTATAAATGTTTTAATATGAGATTGAGAAAGATGATTGAAAGTGATAATGTGAGGATTGATGAGAAGTTTCAGATTCATGAAAGAATATATGACTATAGCCAGACTTTAGAGAACATGGAGGTTACTGCAAATCAAGAAGAACCTTTTGAGGTTGATCATGAGATCAAGGTGTCTGAATAATTCAAATGATTCTACTGAAACTTGAAAGACACTGAGGTATGTTAAGAATAACTATCCTTAAAATCAAATTATTGGCAATGAAAACAAAGGCATGATGACAAGATCTAGATTAAGAAATGAAATTTGTTTGATTTCTCCTGTTGAATAAAAAACTACTGATGAGACATGTAGAGATGAATCTTGGAGTAAAGCTATGCACAAATAACTGGAACATATAAATAAAAATAACACTTGTGAATTAGTTCCTAGACCTAAAGATAAGAATGTTATAGGGACTACATGGGTTTTCAAAAATAAAATGAATGAAGAGGGAATGGTTGTATGAAGTAAGGAAAGACTGGTTTGTAAAGGCTACTTGAAACAAGAAGGCATAGAATTTGAAGAAAATTTTTCTCCTATTGTTAGTCTTGAGGTAGTAAGATTATTTCTTGGGTATGTTGCAAACAAAGACTTTAAAGTATATCAGATGGATGTGAAATTTGCATTTCCGAATGGAGATCTAGAGGAGGAAGTATATATTGAACAATCTGATAGATTTCCTCTGACAGATGATGAGGACATGGTTTTCAAATCAAAGAAGCATTTGTATTGATTGAAACAAGCACCTAGAGCATGGTATGCTAGATTGGACAGGTATTTACTTTGTCTTGGTTTCATAAAAGGTAATGGAGACAATAATTTGTGCTTAAGAACTAGTGAGGATGGAATTTTAATAGGTTAAGTTTTTGTAGATGATATCATTTTTAGAGGTAATGATGAAATGACTAAAATGTTCTCTAAGGAAATGAAAAATGAATTTGAGATGTCGATGATTGTTGAAATGAAATTTTTCCTTGGATTGAAAATTAATCAAAATAGGAATTGTATTTTTTATTTCTCAGACCAAGTATCTTAAGGAAATGTTGATTTTTTTATGGAATGGAAGAATGTAAACCTATTGGAACACCTATGGTTATTGGTTAAAAGCTTTCTACTACTGATGAATCTTAGAGTGTTTTTCAGACAAGGTACATATTTATGATTGGAGACTTAGAATATCTGACTCACACTAGACCATATATTGCTAATGCAGTTAGAATTGTGGCAAGATATTGAGCCAATCATAAGAGAATCACCTTGTTTATATAAAGAGAATATTTAGATATCTTAAAGGAATACTGGAATATGGCTTATGGTATAAAAAATCTGATATTTTTTTTTGCATGCTTATACTGAGGTTGAGTGGGCAGGAAATGTTGATGACATAAAGAGTAAAAGTGTTGGTGCATTTTTTCTTGGGAAAATGTTAGTTTCTTGGTTAAGTAAGAAGAAAGATTGTATATATCAGTCTATTGTTGAATCAGAGTATGTTGTTGCTTCTATAAACTGCAAACAAATAGTTTGGATGAAGAAAATGTTGAAGGACATTGGGATAACTTTTGATGAGCCAGTGGTTATTCATTATGATAATACTAGTAGAGTGAATATGTCAAAGAATCCACTTATGCATTAGAAAAATAAACATATTTCAATTAAGTATCATTTATTGAGAGACAAGGTTGCAGAGAAGGAGATTAGATTGGAGTATATCAACACAAAGGAACAAATAATAGATATATTTATAAAACCTTTACCAAAGGATGCCTTTGAGTATCTTAGAGGTATGATTGGGGTGAGAGCCCCTCCTTGTGAGAAATAATTAATGTAGGAATGCATCAATATAGTGGCTTTCAGAGCTATATAATTTTCTAGACTTGATGCTTGGATCTACTCCTCAGGGGGAGTGATCGCAGGAACACAATATAACACTTGGTTGTTTGTGCACCTAGTTGTTGCAGGTATGAAGATTTGAAAAAGATACACCTTGTGGTTAGAGAATTATTAATGGAACCCTTTTCCACTGATGTTAAAGGGGGAGAGATTTAGTGTGAAAATTCCTATTATTTTGGGGAGAGATGTGAAGAGGATATTGATAAGATTGTATCGAGAGTGGTACTTTTGGATTTATGGATTTTATCATGTGTTGCCATAAATTCCAAAGGGGGAGATTTTTGAATTGGTTTATTTTGGAGTTGTTTGCATTCATGTTTTTTCATTGATGTCAACATATGTTTCTGAAGAAGAAAAATAGACTAGTTATCACTAGTGCATGGATGACTAACAAAAGTGTACAGACACTATACACATGTTTCAAAGTATGAAAAGATGGGTATGTGTACAAGGATGATATTGGATATTATATCTAAGGTATCTTGATTTTATGTTTCTATTTTTTTTAGTTACAATGATTTTGGTGAAGACTGTTTGCAAAAAAGCGATAGTGAACGATGACAGAGCTAGTCTCTGAGTTTGGTGTATTAGTTGAGTGAAAGAATGTTTCATGTTATGAGAGCTAGGGGAATGTAAGGAAACATGTTTAGGAATTTTTTTCATTTATGATTCTTGGGTCGCAAAGAGTCCTGGTGATGACAGTTGTGGTCTGTGTTCTGGAGAAGACCTATTTGGGCACGACTTCAAAGATATAGCGTATATTGTGGATGATGAGCATGGATTGTGGGCCTTGAAGTATAATGGATGAATTGTAATTGATTTTTACTTATTTAACGTATTGTGTGTATCTTAGTAAGGGGTTATGTAATTATTTGTGAATTGGGGAAGTCTTAATTGGCTGACCTAATTGCCTATTGTGAACTTGTATAAAGGAAATTTATTTTCTTGGTTAGGAATAAGACATAAAAGTGTGAAAGATGTGATCTTGTATTTATGAAGTCTACTGGATGTAGAGAATAGGTTGTGATTGAAGAACTTCATTAAAATTGTTTAAGCAAGGTTGTTGCTATTAGTTAGTTTACTATATTGTATATCTTGTATACATATGTATTTTGGACAATATGTCCTGAAGGTGGATTTAACCTTCTTTAGGCGGTGAGCCTGGGTAGTGAGCCTATTATTTCTCTTGACTCCTAATATGGTTAATCATTTGATAGGGACTGTGTACTATATGTAATAATTAGCTCATAACAGGGCTAAATCTCCTAACAAGGATACTATACTTTCAGTGCATTATTTGTGGGTGCTTATCCCCACTGAGGTTTTTCCCTTAACAAGGTTTTCTTGACAACAAATGGTTGTGTTATGGTGTTTTTGATAATGTGTTCAGAATTGCACTTATCATTTTATTTTTAGAGGTTAAATTTTAAGTATATGGCATACAACTGATTCACCCCCCCTCTTAGTTGTTCTAAGGGACTATTAGTGCTAACAATAACTATATCTGTAGACTCCAGTTATTCTTGTAATAACCTAAAGAAAGCTAAGAACATGGTTCCCCATAAAAAATAAGCATTGATACATCAAGAAGAAAACAATAGAAAAGATACAATGCATGATCTTGAAAAGAAACTCAACATCAAGGATACTGGAATGAGAGAGTACACTTTAAGCTCGCTACCATGTTTAATTGATCTTCTCGCATCCCCCAGATCTCATGGGAAGCTGTTAAACTCATCTAAATCTTGTAGTGCTAATATATTAACTATACATGAGGGAATGTGAATGGTGAAAGAAAAAACATCTCTTGCTGAAGAAAATGAAGAAAAAGGAGTTCCTCAATGACTTTACAGAGGTGAGGAACATGATACATAAGTAGATCATATTGATATTTACCCTCAAAAGTATGGAAAAGGATACAAGTTGATGCAAAAAAATTGGATACAATGGAAATGGACCACAAAGAAAGGGAAAAAGACTGCTAGAACCCCTACATGCATAATTTAGAAGTCCTAAAGATAAAATAGGGTTAGGGTACCATGAACATAAATATAACCCCTCATCCATAGATGGCCCTATCTTTGATAGAGAAGAAGATTTCGATGATGAAGAAGAGGCATAGATCATACCTCTTTCCTATGAAATATTACTCCACATATAAAAGGAAAACCTAGAGTATCAAGGAGAACCCTATCTATCACAATCAGTAGTAAGTCAATCTCATCCAGAAGAGGAGACACTACAGGAAGACAAATTACAAGAAGATACCCCTGAGTCTAAACACCTACAAGATCATGAACTAGAACAAGAGAAAATAATTAGTTTGCAAAGAAATGAATCACTTGATCAAGGACAGGAACATCAAAATAAACCAAGAGAAAGACACCCTAAATGGGGACATTTGGTAAATGTGACTTATGTGTTTGACTTACCTTATCATATTAACATGATAGAAAGGATGGAATCCATCAGTTCTCATGAGGACAAATCATTAACATAAAAAAAGAAAAATAAGAACACCCCATGAATATAGAACAAAATTTGGGTAGGTTTGATGATAGCCAAACAAACTCACATGAGTAGAGTGTGATGAATTATTTGATGCTACGATGGATATTAAAGTTGATGTTATGCACAAGTATGCACTTTTATATGAAAATGGAGAAATTTATAATGCTCAAGGAGAAATATTTAATACCCAAAATAACCAAAAAGAAATCTCTGATTCTCAAAGTGAACAAGAAGAAAACTCAGGTGCTGATCAAAGCATAAACCATTCTCCAAATAACTGTTGGAACCTTAGGACCAATACTGGCATGGGAGTCAGATTGGTATCATAAATTGAGATGGTACCTCTATAATTATCCCTTGATCAAATGGTTGCATGAGATGAAGGTCAAAATTCTAGTGTTAGGTCAAATGGGTTAGGTCTGCAATATACTAACAACAAATCTGCCAACAATCTTAGGATGCTTTTTGGTCTAGATAACTCTTCAAAGGATAACGTCAAATATCTTACCTCGATGTTCATGAATGATAATAATAACATGGTGTTATTTCTAGAACCTGTCAAACCTCTATCCTTGGTACATCCTGAGATTATTGAATGGAATTCCATTGAGTCCGTGAATATGTTATCCTTCTCAATTAACTATGCCTTATCACGCTACTTGAATTTCATTGAACCCATCACTTCTTTTACCAATGTTATAATCATGAAAAAAATGGTGGGGGATATCAAGTATCCCAGTTTGAAGAAAAAAAATTAAAAAGAAAAGGAGGTCTGATGGTGAGAACCACTTATTCGCAGTGTCAGACCCAAAAATAGTAAAAATAAATGTTGCATCCGACGGTGAAAACCTCTTAGAGGTGCCAAAGGATGGGAAACCTAGTATCCTTCTGATCCACCTAAAAGCAAGATCATGAGTGCTAATTGAACCAACATAGCCAATGAAGATTGGAACAAAGGAAACTCCACATATTGTGCATGTAGCTCAATCATTGTCAAAAGAGGAATTGAAAGAGTTCATAGATTTCTGCATAGAGAAAAAGATCAAATTTGTATGGGACTATTTTTATATGCCAGGTCTAGATCCTAACCTTATTATGCATCACATTTTGATCACACCTAGAGTAAAGATGGTAAAAAAAAACTTCACAAAATGAATCCCGATGTTGCACTTCTTGTCAAGGTTCAATTGGAAAAATTACATAAAGAAGGATTTATCAGGTCTATTGATTATGCACAATGGATATCCAATATAGTACCGGTGTCTAAACCTAATAAATCAATCTGTGTGTGCACCGACTTTAGTGATTTAAATAAAGCATGTCCCAAGGATAATTTTCCCATGCTTAACATTTATATGATCGTGGAATTGATAGAAGGATATGAGATGTACTATATTATGGATGGATTTTATGGCTATAACCAAATCAAAATTGCACTTGAAGTTCAAGAGAAAAAATATTTTAACTGTGCATGGGGTACCTTATGCTAGAATGTCATGCCATCTAGCTTAAATAATTATGATGCTACTTATCAGAGAGCCACAACTACCATCTTTCACAATATAATGCATAAGAAAATGGAGGAATACATAGATGATACATTAGCTAAGTCGACAAGGAGAAAGAAATTGAAAAATCTAGAGATGATCTTTAATCGAGTGAAATATTTCAAATTAAGTCTAAATCCTAAAAAGTGCACCTTTAGTGTCACATTGGGAAAACTTTTAAAATGCATTAATATCTTAAAAAAAGGAATCAAAGTCGATCTAGCCAAAGTCAACTATCATAGAAATGCCACTGCCTAAGAAAATTATCCAGATAAGGACATTACAGGGTAAGCTCTAATCAATCAAGAGGTTTATCTCACAACTAGTAGACAAGGATAATCCCTTTACAAAAATGCTACATAAAGGAATTCCTTTCAAATAGGATGAAGCACGTGATTTTTTTTTTCAAGAAATCAAGAGATATCTGGATAATCATGCTATTCTCATGATACCAATTTCAGGGAAACCCTTGTTACTTTACATCTTAGCCACATCTACATCTCTAGGAGTTCTACTGGCACAATAGGATGAAACAAGAAAAGAAAGGGCTATAAATTATATTAGTCAGACTTCGGTATCCTATGAAATCAACTATACAACAATAGACAAATATTTTCTGGTAGTTGTCTTTGCTTCAGAAAAATTCATACATTACATGCTAGCACACTCTGTATAGCTTATCAGAAAGATTGATTTGCTAATGTATTTACTAAATAAGGAAACTTTGACAAAAATATTAGCAAAGTGGGTGATTATTCTTAGCGAGTTTGACATTGAATATTAGGATAAAAAATTATTAAGGGTCAAGTACTAGCTGATCACCTGGCTGATGCACCACTTAAAGATTTCAAACCATTGATAGTTGAGTTCCCTGATGAAGGTATTTTTAACCTAATAGAGCACCCATTGAAAATGTTCTTTGATGGACCCTTCACTCAACAAGGGTCAAACACATGTATACTATTTATTACTCCATAAGGATAAATGATTCCCAAAGCTTATAATATGATGTTTCCTTGCACAAATAATGTGGTTGAATATGAAGCACTAGTGAATGAATTGAAGCTGGAAATTGAATGGAAAAATGTGGAATTGCATATTTATGGAGACTCTTAGCTACTTGTTGATGGGACTCTTGTGACCGGGTCTGCCAATAGAGGTAAGTTGTCACCGAGTACCGGGGTACTGGCTAACTTTGACTGTAAAGGTTGGCTGGGGAAATGAGATTCCCAGGACCTCCAAGCATGTGAGGGTCGGATCTCAATGGTGCGGGGCTCGGTTGGGAGATGTGACTATTTTCAAGGGGGATAGCTGGTTATCTTCAACTCATTCTCTCTGGGGATTCAAATAGGTGAGGTTTCTCCAAGCATGCTTACACTTAACAAATAAACTGAAAAAGATACTGCAGGGTTAGAAATATTTTGTCTACCTATAGTTATGCTAAACATTCAAAAAATAAACAATACTCTAACACACTATACTAAATACTGAAGAAAAATACAACCATCAGTTCATATTTCATCAGTAGCAAAGGGAAGGAGGTCGTTAATCTACTTTAAGTGCTAGAGCAAAGGACATGAAGAACACAGAGCATAAAATACCATCAACCCAGAAGACAGAATGCCAACAACATCATTGCAAGAACTCTCCCTTCTTCATTAACATTTCTTCCAGCAAGCACTGGTGCATGGTACAATGGTGGATCCAAGGGAGCATCTAACTACTGAAAGCTTAAACTATGGAGCATTGAGCTCTGCAACATGAGAAATGAAAATTGCTTTGCTATTAACTTGTGGACTACAAAATGATCAATTTTGCCGACCCTTGGAATGGGGCTGGACTTACTATTTATACACACACATTTAACCTAACCCTAACTTATGTTACACTGTACAATAAAATACATTATCCAGTGGCCGGTACTACCTGCACCACCCTACAAAAGACCTAGAGACAAAATAGGCCTATCATGTTAGAAGAAAAAGAGGAGGTGGAGTGGAAGAATCGACCTTAAGAAGAGAGCTGAGAAGGAGAAAGAAGAAATCTAACCCCCTGGGGATCGAGGCTACATGCCTCATAAATGGGAAAATAAGCACCCTGTCTCCAATGCACCAGGTGTACTTTTGAAGTGGTGCCTCAAGAAGACCATTTTCCAGAAAACCTCTTGTCGATCTGAAGTGCCTTGATGTAGCTATCTACCTTCTGAAAACCTTTATTAACTTCTTTGAAAGCAACCAGTCAGCCTTGGGGACCGGGACATGGGTCACTGAAAGAATACAAAATGTATGATCCGGGACTCCAGGATTTGGGAACTTGCATTCTAAAAGAATAAAGAATACAAAACACTTAGGTTTTCTTTGGCCCTCGGAGAATCTCTATTGTTTCTTACTATCATTGAAAGTCTTGAGGAGATGAGAAATTCCATCTTCATCGATGTCTTTAAGGCCAGCCCACCGATATTTGGCCACTTCAATCTGTTCCCCTAGGTCCAAAACATTTCCCTTAAATTCATCGGCCATCTTTGCCACATCGTGGCCACTAAGCACCATGCAAGTTATTCACATCATTTTAGTTCCATCTATCCCCTTCATGGATTGATACCTTGATTCCATTAACTCATCAAACTTCCCCAAAACATATTCCGCTAGCATGCATGTGTCAGTGCTAAGCAGATCAGCTCCAGAGACCTTCGAAACAAAAGACTTGTATAAATTGAAATAATATTGGACTGCATCGACCTTATCCCACAAAGTCCCCACTAGTTGCTTGATTACCCCCAATGTGAGGTCAAGTCTAGAGTGTTCGGTCCTCACAAAAACAAATTACTCCTCTCCTTGAATTCTAGACTCAGAGACAATCTCCTCTCTAAGGCCGATGAGTTCTTCTAACTCAACCTTCCATGCCTCATAATTCTTGATGTCTGCCTCCCATATGCTCAAGGTGGTTTTAGCCTGATGTAAGATGTGGCAGGCTGCATATAGATCTGGGAGTGTAGACACCAGGAAATTCCAGACATTTCCTAACTGCAAGGTGACCCATTCATCAACCACTTGGGCCTTCTTCTTCATCACTCGTAGTGAGTCTATATCACTTTGTGGAAGTAGTACATCTGATGTAGAAGTGCCCAGAGGAATAATGTTAATGGGCTAGTCCAACTCAGTCACCAACCCCATGAGGTTTGCATTTTTTCATTTTCTACCTTGTACTTTTGAGCCTCCTTTTCGTAGAGAGCCTCCACTGCCTTGGCTGCTTCTTTCAACAGGTTCAATTCACCCTGGTTTCCCCTCTTCCCCAGCGATACCTCTGTGACATCATAATCTCTAGCCTTAGCCATTGCCTCATCTGCATCTAGGAAAGGTGTCACAATTACTGCAACTGTTTCTCCACCCGGCTCGATTCGAAGAGTGTGAACTGTTTGGGCTTTCTTAGCCTTCGATGGGTTGTGTGCTTGAGCCATCATCTCTGCCAAAGAAAGATGGGATTTGGGTGTTGATGGGGCCTTTATCTTTCAAGATTCTATCAACCACTATGGCGCTCGGGGTGGCTTTATAGCCAAAATATGCTCCTATAAATTTTCCCCAATATCCTGTTGTGCCCCTCTAGTAGTATGAGTCTCCTCTGGCTCCTTCCCTATGTTTCCCAACTCATCGATGATGTTTTCTTTAGTGGTACCTATATCTTTTTCCCTACCATCTGTATCTTCAGTAATATTTGGGTCCTCATTGGTTCCCCCAGGGTTTTCTTCTTCTTCCTGTTGCTTCTCTTCCTCAGCTTTTGTTGCTGGGGTGTCTTCTTCTGCCGGTGTATCCTTAAGTAGTGGGGGAGGAAATGGGCCAAGGTTCAATATTTGGGCCGTAGTGATTACCTCCCCAAATGTTACCTTTAGGAGCGACATCTAGAACACGACGGTTGGGGTCATGGTTGTTCCCATGGGTCTGGTTTCCCCAGCCGATGCCATTTGTTCACTTTGTTTCTGTTGCCCTGAAACTCCCAAATCTTGTATCTATGGGACTTTAGAGGAGATCTCTTGCTCTGTCCCTTTTTCTTCTTCTACTTGTTCCTCCTGCTCCTGTACAGGTTCTTGTTCTGGAGCTTCCTCTTGGTCTGAGATTTTAGCCTCTGGCTATACGATGTCTCCCTGCAAATTCCCAAACTCATCAGTTTTAAAAACATCATCAAATTCTTCAGGAGGGGGAGGATTTAATGGGACATGAGTGGGCTCTGGTTCCTTTTCCAACTCTGGGGAGTCAGAAGAAATGATTTCTATTTGTGGGATCTGAGGCATCCCTAGCTCCGATCCTACCTTTGGCTTTGGATTAAGCCTTTTCTTCCGCTTGGTGACCAAAGGAGGCCCCACATCCCTTAGGGATTCCTGATCCTCTTTTGGATGTACCCCTATCACCATGTCCATTAGTGTTGCTAGTGAAGGGGAAGGAGGAGGATGAATAGGTCTAGTCATGAGCACCGGAGTAGCCAATCATGTGATTAATTTCTCCCTCATCTGTTGGGAGGCTGCTATTGACTACTTTAGTTTTTCTTTTATGGGGGTCTCCTATAGAGTTGGATTCTCCATTATTATTTTTCCCCTATCTTCTCCTTGTGAAGAATTTTCAGCCCCGGAGTTCAGCTTTGGTACTGCCTGGGTAGCCCTGCGGGTACTCCCAGGGCATACTCTTAAAATATTCATGGCTACACTCAACCACGTTGTGAGTAAATTCCTCAATGGTGGGCCCCTCCTTGGAATTCCACTCCACCAGTGGGAGGGCCAACTTATCAATCCCCTTTGCCTTGTACTAGGGGTCTATTGTGGGTTCGGCATCTGAGAAGTCATCTAGAAATTTCTAGAGCTTCAACCTTTCCATCATCCCCATGGTCATCCAGACGTAATGCCAGCTCTGGACTTCAATGTTGTTCTGGAAATATTCCTAGAAGTCCTCCATGTGATATTGGTGGGGCTCTGATGCCTGGGGAAGTGCCAGTGCAATTTTTCCATGTGGATCAAAGATCTTCCACGCTAGATAGAATTCCACCAATTTTAGGCTCTTGAGTTCACTGTTTGCCTCCTTGGCTAGGACCAGACTACACAAGTAATTCCCAAAAGTGATTGGAAATGGAATATTTGTCACCTTCTTTAAGGTGTACAAGGCATGCAATTCCATCATTTGCCTGCAATATTCAAAGAGAATTATCTTGTTCCCACAATGTTTAGGCAACAAGTAAGGTTTCCCAGAGAAGCTGGTTACCCTTATGTATGTATGCTATTGGAATTGTATGTAATAATGGCCATAACTTCTAACCAGATCCATTGCCTCCTTGGAGAGGCAGTACCCTGCATCTTGGGTAGGTGTGAGTAGGTTGTAGTAAATGAAGGCGTCGTTCACCCGATAGAAACTAGGGAAACTAGCCTCCCATTGGATTTGTGGGAAATAATCCCAGGGAGCCTTCTGACCTAGCACGATCCTGAATACACCTGATGTGAGTAACCCATTGGTGGTGGGTCATTGTTGCACTAGGGACCAGAGATCATAAGAAGTCATATAAAACTTGCGCTTTTGGGTCACCTGAAGGAACTAAGAATCCACATGGTTAGAAATAATGGCGGCCCAATCAAATTATTCCCCACCGGTGGTGATGTCGAGAAAAAAGTAGTACATCCATCTTGTGAATTATTGGGCATGTGGTTGCCCAAAGACCCATCATAGTGCTATCATCCCCATCTGGATGCTTTCCTTAAACTCAGACTGGGGGATATCTAGCTTCATTTTCTTGGGGTCCCTCTTTGCAGTCTTGAGCCAATGATTGTTCATATATTGTCTGGCTACGACCTCCAGCTATTGAAATTGAGCTAAGGCATCAGCTCTGGTATAGATATTTGGGTTGTCAATGTGAGGAATCCCCAAACCCACCTAAAAAGTAGCGGCGTCGAGAGACACCATGGGAATGGGATATTTGGTCAGTTCCGGGGCTACGAGCATGATGACCCAGATGGAAGAGTTGTAATGTGCTGCAAGTGTGAGAATCAACTTGGGGCCTACACTAAGCATGGGAAATAGGTGGCCTTTAGGATCCTAAAATCCCTGACACTAATCGCCAATGGATCCCTGGACTGTCGCTGAATGTATATTATTTTAACGAGGGCCTGCATCTCGGGCCACATTGTGACGCTGGTGTTGGTAATTAGCTAAACTTGGGACTCAATCTTTGATCCCATAATAAAACTGTCCTTCACATACTTCATGCTGAGAGGCAATTTTTCTAAGGCTCTTTCCATTTTAGATCTGACGGCTTCCCTAGTAACCGCTGTGGAGGGAAGTTCCAGACTTCCGGGTGGTGAAGATGCGGAAGCCTTAGACATTTTTAAGGTATGCTATTCTGGAAACCTGCAAGGCAAGGTGACCATTATAATTCATAGATAAAAATATTACATGATCTGGAGATCTTACTACTGAGGCATGTCCTTTTCTAGAAAAGTTAGTTTAGGTTCAACATCCTGAAAAGTATATATATAATGCAAACTTGAGAAATTTACCACTATTCGAGCCCGGGGGTTTCAGCATACTTGACGAAAGAAAGATGTGGGTTAGGTGAGGGAAAAAGACCCGATGTCTGGAAAACTAACCATTGGGAGATGTGCATGAAAAGTGAGTTGTCAGGCCTACGTCAGCATCACATGGCTACGCAATAAATGGGGAGTTATGGTGACGACGACACCAACTATCTGACCGCGTGAAAAGTGGATGCCACTTGGATAGTCTTGAATGTATACATGGGACATAAATGGATCATTAAGGCTAGTTTATGGAGGAGAGAGAAAACCACCTGGTTGAAACCGGTTGAGAGCTGAGCTTCAACCAGGCGGTATTCTGTCCTGAATGAGCTTGCAAACTTGAATAGAAAATAGATGAAGCATGATGAGCTTGACACGAGACTGGAAAAATATACACAACATATACACCTAAAATATAGTAGAGTTGAAAGGTATATACATGGAAATGGAAGGATATATATCAAAAACACCAAATTTATAGCAAAAAGGCAGCACGGAGTGACCACCCTATACAAACATGCACAAAATGTACAAAATCTACAATACATATATAATGTTTTACACTGCACGGAGGGCGGAAAACCCTCTAGTAGAGCCAACCCACCAATGGGCGGTGAACCAAATGACCAAAACACAAATGAAATGAAAACAAAACCAGGCAAAACACAAACCAAACAAAAACCAAAAGCAGGAAAACAAAGGAAGGAAACAGAGACCAACCTAAAAATTGAAGAAAGGAAAGAGGAAAGGCATCCCAAACATCTGCAACAGCTTCCACCCTCAAAATGATCACCACCAGCACCACAAATGACTCATAATTGCTGAGAACAGCTAAGAAAAACTTGCACTTAATTTTCGCTCAAATCTCCAATGAATCGCTTAAGTGTTTTAATTGCGGTAACTGTGAAAATGACGGGTGATTCCTATTTATACCTGAGGTGAAAAACAAGTAACCTTTCCTTCTACAAACTTTGGAATAGGCTGACCTCTGGACTTCGAGCTTGGGGATTCTGTTCGACCATACCCTCTTACGAAAAGAAGACATCGTGGCAAAGAATCCTAGAGTCCAGAGTCTGGTTCCTGGACAAGGAATGACCAACTCTGGGACCGGGTCCCAGAGAACAAAAGGGACAAAAAAAAAAAGAAAAAACAACACTGTGGGAAAGAAAACCCAGAGAAGGAAAACAATGAAACAAAGGAAAAAGAAAGGCAAGAGCCAAAAGCAGAAAACAACAAAAAAAAAAGGGGGACCCAACATTTTGCACACAAAATGTAGGGACGGGGATGCAAGGCATAACACTACTAATCAATAAAGTCAATAAACAATACAAAACTAAATATGATAAGTTGATGCCATATAAAATAATGATCGCTAACCTTAAGAAATATTTTGTTTTCATAACATTCCAACTAATCCGAAGGTCAGAAAACAAAGAAGTTGATGTCATCGCTACTCTAGCTTCTATATTATGGTTAGAAGAACATAAATTCTTCTATGACTTCTTGGTGGAAGAATTCCATTTTCCAACTTATGAATCACCTGAATCCCAAATAATATGTACTCTAGTCAGCCATGAGTCCTCTCAATATAGCTAAATCTATGCCTACTTGAAAGACCAAACTATCCCTAAAGGCTTCCCTAGAATGAAAAAATGAACCTCATTAGAAATGCATTGCGTTATGTAGTTATCGCTAATGAATTGTTTTGGTGAGGTCTAGATGATACTCTCCTTAGGTGTCTAGAACATGACAAGTCTGAAAGAGTGCTAAAAGAATTCCACAAAGGTATTTGTGGATCTCCCTTGAATGGTCTATCACTAGCTAAGAAACTTCTAAGGGATGGATATTACTGGGCTACAATGGAAAATATGCTATTCATTATTGCATAACTTACAATAAATGTCAACTACACAGTAAATTGATCCATGCTCCTTCTTAAGAGATGTTACCTTTTATCACCCACTAGCCATTTAAATAATGTGCCTTTGACTTGATCGACCAGATTTATTCCTCATCGTCTAGTGGACATAAGTTCATCATCACAACAACTAAGTACTTCACAAAGTGGGTCAAAATTTTCCCACTTATCAAAGCAACTAGGAAATAGGTATCTATATTTATCCTTAACTACATTATTTGTAGATATGGTATACCCTCATCAATTATGAATAACAATGGGGGAAATTCAAAACCAAAGACATGGATGAACTTTGTGATCAGTTTCATATCACTCAAAATTGTTCCTATATCTACTACCCACAAGAGAATGTACACAATGAAACTTCTAACAAAACACTCCTCAAAATCTTGCACTAAAAAGTGAATAAATTTGGCAAGGATTGACATCTACAACTAAATATTTCTCTATGGGATTATAGGACCAACATCAAAATGTCTATAGGAGTGACACCATTTTCATTAGTTTATGGCTCCAAATTAGTACTACCCTTTGAAGTTGTAATCCCATCACTCTGAGTCTCACTATAAGGACTCATCATTGATAAAGATTATAGGATTTCTAGAATCCAGGAGCTAGAAATACTTGATGAACAAATAAAAGATTCATTTGACCATCTGAGGGTCTATCAAAATTTAATGTCTAGAGGTTACAATAAGAAATAACGACATAGATAATTTTAGGTTGGTGATCTTGTTCTTCAATAAAATCCAAAGAATCAAAAAAATTGAGAACAAAAGGGAAAATTTGAGCCCAACAGGCTGGGTCCCTCTGTAATCACTGCAAAATTTGGTTTTGGAGCCTATCAACTATCTACTCTAAAAGGGGATCTTCATCTTGTTCCTATAAATAAAATTCATCATAAAAAGTTCTACAAATAGACATTCTCAGAAGGTGAAGTTCTTGCATAGAGAAAATGATCCTGAAAAACTTTTAAAAACAATAGAAAAGCAAAAAATCTATAAAAAGCAGAAAAAGTCTTGAAAAAATAATTTTATTGGTAAAAACCTAGCAATAGGTTCATCGATAATACCAAAAAAAAGGTGTCTACATGAAAACTTGGTACACAAGTGCCTTGGTATAAAAAATATAAAATCAGCTAAGTGACAAAAACCTAGCAAACATGCATCACTTGTAATAAGTGATCTATCTATCAATACGTAGCTTGGATGTTAACCCTGTGCAAGCTATCTTAGTGACCCCATACCCCTTAGTTTTTCCATGTAGTACCATAATGGATTGATGTTAATTTTCATCTTAGTCCTAGGGTATCACTTGTTACTTGGGGTCAAGCATTCCAATTTCATCAATCACATGAACCAAACCAAAGTCAGTATCTTAGTCCCTCCTGACGGACATTTTTCCACTAACACAATGATGTTTCTCAACACCCTAATAGAAATTTTTTTTAACACTACCTATTTGGACACATCTTTGTTTCTCAACACACATTGGATAACACATCATGACCTTACGACTAGCATAACAACAATCAAGCGCACAACTATGTTTCTCAACACCCTACACAAACAAATATCTAATGCTCAAAAATTGTTGAAGGTATGTTAAACATTTTCTTGACTGTTGTTTATTATCAATGTTTTTTTTCTTCTCTTATTTACTATGTCGCTCAAGGATGTCTAAAAAGGATTAGAGATTCACGACTAAGGGAAACAAAATTTCTTTGATTACTTCTTGTTGGTGTTGTCTTGATGATCTTAAAATGTCAAATAAACTGGGTGTCTGTGATAAGAGCCTCCACATTAAGGTGGAAATGCCTCACATACCTCAACTATATTTATTTTAATGCCAAGGTGAGGTCAAAACTATCTCCTTGACTGTTATTAATCTATATATTTATTCAAGATCACACGCATGGTTATCTTGGTTTTTTATGCCTTGATGCTGGTGTACCCTTAAAATATAAAATGGAAACAGTATTCAGGTCATCTCAACTTCAATACCTCAATGATTACATTGGTTTTCCACATTTTATCTGATGAAACTCATACTCATATCCTTATGGTCACAATGGCACCAGTAAGGGTTGTATTTACTCCGATGTTCCAAATGTTCGATGATGACAAACTAGATAAAGGAATCAGAGACTAGACTTGTGTTGTAGATTGCATATAATCTTATGCTTGTATTTAATGTTAGAATTATAAAATTGGAGAGATATCGTTAACCGTTCATCAAAGTGGTCAACTGCGTTCATCATCCTATGATCAAATCAATTAATGCAAGGCTATATACCTGCAAGAAGGGGTCAAAATCTTTATCATCAATCATACAAGAGGCATGAAGTGCTAAGATATCACATAAGATCAAAGGATAAACAATTTTAGATGGTATTGAAACTCACATCTGCATAAACATAGGGATAATATAAAAATACAATGATAAGAGAGAGATACATGATGAAAAGAAGAAACAAGATATATCTCACAAAGAGCTTCTATTCAAAATACATGAACGAGCCAACCAACATATGAAAGCTATATGATACAAGATTCTAATATAATTGGAGATATCACATGAGAAAGAAGATAAGAAAGTATGTACTAAAGACATCATGTTAACACATCCAATGAGCATAATCATATATATATATATATATATATATATATCATCAAATGTCTACAAAAATGTGATAACGTGATCTCGAACAAAATGTACATCCTTAATGTAAATGAATCATGTATACATCTCTATGTATCCCAAAAATCACAATGATGCAAGAAAAGAGAGGGGGATATCAAGACTCCTCCCTACCTCCCTTAGGATCTCAAGGTGTGGGAGGAGGAGGTGCATCTTCTCTCGGTGGTGAAGGTACTCCCTCAGATCTCGCCATGTACTGTAAATATGGAGCTACCTGCTCATCCAATGGCACTGCTATGCTATATGCTACCACATAGTAGGTCGACCATATGTTCTGATGGGTAACCTGATACTGAAGGCCATCAAACTTAGGTATCAATACACCCTCTAATCTTGCTCTGCAACCTATGACTACACCACTTCCATCAGTGTCTACAACCATCTGATCTACCCTCTCATGGCACCAATCACATCTTGTGGGGTCTTCTCTCTGAGCGTCTCCTCCTCGCCCTCACCCACCAGTGTGTCCCTCCTGTATTAGAATTTCCAGGCTACATCATCAACCTCAGGAGCTTGTGGTGCCTCCCCCATCTCCACTTTTACTACATCAAATCCAACCAATCCCAAAGTACCACCCTCCCTGTGACTACATTGCTGTCCTACCATAAGTGGCCTACTCAAGTTGGCACCAGGGTCCCCTCCTGATCTCCTCGACATTGTATCCCTCTATCCTCTATCTAAAAATATCTAATATCATGGAGGGTAATCTTTATCATCTATCTGTAGAACTCTCTTTGCGAGATGAGTGAACCTAGGAAAGGGGTGCTGAGAAAAATAATCTCTAAAATTAACTGTCACCCCTGCATCTGCAATATCATCCATATAATCTGATCTCAGCCTCTGTAACTGGATGATCTTCTCTACTATGAGGGAATAAGATAATCTAGGGGCCCATCCATGTCGCTCCTCATTAGAAAAATGAGTGTAGGCAGAAAACTACTATGATATGCTTTAAGGGTACCCATACTATCTCTAAACCTGAGAAAACTCAGAGTGCTCAAAAATGGAGGATTTCCTTCCAATCAGTAGTCGAGTGATAAATAGGTCTGTCCTCTGGTTCCTGATGAGACCATTTTACTATCTTTATTATGTTAATCCATATACTCTATTTTTAAGTATTATCAGAACAATTGTGAGATTTTGGTCAGTTGAACTTATGTCAAGTATAGATAGAACCATTACACCATGGGTGGAATAGATATGTCATATTATGCCAATATTATATATATGTTGTAGTATTTTATATAATAATTAGAATGTGTGTTCTAACATCTGGAATAATTTGAATAAGCTAATTGTATGAATATCTTTTGCATGATAACTAATCATGCCAGGAAGTATGAGTCGTTGGGAGTGGTCGATAGCATTGAAGGAAGACGTTAAAGACTAGTTTTGAATGGATAAGCCATCATGGCATCAGTAGACATGGCTACTAAAAATCAAGAGCAACTATTTTAGTGATGCATTAATGTAGCTTTGCTATATTCCCTCCATATTCCCAGCATGTTGACTTGGTTGCCCCAACTTCATTGCATATGTCATGGGCTGTTGCGTTTCCTATTTTTTCTCTTTGGCGTGGTTCTAGTTAGATAGTTCATTTTTCTGTTTCAGAATAAAGAAGTCAATCCTCTATTTATAGGGATGAGATTGATAGTTTGTAAGTTCGTAGATTTTTGGAATACAATTCTTTGATTGTATCTTGCACAACAAGTTCATTTTCAGTTTCATGTATCATTCTCATGTAATCAGTTTTGAAAGATAATGAAGTAACTTTTGGTTCATATTCTATGTTCATAGATTAGCAGAAGATGACCAAGGGGGTACACTTGGTAGGTGGATTAGAGTAGAAGTAGAATAGATTTAATTTTTTCATTTCCAACATTCTAGATATAAAATTACTTTTTCTTCCTTCAGCATTGTACTTTGTGAATGTTCCTGCAACACCTACAAGGATAGTTATAGTGAATGCTCTAGGTTGAAAGAATAGGTTTAAGTAGAGTTTGCAAGTTGGAGCATTCATTTTAGTAAGGATTAAGTGTGTTTCCTTTCTTGCATCCCTAGTATAGATTCCTTTCATTTACTTTACTTTCATGCAGCTTAGGAAGAATGGCTCTTTAAGGAACTTAGTGCACACACTGTGTTGTACCATTTCAAGTATACGTCCCTGGGTTGACAAACTAAATGCACCTCATGGTGGGAGAAGTGATCCTTAGATTGAATAAACTATTCCTAAGAGATTCTTTGGGCACAATTAATAAGCACCTATTGTGAGGCGGTTCAATTCCTTCAATCCCCCTACTCCTTATTACATTTGTAGGGATGCCAGGTAACCATAATAATGTCATCAACTTGTCACCTCCAGTACTTGGTCTTCCCCAAGCGCGGCTATGTGATACAACTTAAGTATCTGTATATAAAGAGATGGTCATCCTTCCAAGAATAATATTTCATTGTTCTAAAGATAAGAAGGTGATCCCATGCCTGTAAAACCAACACTCCACCTTCCATTCCCCTAACACAATGATACACAACCTCATGTATCTCATGGTACATTTATTCTAGTAGGCACTAGCCCCACCCTAATCTCTCTAGTCTCACCAAAAATCTCTTGAGAAATCAACCCTATCCGCATAGGAAGCTATACCAACCCCTATCTGTCATGATGAAGCACCCAATGAAGCTAGCAATAACACATGAAAGAGGAAATTATACTCTGTATCTCCTCACGATATCATCCCAAGTGGTGGCATGATCTAAAATGGTGTCATCCTGGAACACCCTTTTCAACACCACATACCATGTCATGGAGAGGTGTTGTACTCTGCCCTCTCTCTAGAAAATGGAATCCCTAGTATCCATAAATATATTCCAGAGTAATGAAGATCTCTCATGTGGGAAAGTGGAAAGTATTATGCTCACTATGAAAGCACTCGACTAGAGCTGTAAGCAACCCATGATTAACACATATATCTAGAATATGCAATAAAAAATCAAGTACACACTCTCCAATATGGGGCCTTTCTTCATCTAAGAGGTCCCTAACCATTTTCATCATTGGTGGATATGTCGAGTGGAAATAGATGTTAGGAAGATGTGACACCTGCAGAACTAATAGAAAGTCATCGATACAAGATAAAAAACAACAAGAATGAGCTATAAAAATTAAATCAAAGTATGCTGAATGATAGATAAGATGAAAAACATGCCACAAAATTCAAATCCATGATTGGAAAATTTGAATTATGACATTCAAGCATCGAAAAATGGCCAGTATTTTCCATACAATAAAGTAGAGGGTGAAAAATTGACATCAAGTATGGCACGAAAAAAGAATGGTCCTATATGAGTAAACATGATGAGAAAACAATGTTCACTGGATGAGATGACAAATGACTCAATAAAATTAGTCCTCATACGACATAAGGGTTCCTATAGGATGACAAAACTAATGGCATGAAACAATAAAGTAATTGGAAGCAATTTTTCGTATGAGGATTCCTTGGAGACCATATGACTAAATAATTTGGATGACCTAAAACCAACTCAAAATACATGAAAATTCAATGAAAAATTGAAAAATTGGAATGGAACAGGAGGTTTTTCGATCATTCACCAGACACGTGTAGTTTCTGGGCCTATTGTGCCTCCTCATTAGCTCAAATCGATGATCTTCCACTGGAGCCACCATTTTTACTTAGAGAGGGTTTTTATAATTTCTAAATTTGGAAATTGAAAATGATTTTAAAATGACCTTTTTGACCCCTCATATAGCCTTGGCCCTAATTTGACCTAATTCTCAACTTTCTTTGATCGACGTGAAACTTGCACCCCTAGCTATTTTCACGATCTTGAATCCATTTTCAGGATTGAAATTTAAATCTAATTTCATTCTACTGGTCAAAATTGCAATTCAACCTTCTATTCAAATACATTTGATCATCGACGTCATCATTTCTAAATTCATCATTATTCCCCTTCTCCATCAATTAATCCAGACAAACTCAACCTAAATTTAAGCTAGTCAAATCAGGGTAACTCTTGTCAAATCTTGGTCAAAATTGGTCAAGAGAACCTCGAATCAAGCTCAAATAAAGTTCTCTATCATCTGTGAATTAATTGAATTAAATCGATATCAAATTCGATGCTTTCTATCAATCAAATCAGTCACAATCAAGCTTTCTTCCCTAACAACATTTTGATTTTGATCTAGAGGGGGGCATAATCAATGTATCGACAAGTTAAATTTTAATCGACAAACCTCACCGCTAGGGGCATCTTAGCTTCAGCAAAAATCAATATCAAATTTATGCTCTTCAAATTCTTTCTGCACAAGTGATTTCATCACTTCACATCAAGTCACTTGAAAAGAAATCTAACTCAGTTGAATCTCTAGGTTGATATAAATTTTATAACATCACATCAATCTGGTAGGGTCTACTAATCAAGTGATTGGCTTCATTAGGGTCAATATAAATTTAATTATCCTAATCAATCTATCAAATGACAATCAATCTCATTGTACTACATCAGGTTGATTGGTCATTTAAAACAATTCAAAAATTTCAAAATATGCATGAAATTGATCAATTTTTTCACTCCACATAAAATTAGTTGATTGTCATCTTCTTTGGATGTGTAATCAGTTTCATTGCTTCACATCAAGATGAGTATTCAAATCTCTCTATCGATTTTTTCTCAATAAAGCTTGGAGATGGTATCTTCAATCTTCAATCGATCTTTGTTTGATCAAGTTAAAAATAAATTCTAATTGAGGATAGTTTCATAACTTCGCATTAGGATATTCCTGATCTATCATCAGATCTTCTTTGAATCAAACGTGTTGCTTGCAGATTGATTCAAAGAGGGGAAAATGTAACCACCTAAAATGGGTCTTTTAATCCTATGAACCCTAATTTTATTAACTAGCCTTAAAAATCCTAAAATCTAAGGCATTCACTGCTAGACCTTAATTCTGGAAGAAAACCCTAATAATCCCCCTTTCACAATTAAACCAAGTTCCTAAATCAAATCATCAACTTAATACTAACCCAAGTTTGAAAAGTTATTTAATCACTATACATTGCACACTTAAATAAAGGGTCTTGCACTTTTATTAGATGAACCCATTCACACATGGGTGTCCACACCTAATATTTTATTAAAAGGTGATTAAAAGGGGATTTACCAATTTTTTCCTTATTCTCCCCCCAAAAATACACTTTTGACCAATTAAAAGTCAATCACTTGGATCAACTTCTCTTGGATTGAATATCAACCACTCATCCCTTTTGCCTCTTAATATCCTTCACTCCCACCAAAACCCTACCTAGCCTTTGAATCATATCCACTCTCTTTCCACCTCTTAATCTCAGCCATCCATTCTGAGGAGATTTCTATAAAAAGGGGTAGCTCTCCTTTGTTCAAAAAAGGAGGGAGAATGCATTGTTGGAGTAATGATATAATGTCATTTTGATTCTAGAGTATTCTCATTGTAGAAGAGCATCTTCATACTAGAATAGAATTTGTATTGTTCTTAGATAACTTAATCTTAGTTTCATTTCTTAGTATTTTCTATATTTGCTAGATTAAATATGCATTTAGTCTCATACTAGTTCATACATTATCTTAGTTTCATTTTACATATCATTTCTATGATTTGAGAGAAAATAATGCAAGTTCATGCATCATGATCATTTTTAATCTTCCATTTTGGAGTAGTCTAGTCACTCATTCTTGTGCCAATCTTATGAGAAATTACTAAGAATCAAACTCGCTTCATCTAGGAAGCAATAAGCCAGTTTTTTTTTTTTTTTTTGTTGGGGGGGGGGGGGGGGGGGGNTGGGTTTGCACACATTTTTTAGTTAAAATTTATGACTATTGACCCCTAAGTTAATGGTTTATTGAGTGTGTATTGTTGCAGGTTAGAACCACATTTAAATTAGACAAAAAGGGGTAGCTTTCCTTTGTTCAAAAAAAGGGGGAGAGTGCATTGTTGGATTAATGATATAATGTCATTTTGTTTCTAGAATATTCTCATTGTAGAAGAGAATCTTCATACTAGAATAGCATTTTTATTGTTCTTAGATAGCTTATTCTTAGTTTTGTTTCTTAGTATTTTCTATATTTTATAGATTAAATATGCATTTAGTCTCATACTAGTTCATACATTATCTTAGTTATATTTTACATATCATTTCTATGATTTGAGAGAAAAGAATGCAAGTTCAGGCATCATGCTCATTTTGAATATTCCATTTTGAAGTAGTCTAGTCACTAATTCTTGTGCTAATCTGATGAGCATTTACTAAGACTCAAAATTGATTCATCTAGGAAGCAATAAGCCAGTTTTGGGGGGTTTTGCACACATTTTTTAGTTGAATTTGATGATTATTGACCCCTAAATTAATGGTTTATTGAGTGTGGATTGTTGCAGGTTAGAGCCACATTTAAAACACACATTTTTGGATTCTTGCAGGTTACCCTTTTTGTCAAGTGACTTGCATGTTTCTATCAACTTTAGATAGTATTATCTACCACCATAATAAAAAGTAAAGGAAAAAATAAGCGCTAGTAATCAAATGAAACTAATATAATAGTAATAATGGAAATATACCTTAATCTTTATCTTCATACTTAGATAGTAAAGAATATTCAATTTAAAAATCTAAAAAAGTAAATAGAAATCATGTTATTCATACCTAACGCGGCTCTCACAAGTCTAGACACCATATGAATTGTTGATCCCTAAGAGGCTCACACCTAAATAAGGGAATTCAAGAAGCTTTATAGGAGTAGGATAGGGGTAAACCCTATAAAGAAACCTTTGGGATTTTAGAATCTAACTCTATGTGTTTGGGTGTGAATGAAAGAAAAATGAACCTTTCACTAGAAAAATAAGATAAGGGAGGTGATTTGCCATAAAAAATTATAATAGGAAATGGTTAAGAATGTATAAGATGACATTCATGAAGATTTCACCCTTCTTAGTTAAAGATTCACATATTTACCCAAAAAGACATGATGTACCATAGACTCTTCATTGTGTGATGGGAGAAAAAAATACTAAAGTTTGAAAGACATCTAACAAAATATTTTGATCCCAGCCTTGGGAAGCACCTACATAGTTTCGAATAAAGACACAAAAATCCTAATGAGTGCATATCTTTATTTTCTATTTCTTCACATCCAGAGATAGTTGGTATTTCCCCCATCTTCTCATTTTGAGCCTTGGGGTGTACTTCTTGGGAAATTTATTCCTTTGATTGAGTTTTAGAAAACTACGGGGCATGTGTAGGGGATACTCCCTCTTCTTCCAAAAAATAGGGGAATTATGAAAAATAAAGCTCAGGTCTTTGGGTTTTTCATCTTTTAAGTTCTTCAGAGCATTCTCACTATGTTTACCATATGAGTTTGATCCTATCTATCGAATGATATGTTGTCTCTGGCTAGGCCTATGAATAGACATATATCTAGGATACATGGAGGCTAGATCTCATGCACTTTATTGTTCCATGCACGAAACAACCGATCCTCCAAAAAATAGGGAATATTTTCTGGGATCATATTTTAAAATTAAAAGGTAGAGAATGGCTCTGGCTTGAGCTCATCTTCCTCCTGAGGTGGTTCCTTCAAAATGTATGAAAGTATATCAAAAAAACCATGAACCACGTTCTCGGCCAAACAAAAGCCCTTGGTACATGCGATGGATGAATTTTTGGAAGACATGAGGGCATTCCTCTAATTCTCTAATTTGATCATTTTCATTTCTCGCTTGAAATTATGAAGTATATCCCAAGAGGTTGGAGCTCCATACTCTTAAAAAGGATGAGGTGTAACCCAATAAAAAAAAGGTGTAGTAATTCTAATCCATGGATAATTAGATCTTGTATAGATCTTACTAGGTGCACTTGAAGGCCTAAAGCAAGCCAAGAAAACCAAAGTGTATGTTAACTTTGGTGACAACGTTTAGCTCATGTCCCACCGAGTGTGCCATAAAATACTATTGATCCCTAAGAGGCTCGTGCCTAAATAAGGGTAGTTGATAAGATTTACATGAGTGGGATAGGTGTGCGTCCTATAAAGAAACCTTTATAATTTTAGAAGTTGTCTCTTCACGTTGGGGTTTAAAGGAAAGAGAAAGGAACCTTTCACTAGAAAACTAAGATTAGGGAGGCAATTCACGATAACAAATCTTCTAGGACATGGTCAAGAATGTGTACGATAAAATTCACAAATATTTGACCCTTTCTGGTCAGAGATTCGTATCTTTACCACAAAAGACATGATGTACCAAAAATCCTTCACTAGTGGATAGGAGAACAAACTTCTAAATTCTGAAAGTCATATAGAAAAATATTTATATCCCAACCTTTGGAAGAACCTATACGGGCCAGACTAAAAAAAAAGAAAAACTCTTAAGGATTCCATAAATCCCTCCACCCAAAAACAAGGTATAAGAGCACTATCTCTAAGAAGATGTTACATAAGAGGCACATAGAATGTACTCTAAATTGTAGATATAAATAGTTCCTATAAGGTTTAAGTGAAGGAATAAAGACCCCCAAAACAAATATTCCTAAGGAGAAGGCTGCAAATGGTACAACTGATTCTCTACTATAGATACATTATGAGAAGGAAGAAATATTCAATCACAAGTAAACCTAAATAAATATAAAATAATCACACAAACATAAGAAAAATAGATCAAACGCCTAAAATATTAGAGCATAGGACACACTCATTAAGGAAATGAGAAAGGAAACATGTGCACAATTCCTCTAATTCATTAAGAGAAAATATAATAAGGCTAGAGTGTAAGTTACATGATACAAATGTTACAATGTACACCTCCAGCTGAAAATCCACGGAGTCCCTTTTTCAATAATTAAAACCTTTAAAAAATTATCAGCATTTCTTAACAAATTGAACAAGAGTTCAATGTCCAACCCTATATACAATGTAAGGCATCGGGTTTTATAGAAACAAAATTTTCCATCCTCTATCATAGAATGATAATATTTTTGTTACAATCAAAAGGCATGCTGATAATATTATCAGTCGCAGGACACGTGTCACCCCGATGGAATTTTTAGAGAAGTCTCAAGCGAAGTTGTTTGAAATTTTAACCAATTGACACATGTTTTACCTATCAAGGAGTTTGGACTTGAGGAAGGGTGTAAATCGCAAAGGAGTTCACAGACAAATAACGTGGTTGAGTTGCTAATAACGAAGATACATATGGTCTCTGTAGATGGAATCTATAGTTTTTAAAAACTTTCAGGGGATCTTGACCTACTAGGAGAGAAATTAGAATGCTGGTTGCATAGTGAATATTATATATGTTGAGTGTTGAGGAGCTTCTTGTTTGCTTTGGCTTTCTCTGATTGATTATCAATAGTGGGGCATTGGTTTTAAGATCACATAAAGGTACTTCCTGCAAACAAACCAAGAATATAAAAAATTCATTTCACACAAAAGGTACCAAATCCAATATACATATAACCTAGGTCAAAAAGGGAAATCCTATGTAGAGGAGAGTCATGGAAAGGCCCTCCAAGAAAGTGTTGGTTGTATTTCGAGTTTTTTGCTGTTTTGTCCAGCTCCTTGCCTTGTTCTCTGAGATTTGCAGGTTTTCATGCTCATTCCTTGTCAAAATCTTGTTAAACCCTGCTAAAACCCTAAGACCTAGTGTAAAACGATGTATCTTAAAAACCCTTAGCCATGTCTTCTATTCCTTCATTACCTTTTTATCCACTTAAGGCATGTGC
>MU223614.1:770721-783407 GCA_018584345.1 Thuja plicata | reverse complement strand
AGGATATTGTTTTAATCCTTAGCAATTAGGCTTTTCTTGCCTCTGAACTCTGAGTCAGAATTAAGAGGTAACAGGATTCAAATAAGCATATCAAGCAGTATAGTTCATGCAAGAAAAATCCCTAACAGAAAGAATAGAGAGTGAATTACTATAAAAGGTTAGCCAAAATAATTAAACTTTGTCAAAAATAAGATAAGGAACATGGAAGGATAAATAGAACTAAAAGAGGAGAGTATTTCAGATTTGAAAGATAAATCAATACATCTTTTTTGGGCTTCACAACACAATGTTACTATTGAAAACCAACAATCCATTAGCCATAGTAATTAGAAAATGGTTTAATAAAATTAGAAATAAAAACAAAATTACCCATAGATTCTTGTGTGTTATGAGTTCATTATTTCCCTTAATTAAGGAGATAAAATAATTTATGCATTCTTGCTAAGCTATGTAGGTGGAGTTTGTTCCAAAGCGAACTAGACAATTCCTTTCTTCTAGCGAGCATCCATAGCTCTGACAATGATATTTCCTTAACAAACGCTAACATTTCTCTATTGTCAGCTAGATGTCCATAGCCTTGATAGAGTTGCTAGTAAAACCTAAAATTGCATATATTTTTCATTTAGATGCTTTTAAAAAAAATTCTCTTTTCTTTTTTCTTTTTCTTTTATCCTTTTAAAATGCAAGTTGACAATGAACTCATTTTCCAAGTTGGCTGCCAAGATGGTAGTAGAATAACCCCTAATTTTTCACTTAACTAGTCATGAAATACATCTTATGAACTTATTACAGGTAATTAATATGAAAAGTTCCAAAATCCAGCTGAATAACATTATTTTTCATGAAATGACATATATTAATTCCACCTATAATGAAAATAGGATTAGTGCATTTAGATAGCAAAAGAATTTTTTTATTCTAAGACAAAAATAAATGCATTTGTACTTAGCTCTCAGCAATGAAGGCTTACGAACATCCATCTAACCACACTAGTTGTAGTAAAAAAGGAATTTAAAGCTTGAATTTATGGTTTTGATTGTGTATGTTTTTTAGCATCAACATTTTGGATCATACTCCATGATCCGAAATGTTGATGCTAAAAACATACACAATCAAAGCTAAAAATTCAAGCTTTAAATTCAAATGGATTGTGGAAATTTGATCCGTAAAAAAGGAGTTCATTGATCAAGAATAGAGTAAATTATGTCCTTAGAAAATGATCACACTACTTCAAACAAATTTGATGAGACATCCCCATTTAAGTAGAAGTAAATACTTATGGATGTGAATAAGACTTCCATTTTATAAATTGGGCATCAGTGTCATATAATGGCATATATTCATAGAAAAATAAGTCTTATGTGTAGGTTTTGAATTAAAAACTTGAGAATTATGGATATGCCTATTGGGCCATCCACCCCTTGGTCACATAAATGTTTCTTGGGTCACATAGACAATAGTAGACTTGCAACTCTAGTTGGGACTGATGATGAGTTTGTTCTTGCTAGCACTGGGTAGTATGTGTGTGGATTTCCTAAATAGTGAGGGTCTCTATAGGGTTAAAAAAGAAAGCACATCTAGGTTTTTTAGTTCTCTTCTAGATTTAGGGGAATCTAGGGATGTGATAGAGTTCCTCACCATTGGGATGTTTTGCAGGTCCTAATGCAAAGGCCTGGAAGATTTTTTGGCTACAATGTGTTATGGAGTTGGGTTTTCACTGGCAACTGACCTTAGGGACTTCCTTGAAAATGGAAAAGAGGTACCTTGGATACCATTTATCTCTAATTTTTTCACTAGGCCACTCATAGTGAATTGATGTTATGTACGACATGGGATCAATGTTTTGGAAAAAGTTTGTAGACCTGGATAAGGATTTGCATAGGGAGTGGCGAAAGGATTTTGATCTATGAGTTCTTTTTGAGTGGGAGTATGATTATAACAATGAGACAAAGGACAAGGAGGATTCTGGCTTAGGAAATGACTCAAGAGAAAAAATATAAGGAAGAAGACTTTGCTAGAGATGAACCTAACTCTGGTGATATGTGACCTATGTTGTAGTACAATGAAACATTTCCTTTTGTTATTTTGAAATGTTTTTATGATAAAAATATAATTGACAAAAATAAATAAAAGATAATATATCTCGTACTTGTAAATAGATACTTTGATAAATAAAATATATAATTTTGTTCATTCATTTATGTTCAAATCTATTTAGTGTTCATCATTTCTTTTTGATTTACTATGTGTTTCTTTAGACCAAAATGTTATAGTATTTTAATGTATATGAAGTAACAATTTATCATAAAAAAATAACCCACTACCACATATAGAATCGGTAGTAAGTTTAGGAAATACCTACCCCTTGGAAATACACATGTGATTGGAAATCACCTTAAGCACTAGCATGTTTATTTTTAATGACATAAGAATTAACACATAAAATTGTTTTCATCATTTCAAATGCATCTTTTGAATTGTAATGATGATAAACATGGAAATTGACCTACAATTGTTAGCCCTAAAAAAACTAGGAAACTGTGTGGAAGCACTTTAGGAATAAATGTATATACAAGGAGACAAAAATTGTGTCACCTGTGTTGTAGCATTTTTGCGAAATAAAAAACTAACTATTTACACTAACTTTACAAACAAAATAAATTACAAGGACCCATTTATAGGAAGGTAAACCTAGTTACCCTTGTGAACTAATTTTTGACATCTAATTTTACCTTTTCAATAGTGTTGCAACAAATTTGAGGAAACATTAAGGAAATATCGCTATTTTTGTGTGACACATCATGAGAGCATACATAGATATCGATTCTTGAGCAATCGTCTGACATCACAGAGGGTGATGCATTAACTTTTACAATATTATCATGTTCTGATGTGAGCATGATCTGGAATGACTGGTGAGCTTTAAATTCAAAAAATAACCTGACCGGGCACCCCTACGTGTGTTTAAAATGAACTATCACATGGATGCTGCTCCTTTGTTTCTTGGCCTCAACTGTTATCAGGTCTATTGATTTAGGTTTTTTGGGAGGGATCCTCTAGACTTGTTTGAAAATATTATCTAAGTGGTGCGCAAAAAATTTCTAGGTCAGCCCAAAAAATCATATCTTCAATTTTCATTTCCTCGCATCTTGAGAGAACTGGTGTTTCATCCATCTTCTAATTTTGAGCCTCAGGGTATAGTTCTTGGGAAAGTTCCTCCTCCTACTAAGTTTCAGAAACCACTAGAGTACATGTAGGGGATACCCCCTCTTCTTCAAAAATATAGGGGAGTTCTGAAAAAAGAAAGCTCTGGTCCTTGGATTTTGCATCTTTGAGTTCCTTCAAAGCATTCTGACTCTCTTTATGATATAGCTTTGATCCTATCTATTGAATTACCTATTATTTATAGTCGATATTCAAAATAGATGTATCTTTAGGATACATAGAGGCATGATCTCATCCAATTTCTTGTTTAATGTGCCAAATGCCTAATCCTTCGACAAGTAGGGAAATAGTTTTTAGTATTAGAATGTGAAAGTGAAGGTAGAAAATGACTCTGGCTTGATCTCATCTTCCTCCCAAGGTGGTTCCTTTGAAATATATGCATGCATATCTACAAACTCAGGAACTATCTACTTAACATACTAGAAGCCCTCGATACATGCAATGGATGCATTATGGATGCATTTAGATGAGACACAAGCGTGCTCCTTTGACTGTCTGGTTTGATCATCTGTATTCCCTACTAGAAATTGTGAAGTATCTCCCAAGAACTTGGAGCTCCATATTATTGAAAAGGATGAGGTGTAGCCCATTCAAGAAAGGTGTAGTAATTATAATCCATTACTAATCATATCTTGCACGCAACTTACTAGGTGCACTTGAAGACTTCATGTAAGCCAAGAAAACCAAATTGTTCATTAACTTTAGCAACAACATTCACCTCGTATGCCACTGGGCATGCAAAAAATATTGTTGATACCTAAGAGATTAAAACCTAAATAAGAGCATTGAGAAATTTTTATAGGAGTTGGAATAGGGTGCACCATGTAAAGAAACCTTTAGGATTTCAAAAGACAATTCTTGTTGTTGGGGTTTGAAGGAAAGATTGCTGGAAATAGATACTAATATCGACAAGTTGTATGTTGTCATTGATGGAAACTATACACTATTTTTGAGATGACTTGTCATGATATGGTGATACCAAAGGATAGACTATCAAATTTGGCTAAGTATGGAATAATAGACATAGTTTGCAGGTTTTGGTATATGGATCGATGTAGACTCATATGATTGATTTTTGAGGCACAAACCTAGGATGAGATTTAAAGAGGAGATATGTAATTTGTTTTATGATAGCATAAATTTATATTTTCATTTGACCGAGTTACAACTTATTGAGTATCGATTTCTCAGAGTGAAAAGATGAACATAGACAATTAGATAGTGGATCAATCAATGATCCTATTAGAATGATGATCTGATTAGTTTGATAGTTGATAATGATTGAGATGACATTATTGATGACATCTATCTTGTGTTCGAGATTATGAATATGTTTTAATGAGGGATCTGGATGACACTTCACATGTTATCTATTTTGTTCTTGACGCTGACAATTAGAGAAAATATCTTTAATGATGAATATATAAGATCAAGTTATTGAGATGTTTAGTAAGAGAAATGGTTGAATACGAAGGAGATATGTTGTGCATGATTAATGGATTTGTGAGAAGAGATTAAACTGTAAGTTAAGAAGATCTACATTTTATTTAATGGAACTATACAAGCATTGCTGATGTTATTTCTTAGTTAATTCTATTTGGTTGTAATATTTTGTATTGCAATGATCCTCTAAGAGATGTATACCTATTTTGTAATCTGAGTAGTGATCTCTATGTTTTAAGCCTGAATGCAACTGCATTCCCCTCATATACTAAACCCCTAATAGGGTATCCTTATTTCTAAAGAGATAATTTGTGGGTTCCATCCCGACCATGGATTTTCCCTTAACTAGGTTTCCATGATAAAAATTATGGTGTTATGATGTTGTGGATGTTTTTATTTTATTTCAGTTTTTTATTGTTTGTTTATTTTATTCTATGGTTATGCAATCAAGTTAAAAGGGTTACAAAAGCTAGAACACTGATTCATCCCCCTCTTAGTGTTCCTCAATCCAAACAATTGGTTTTAGAGATTTTGTCCTTGGAAGAAGTCTAACCACTTGAGGAAGATCTTGAAGGAAGATTTAATAGTTTCTAGCAGTGCTTAGAAGAAGCCCTTGGTTTCTCTTGATGATCTTGATAAATCAAATGCTCTTAACTTGGAGGTGGAAAAGAAGCTTAAGGATGCTGAAAGTTTCATTGAGAATTTGAAGGAACAATTGAACAAATATAGAGATAAGAGGAAAGGTCTTGTTGACCAATTGAAGCATAAAGATGATTCAAAAGCATTGAAATAAAAATTATATGAATGTGAATAGATTGCAAAAGAAAGAGATAACTTGAAACATGAATTGGAAGATGTGGTAACAAAGATGACTAATGAATTTGAAGAGAATAAAAATATTAAGCAAGCCTTGAAGGAAAAGACAAAATAATTTTATAGACTGGATGGTGAAGTTGGACAATTATAGATTAACCTTAAATAATCCAGACACAATGAGCAGGAGCTTGAAAGAGTCAATGAAGTTCTTACGAGTGAACTTGCAACAACTAATGAATTCAAAGAAAAATTCAAATCTAGTTTAGGGAAGCTTGATGCACAAATCAAATGTAAAAGACCTAAAGGAGAGACTCAAGGACTTGTATTTAAGAAAGGATAAAGTTTTGGATCAAGAGAGAAGATCAATTCATCAAAAAAATAGAATGAAGTGTTGGAAATATGTTGAGTCAATGTGACTGAGAGGGGGGGGGGGTGAATCAGGAGCCAATAAAAATTAATCCTTTTAACCCAATCTTAGATTATTCAATCCAATTGAATGCATGAAATGAAAAGCAATAAAACATTCACAACACTTGACACAATATTTGGTTACTCAGAAACCTTCCAAATAGAAAGTAAAACTAGGGTGGGGATGGTACCCACAAGATTATTACTGTAGTATAAATTTAGCCTGTTAAATCTTACAATTGACCACTTTTGATGGCCTGCCCTATTAGGAGCAATAAGGACTATTAGGTCCACCTTGTGAAAGGATTTAATACAATATAATTAAGTAATGCAACTCTGTTAGGAGTTTTACAAAGGACTGTTAGGTCCACCTTGTTAGAGGATTTTGCTGATGCACCTGTTAGGATGAACCAGTAGATGATCTTCAATGCAACTCTAATTTTCTAAATAAGATCTAATGATATAAACTAATCACATGACTGTGATGGATGAGTCTCTGTTGTTCCTTATACTGTTGCAACCTCTTAGACAATCTGTCTCTTCATATTCGCATACATGCTTCTGGACTTATATTTTCTCACTCATTCTATTTGGATAAACAAAACACTTTATATTTATACCTTATCCAAACCAAAATGCAATTGTAAGTTGGATTACATAAGATAAATTAATATCTAACAATATAAGATAGGTCGGCCCAAAACTATCACTCGGGTCCAGTGAACCACTCGGGCAGTACACTGGAACTTGGGAATTATGCTGTCACTTAGGCAACATACTACACTCTGTCACTCGAGCTACTCTGTGTACTCAAGCTACTCTGATTACTCGGGTAATATTGATTACCACTATCTATTCGATCGACACTACCACTTCTTGGGTTACATAGTAATTGCTTAGGTTACATTGCTAGCTTAGTCAACACTGTGATGACTAAATCTTTTGGCACTAATTGATAATATGTCTTTCCATAAGGTCATCAATCTCCCCCTTTGGCATTAGTGACCTAAAACACTTATCATGTTAAAAAAATTTTGTAAGTCAAAACTCCCCCTTACCATGTGCTTGGGTACTTATTCGGGTTTTGACACTATCTCTGTGACTCAGTTACAACTGACTTTCTTTTTTTGATTTTTCAAAATGAATTTTTTAACAGTTGTATATATCACTACTCTACTTCTCTTCTATACATGTATTTCATATATACATATTTTCCATATCCTATAATACATTTCCCCCTTGTTTTTAACACAAATGCCAAAATATATCTATATGGTAATACCAAAATAGGATAGGAAATCACTATGTACCTTCAAAATCTGAGACAAAGTGTTGTCCCAATTATCTTGCAACACCTTTAGGATGTGCAATTCAATCTGTAACTCTGTTGATAGCTCCATCATAAGCTCTACAACTGAATAGTTGTTGTCATGAATAAGAGTCTTGGCATGAGCTATACATTTTTGCATTACATCCATGTGTGGAAGAAGTTGACTCTGCATAGCTGTGAGAGATTTTCTTGTCCTTGATTCTTCCCTTAGTAATTCAGCCTGCATATCTGTCAGATACTTAATTTTCACAAAATGTGCTGAACTAGAACTCAGGTTAAGTGCCAACATATTTGCACTTTCCTTCAGACATGTATCTATTTTTGTCAAGCTTTGTCTTTATTTCCATTATGAAGTTTGAAATGTCACTTAGCTTTACAAATAATGAAGCAACAATTTTTACTATAGTCTCTAGAGAGCTAATGAGATAATTTAGCTTGACTTGATCAATTGCAATCTTGCTTGCAACATTCTCTAGAACTTTGTTTTCAAACTTTATTTCTGCCTTTTTTAGTAGTTTTTCTTGACCACTTAAATCTATATTGAACTTGTGGACTATGTCTACAAGTTGGTCCAAAATGGAATCACTCTCATTTATTTCTACTTCTAGTGCATCTAGTAATATAACTTTTATGTCTTCCAGCACTCTATTTCTAAACTTCTCTGCTGAGAGCTTTGTTTTGTGGCTCTTTTCTTCCATAGATCCCCTAGTGTGTCCATTTTCTCTACTCACAGATTGGATAGATCCTAATTTGGAATCATAATGTCTTTCTCAAGATCAATATCATCAATGATTGATTCTTTTCCTTTTCCATTATCCTTAGGATTGGGTGAAGGAACAATTTCCTTACCTTTTCCACTATCATCAATATCCTTTCCTTCCTGAGTTTTCTCCACAGTATTTAGTTGGAATAGGTCATTGACATTTGTTGCACCAACTGTAGGGTCTAAATCAAATATAGCAACTATGCTCACTAAAGGAATTTTCATAGTTACCTTCTGTGACTTGGTCAGGCTTTGCCCAATAGTAGGTGGAGCCTGGTGCTTGGTACCTACTAGTCATGATATTGATTCAGTACAGTGGTCTTTTCTTGGAGATAGGATGATATGAATAGGTGATTGTGGTAGAGATGCCTTTACCTCTACTACTATCTGCTTTGCATTGGATGCTTCAATGGATTCTACCTCAGGTAAATCTGCATCATCAATCTTTTCCTTGTGTTACTTGGTACTTCAGTCTTGTCTTCTTATTTTATTTCTAAGATTGTCTTCCATATATTTGTAGTTGCCTGCACTACATCCTCTATCTTCTTTTTCAATATCTGGAAGGTCCTGAACCTTGGTAGAGACTCTTCTTATTTAGCAAATCAGAGTTGCATTGAAGATCATCTACTAGTTCATCCTAATAGGTGCATCATAAAAATCCTCTAACAAGGTGGACCTAATAGTCCTTTGTAAATCTCCTAACAAAGTTGCATTACTTAATCGTATTGTATTAAATCCTTTCACAAGGTGGACCTAATAGTCGACCAAGAAGATAGTGGTAATCAGTATTAATCGAGTAATAAGAGTATCCCAAGTACACAGAGTAGCCCGAGTGATAGAGTGTAGTATATTTCCTGAGTGACAACATAATTCTTGAGTGCCAGTGTATTTTCTGAGTGGTTCACTCGACCCGAGTGACAGTTTTGGGCCGACCCAGCTTATATTGGTAGATATTAATTAATCTCATGGAAGCTGACTTACAGTGGCATTTTTGATTGGATAAGGTATAAATATAAAATATTTTTTTAATCCAAATAGAATGAGTTGTTGATGTCTAAGTTTTGTTGATCATTAGTGTCCCACACTTAGTCATTTATCTAGGCAGGTTAGCCAGTCATCACTGCGGCCAAGCTATCTAGTATAGGTCGAGCAATCTAGCATAGTCATTGCCGAGCAGATAGTGGTTGTCGAGTGACTCAACAATCAAACATAAGGTTGATCATGTTTATGCCTAGTGCCAGAGTCTTAATGTGTCGAGCAAGACAATTTTGACATATATGTTTGGAATGGCACAAACTTGAAGGTAAACCATTTTGGACTGACTTGTTCATACATTTAATGATTCCAATGGAGTTAATTACACATTAATCATTTGATCCCAATGCGTAGCATGGAGCCAATAAAAAAATTGGAATGCCTAAGCGGCATAAGCATTTGATCTTGATCATTGATCTAGGTCTAATCACCAGATTCGTGAAGTATATTAAGATTTTTTCTTAAACCCTAATAGTGTGCACATGAGAGATAGAGAAGGTGTATGTGTACATGAGAGATGTACAAAGGCTTATGTTGATAGAAGAAGCATAGATTTAGCAAAGTGAAAGAGAAGTGAACAACAGAGTAAAGACATATTAGATTATTAGATCATAGAAGGTATTGGAAATAGGAGATCTATTATCAGTATCAGAGTGCATAATGAAGGATTAGTTCTTGAGACATTCTAACCACTGTATCCAGTAAAATCTCTTAATAGAGTGGTCCTAACAAACCTTCCCAAATCTCTTAGCTGAGTGCTTACTTTGTTGTAAGTTTAAATCCTTTTACAAGGTAGATTGTAATGATCTAAATCTCTTAACCAGGTAGACCTTTAACCAAGTAGATTGCATATTATGATCAAACTTTGTAGCCCTAATAGGCACACTTTATTATTTCAATAGTGAAGATCTTTGTGGGTATCATCCCCACCCCAGTTTTATCTTATTGGGTTTATGGGTTACCAAAATTTTGTTGTCTTGAGTTATTTATTTACCATCATGGATGCTACTAGTTGATAGTTCAATTATATTTATGCATGGATGTGAATCAATTTTGTTTTCAAGGATAAAAGTTTAAGATCTGATTCACCCCTTCTCTTAGTATCTTTCTTTCCCATATTGTATTTCCAACAATTGGTATCAGAGCACAGTTCTCCTACAAAAGGTCTTAATCAGCTTGAGAGTATAGATCTTGAGATGGAGACTTACAAGTTGGGTAAAGTCATTGAGAATCAAAAGATTGAAATTCAGCTAGCATTGCATCAGCTTGAAACTACAAGACAGGAACTAAAGAATTCCTTACAAGCAAGGAAATATTTGGCCAAACAAATGAATGATACTCATTATCAGGAAGATGACACTACACATCTATTTCAGAATGGAAGCTACACTAAGAGTGATGCAACAATTGAAGATCTACTAGAAAGGAACAATACATTGTGTGAAGAAGTAAGAAATCTGAAAAGAGAACATGAAATGCAAACAGTAAGACTATGTGAAGTAGTGGAACAAAAGAAGAAAGATGAAGATGACAAAGCTATGGCTGAAGAAAAAAGAATGACGAATGTCAGACTTGATGAAAGGACACATGAAGTACAAATGATGAAAAATAATCAGGTTAACATGGTGAATAAACTACTACTTGCAAATCAGGAGATCAATAGGAAAGATATAGAAATTGTGAATCTGAAATCTGAAAATAGTCAATTGAAAAATGAATTGAGATCTAAGAAGGAATTGAATGAAATATTGAACAGACCAAATGAAGCCTTGACTCATTTTGAGAACTTGATGGAACCATCAAGGAGATCTAAAGATTCTTTTGGATTAGGTCACACTGAACAACAAACATCTATTGAAGAAGGAGAATCATCTAAGATTGATGAAAGGAGGAGTGCAAAGAAAAAGAACAACAAGCCTATATGCCATCACTGTGGAAAATAAGGACACACAGAAAATATTTGCCTAAGAAAGAATGGTAAGTCCAATCCTAAACCTAAGTTCAATGGTTATTGCTTTAATTGTAAGAATTTGGAACATCAAGCACATGAATGTTTGGAAAAGGCAAATAATGCACCTCCCACACCTAGATTCAATAGATATTGTTACAACTGTCAAGAATTTGGACATAGAGCACAAGATTGCAGATATAATGCTAAAAAAAAAGAGACATCAAAGACACAAGAAAAAGCACCAAGAAAGGGTAACACCTACAATTGGGATTATAACACATGGCATAGCTATCATTACTGTGGTGAGTATGGACATGTTACAAAAAATTGCATAAAGACACATTTCAGAGGTAAATCTAAGAGTTGGATGAATGGAAGCCTAGTTTTCTATAACTATCTAAAAATTGGTCATACTAGGAAAGATTGAAAAACAAGAGTACCTGCTCCTACTGTTGAGGAAATAAGAGCACAGATGAACTAGACATGGGTAAGGAAAACAAAACTGAGCAACAGTGAAGCTACTAAATCCGAGGTCACCCAATCCAATGGATCAAGTGATCGCACCATCACTAATTAAGAAAAGGAAGGTATGTAAGGAACTGTGTTTATATTTCATATCTTTTATCAGTTCCTAACACATAATAGTGCAATAGTCCATATCTGCATATAACTTGATGCATCAGGACATATTTTGAGTTATGCAGAATACAAAGTATAAATGCACTATAGGTGCCGAGCAATAGTATATTTCTAATGTATGCCAAGTAAGTTTTGTTTGACGACCGAGTGGCAAGTGAATTTCATAAGTTGGCTGAGGAAAATTGTTTGGCACTCACTCAACAGAAAGAACATTTAATGCTGACCTAACTTTCAACTGTTGGAGCCTATATAAAGGAAAGAGCTATTTCATTTCTTCTCACCATGCGATTAAGAATTTTATAAGACCGATTATGCATTTGTGAACTTGAACTCAACAATTTTTTTTCAAGATTTCCATAGCGTGCCGTCGGCAACCTTTTAGTGGAAAGTGCAGACTTTGTTACTTGCCGAGGTACTCTATTCGTGATCTTTGAAACCCTATTTTTCAAAGAAAGTGGTCGCAAGTTTCTCTGCACTGTAACCACCTAAATTTGGTCTATTCCAACTATGGACCCTATTTTGCCTAAGTGTGATCATACCCTCAATTATGTCCAAACGACCTTGTTACTACTTGACATAATTCTTCAAATCTATTTAATGTCCTAGGTGATTTCTATCACTAATTTATATTAACTATTATAGCCATATGATTCAAATCAATTTCAACCAATCAAATATTATCAAATTCAAACATGACTATAGTATTTTATTATAAAGGAATTAAATAAATCCCTAAATCAATTACCCACTTACAAAATAACCCATTCCCCTATCCTATTTAATTTAAATAAAATGGCTATAATCCCCTAATTATTAAAAAGCAATTTCATTGTTTAAAATAATTAATTCCTTTATTTCTAAATAAATTAAATAAGTTTAATCCATTTATTAATATTCCCCTAAACCCCAACCTAACCTATCTCAACCAGTTCTACCCTAGGTTCTAACACTTCTCAACCCATTCACCCTTGCTAATCTAATCCTAATCCTAATTCTAGTCCTAACCCACCTCCTAATGTTGTCACATTCCATTAAGGAATGCTTAGCAACTCAACCCACTTGAGAAAGTCCACTTT
>MU223614.1:748508-763463 GCA_018584345.1 Thuja plicata | reverse complement strand
TAAGCCAACAGGATGGGATTTGATTTTACCACAGGCATAATTTGCATACAATAATTCTGTCAACAGGAGCACTGGTAAATCACCATTCCAGATTGTATATGGAAGTAGTCCAAGAAATGCATTTGAACTGAGAAAGATAGATAAAGGAGAAATAAGTAGTGCTGAAGCTGAGGATTTTGCAGAACACTTGAAGAACATCCATCAGGAAGTGAGGAGGCACATTGCCAAAATGAATGCACAGTATAAGGCTAAGGCAGATGAGAAAAGGAGACATAAGGAATTTCAGGTTGGGGATGAAGTCATGGTTCATTTGCGGAAGGAGCAGTTTCCAGTTGGTACATATAACAAGCTGAAAATGAAGAAGTTTGGGCCATGTAAAATACTGAAGAAGCATGATTCAGGAAATGCATATGAAGTAGAATTGCCTATTGGGCTGAATATTTCACCAGTGTTTAACATTTCAGATTTGACAGAGTATCGTGAAGGAGGTGTTGAAGATGAGGTTACAGCAGCACAGTGGAGTATTCCAGCAACCAGTTCAGATATCAAGGAGATTGAAGACATACTGGATAGTTGTATTGGCAGAAGCACAAGGAACATGACATATGAAGAATATCTGGTCAAGTGGAAAGGACGACCTGTTGAAGATTCATCATGGCTGACAAAGGAGGAGGTTAACTGTCTTGGTTTTCCTCTACACACTTGAGACATGACGGGGTCACTTCTCAAATTACCCCGGGTGTTTGATGCAGGAGCATCCAGGGTGTAAGAGCAATCTTGCATCACACAAAAATATTTCTATTTTTGTATTCAATAAGGGCTATCTGTTGCAGAGCTGCTATTTATGGAAACTTGCTATTTTTAGTAAGTTGGTCATATGATCTCAGAATGTTCTGATTTTACATGTGGAGGTTCATCTCAGTCATATCAGCCTGCCAGTAAATTTTCATGGCTAGATTGAGTCTGGTTTTGAAGATATTAAAAAATTTTGGTATTGAAAATAGGGTACAGAAACTCCAGGCTCAGTTTTGAAGGCTTCAGAGGCCCCGGATGAGGTCGAAACTTGGGCTGAATGAAGCTTTCTTAATACAAGTGTCGTAGAGCGCTTCGTGGCATTTTCAAAATGGGGTTATAATAGTCAATCGAGTCACTTGGTGATGACTTATGGTCTCCAGAAGTCGGGCCACCTGAAATGGCAGAAAATGATTTTCCTTCAAAACTTATGTTCGGGTTTCAAAATTTATTTTGAGCCGACTTTGATGTAATAAATTGAAAAATAAAATAATTCTAAGTCTGGTCAGCCCTAAGGGCTAAATTTATGGAACCTTCTTGGGTGGTGGAAATTTCCTATATAAAGAAGGCTCGTAGTGTTGTCTAGGGCAGTTATGGGGTAGATCTGGGTAATAATTCGAGGCTTTGTCCTACAGAATATTGTAAGGGGAATGCCCATGTGGCTTTGCATATTGTAATTCTGAAAGTTTATAATTCCACATTTGTGGAGATAATAAGAAGCCCATTTTCTATTCTTGCAAATTGTTGTTGCTTCTCTGTTTCTGTTATGTGTTTGTGGCATTAAGGGGAGCACCCTTCATCAGCATTTGTGCTAGTTTTTTGTAGAAAGTCTTAGTGGATTAGGATACCCTTTTTTCTCTTTAGCTGGTTCCTATTGTCACTTCTGGTCTCCCTGTTGTTATTTCAAAACACTTTTGAAACGTCTATCTTGCATGCTTAGTCAGTCTTTCATGATCAGTTCAATACGTGTGGTCTACCCATTTTCTATCAACAACTTGGTTCCCAGCTCACTATCAGGGCATTCTAACCCTCTAACGCTGGAATCATTTACATCCACTAACAACAAACAGTTACTTCTACCTAGACATGCCCACTTGAATGATCTAAAATCCTTACTGGCAGTATTGGAAAATGTTAACAAAGTTGAAGAACAAACTTCATGGTTAACACACGACGCAACCAGTACACAGCTAAAGGATCAAAAGTGCCTCCTAAAACACCACACTTTCACGGAGAAACTTCTCACAGTTCCCTTTTTGATCTAGATTCACCTCCAATGGATAGAAACACTAACGAATGGAGTAAGGCCTTTAAGGGTTATAATGATGGAAAACAAGCACAATCCAAAGGCATGAAAGAGAAAGAATGACCCAAGTTTGAACATAATCCGTTTGGATCAGACAGTGAAGAAGAGATCCCTACAGATGAATACAAGAAACTCAAACAAAGTAAATAGATCCACAAGCTATTGGAATGGATAATTGGCGATGATAAATAAAAATACTTCCTACATCTAGCATCCATAGGTGTTAAGTTACCCAAAGATTATAATGTGGAAAATGTCAAGGAAAAGGAGGTACCAAACCCGATATCTATTCTCACCAAACAGCTCAATCTAATGCAAACAGAGCTCACCAACCTCAAACAAGAGAAGGAGAAACCCAAAATGAAATATTCTTTTGATGCCATTTGTCCATTTCCTTTTGACAAAAGTATCACTATGGTCCCATTTTATCCTAATGTGGCAAGGCCAAAGTATGACAAATACACGGGAGAAACTGACCCACATAACCATGTAAGAGAATTTTGTGCTCTAAGCATTGAGTACATGCACGAACCCACTTACCTCATGCGACTGTTTCCATGAAGTCTAGGAGGTAATGTCATGGAGTGGTTTTCAAAATTGAACCCTAAGGTCAAAAAATTCAAGGAGTTGATGCAATGGTTCATTCAACATTACTCCTACAACATCCAACATGATGTCACTATGATGGATCTATGTAACACCAAACAGAAAACTGGAGAATCATTTACACACTTTCTACAAAGATGGAGGAAGATTTTTGCACGTTATTCAAGGGTCATTCCCGAAATAGAAAAGATGGAAATCTTTGTTAATAATCTAGTGCCTAAATTGAGCTATGCACTACAGATGCAAGATTCTCCTAGCTTCGATAGGATGATTAAAAATGCCCTCCGTATTGAGGAAGTCATGGTCAAAAAGGGAGAGATCACCCTTCAAAATGTAAACAAAGGAAGTAGCTCCAACTCCAAGCCTAAATGGTGGAAGAAAAACAAAAATGTTTTTAATAATGGAGTAGTTGATGCCTCTAACATTAATTCTAAACCCAAAGCATTCAATCTCACCAATGGCATGCAAGCAAGAAAAGAGGCTAAAGTAACCCCCCCGTTCCCAAGACAAACAATGATAATAACAAGGAACAAACTTGGACTTCAAAACCCCAAAGAACATTTACTCCTTTGGGGGAACCTCTTGAGACCATCTTAAAAACATTGGTGGATAAAAAAGTTCTTATGATTCTCGATTTTAAACCGTGGGAACCAATGGTCAAACCTAGATGGTGGGATGATAACTCCTATTGTGTCTTCCACAAAAACAAGGGACACAAGACTAATAATTGTCTCAAACTTAAACATGTTATCCAAGACCTCATCGAAGGAGGTAAGATCAAGGTAGACGGACATACCACCAATGAGGACCATACAACATTTAACAAACCCTTTCCTAATTATAATCAAGGAGAAACATCTAAAGGGAAAGGTAATGAGGTAAACTACACCTATTCCAAGAATGATAATTTGATTAATATGCTCAATATTAAAACTAAATCCATCAATGTGATCACAATTAAAGGTGCGTCATCCTCCTCAAATGTTGTAACATAGAGCCAAGCACAGGTTACAAACAAGGGACCTTCAAAACTGACATCAACATCAAAGCTTCCTATTGTGACTATTCTGAAACCAGCAGCAAAATATGTGGTCACCATCCCCGCAGCAAAATACAACTTGGTAGACCAATTGCAATGAACCGCTGCCAAAATTTCCATCTTTGAGTTGCTTAAGATATCCACTATGCATAGAGAAATCCTAGAACAAGCTCTACGCGCTACTAATGTTGTAAAGGATATCGATATAGACAAATTTCAAGCGATGGTCAATCACATCTCAGCACCACACTATCTCTCCTTTTCTAAAGAGGATGACAAGTCATTGACCCATCCACGCAATCAACCCCTCCATATTGATGTCCTTATTCATAAATCTCATGTTAGATGCGTATTGATAGATGGAGGCATAGGATTGAATATCTGTACACTGGATCTCGTCAGGAGACTAGGTCTCTTAGAACAAATAATTGACACTAGAAACAAGATAACCATCAAAGCTTATGATGAGGAAGAAAGATTTTCCAGGGGTCTTATTTCTCTCCCTATCAGAGTTAGACTGACTAAGAGGAATGTTATATGTCAAGTTCTAGATCTACCACTAGCCTACAACATTCTACTAGGCAGACCATGGATTCACAAGATGCAAGCTGTACCATCCACTTATCACCAGTGCATAAAGTTCCCACATAATGGGATAGAAGTGATGATTCCTACAGATGCCAACTACACTTGCAACAATATCAAAGCACGTAGCATGATCCCACACAACAAAGAGGCTATAGATGCTGTTGCTCCTGAAACTACCAAGGACATGGTCATGAAGAGGTTTAGCAAAACTTTGAAACTTGAAGAAATAGGTATGGGAGAGTACAAGCTAGACCTGACTCCTTCACTGACAAATCTTTTGGTGTCACCAAGATCCTATGGGAAACCATCATCAACCTTCACGCCTCTAGCATTCAAAGAGCCAGAAGTATACAAAGAAACTGGCATGATAAAGGCATCCACATCTTCTTCAGATAACATAGAAGAACATGCAGTCTTGAACTAGCTTTACAAAGGAGAACCAGTGGAATCTAAGGTCAAACATGTAAAGATATCCCCCGAGCAGTATGGAAAGTGACATGATTTCCTCAAATAAATGGGTTACAAAGGAAAAGGACCTCTGAATGACACAGGATGAGGGATCATTGAACCTATTCCCATGGAGTTCTGCCTCAACAAAGATAAAATAGGATTGGGGTTTAATACTCAATCCAACAAACCTACTTCAAAAGAGAGTCCACCTTCTGAAACAGGTAGTGATAAAATGGATGAGGTAATATTGGAACCATGGCCTTATGAGAGATTACTACATATTGCTATAGAGAATCCTGAATATCAAGGAGAATGCTATGTACCTAGCTTTGAGGTACCACAGGATCTTCACACTCCTTTGCTAGCACAACCTCCCATTCAAGAGGTAGGAGACACCATAGCAACAATCACTCAAGAGGAACCCCGACCACAAAATCTACATCCTAACTGGGGGCAATTAGTCACAATTTCACATGTCCTTGATCTACCTCACTTTGATCTACAAGCAGCTAATCGAGTCCATCAAATAAACATTGTTGAATATTTAAACAGATCTGATGATGATGTCACAGACTCTCATGACTATGAGTGGGATCAGCTATCTATTTCCTTTGAAGAAATTGGGATAGATACAATTCACATGTTTGCAGCTTCCTCAGCTCCTAATAAATGACCTAACACTCCTTTCAATGATACTGATCCTCCTGAAGTAGAAGAAGAGTTCCTTCCACTGATCATTGATGGAGACACTGGTGAATACATAAGTCTAAGAGAATTTCCTAGGTTACAAGCAAGAAGCCTCCTTTTACAAAGGGATGATGATGATATATCTACTGATGAGTCACTAGAGTTTGATCTTTCTCTTATTGATCTAAACATCGAAGAAATTGATTTAACAGACCATGTCATGTCGGTTAATGGTCTTGATGCTAACACGATGCTGTCCTTCCTAGAATTTGACTCCCTAAAATTGGTACTTCTATACCTAATTGATTGGACTAAAATGGATCCTACTCCTATCCTTGACTTTTCCAATGACCACTCCCTAGCTTGTTATCTTAATGCTTGTGAACTTACCCTTCTTCCACCAATGCAAAGAGCAAGAACATGTCATAGGAGGATATCAAGTTTCTTAGTCACAAACTGAAAAATAAACAGAAAAAGAAGACTGATGGTTTGGCAGTATCAGATCCCAAAATAGTAAAGAAAAAAGACATATCCAATGGTGAAAACCTCTCAAAGGTGCCAAAGGATGAGACTCTTGATATCCTCCCTAAACACTTTCAGGAAAGATCTTCGGTATTGATTGAACCAACACATCCATTAAACTTGGGCACGATTGAAAATCCTCAAATAGTTCATCTGGCACAATCTTTATCAGAAGAAGAAAGGGTACAATTCATAGAGTTCTTGAAGGAGAAAAAGATCAAATTTGCATGGCCTTACACTGATATGCTAGGGCTAGATCCTAATCTCATTATGCACCACTTATCTATAGCTCCTGGGATGAAGCTCGTGAAACAAAAACTTAGAAAAATGCATCCTCATGTTGCATTATTTATGAAAGCAGAATTAGAAAAATTGTTGAAAGCTAGATTTATTTGAGTCATTGCCTATGTAGCATGGATCTCTAATGTGGTCCCCATTTCTAAATCCGATACGGACTTTAGAGACCTCAACAAAGCATGTCCGAAGGATGATTTCCCTCTACCAAATATTGACATGATCATAGACCTTACAGCTGGTTACCAGATGTATTCATTAATGGATAGATTTTTGAGCTATAATCAAATCAAGATTGCCTTGGAGGATCAAGAGAAAATCATGTTCACATGAGCATGGGGCACATTTTGCTGGAACGTCATGCCATTTGGGTTAAAGAATGCCGGTGCAACATATCAAAGAGCCATGACAATGATATTCCATGACATGATGCACAAGAACATGGAGGACTATGTTGATGACACATTGGCTAAATCCAAAGAAAGAAGTACTCACATTTCTGACCTAAGAAAGATATTGGATCAGATGGATTAATTCCAACTCAGGCACAATCTGAAGAAATGTGCCTTTGGGATCCAATTAGGCAAGCTCTTAGGATTCATAGTATCAACAAAGGGAATCGAGGTAGATCCTACAAAGGTAAAGGCTATTCTAGAGATGACCCCTCCACATAATATCAGTCAAATGAGGATGCTGCAAGGGAGACTCTAGTCTATCAAGAGATTCATGTCCCAACTTGCAGATAAGGCACAACCCTTTACTAAGCTACTACATAAAGGGGTTGCATTCAATTGGGATGAACACTGTGAAGAAAACTTCAGGAAATTAAAGGGGTACCTGGCTACTCCACCTATTCTTATGGTGCCTATTCATGGAAAACCTTTGCTCCTATACATTTCAACTACAGCTACATCCCTAGATGTATTACTAGTGCAAGAAGATGAAACAAAGAAAGAATGATCTATCTACTAGATTAGTAGAACCCTAGTCACTTATGAGCTCAATTATAGAATTATTGAAAAAGCATGCTTAGTAGTCATCTTTGCATCACAAAAATTGAGACACTACATTCTCTCTCATATAGTAAAGCTCATTGCTAAGATCGATCCTCTAAAATATCTTTTGAGAAGAACAACATTAACAGGACATTTGGCAAAATGGGTCCTAATTCTAAGTGAGTTTGACATTGAATATGTCGAACAGAGAGCTATCAAGGGATAGGTACTTGCAGATCAATTGGATGATTCACCACTCTAGGATGATGAACCTTTACTAATTGAATTTCTTGATGAAACAATCATGCATCTCACTGAACATCCCTAGAAGATGTACTTTGATGGTTCATTCACTCAACAAGGATCTGGAGAAGGGGTTCTCTTCATAACTCCACAAGGATACAAGATTCCCAAATCTTACAAATTGATATTTCCATGCACCAACAATATCTTAGAATATGAAGCATTGGTTAATGGCCTCAAGCTATCCATGGAATGGAAGATCATAGAGTTACACGTGTATGGTGACTCCTAACTAATTATTAATCAAGTCAATGGGGAGTATCAAATAAGAGATGAAAATTTGATGGCCTACAAACAACTGGTTGATGATCTCAAGAAGTACTTTGTCTTCGTCACCTTCTAGAAGATACCAAGATTAGAAAATAAAGCTATAGATGCTATGGCTACCTTGGCCTCCATGTTACAACTAGAGGAGCATCAATTCTGCTATGACTTCTTGAAGGAAGAAATATCCTATCCTTCCTTTGCTAATCCTGAATACCAGCTACTATGTGCCTTGAATACCCTAGATCAATCTGGGTATGCCAGTATCATTGCGTACCTTTTCAACCAAACCATTCCCGCCAATCTATCCAAAAATGAGAAAAGATCCCTGATTAGGATAGCATCACGTTACATCCTCATAACTAAAAACCTATATCAATGCAGTCTTGATGGTACACTTCTTCGATGTTTAGAACTCGAAGAGTCTAATCTAGCATTAAAAGACATCCACAAAGGTGTATGTGGATCACACTCAAATGGATTTTCATTAGCCAAGAAACTTCTTAGAGTAGGCTATTATTGGCCTACCATGGAGAAAGATGCTATTCAATTTTCAAAAGCATGTCTTAAATGCCAGACACATGGAAACCTTATTCATTCTCCTGCCAGAGAACTGATACCTTTCATAACACATTGGCCATTTTAGCAATGGGCCTTTGACTTGGTTAGACAAATATATCCCAACTCTTCAAATGGACACAAGTTTATCATTACAGCCACTGAGTATTTCACAAAGTGGCTTAAAGCCATGCTGCTAATCAAAGCCACTGGCAAACAAGTGGCTATGTTCATTTTGAACTACATTATTTGTAGATATGGGATACCCTCTTCAATTATGACAGATAATGGGGGCCAATTTAAAAATCCAGACATTGATGACCTTTGTGAATAGTTCCATATCACTCAACATTGCTCCTTAATCTATTACCCTCAAGGTAATAAACAGGCTGAAGCATCCAACAAAAATATTCTCAAGATCCTACACCGAACTGTAAGAAAGTATGGTAGAGACTGGCATCTACAATTGAATCCAACATTATGGGCCTATAGAACAAGCATCTAAACACCAACTAGAGCCATGCCATTTTCTCTAGTCTATGGCATTGAGGTAGTACTCCCTATTGAGGTTGAAATCCCATCTTTGTGGATATCTTTACAAGGACTAGTTACTGATGAGCAATACCACATTGATCGAGCAAATTCTCTAGACCTCCTAGATGAGTGCAGATGACAAGCGTTCGATCACCTCAAAGTGTACCAAGAAAGGATGTCCAAAGGTTACAACAAGAAGGTCAAACCACACAAGTTTGAAGTAGGAGATCTCGTCCTCAAGGAGAATCCCAAGAACCAGCCTAACAAAGAGCATAAAGGAAAGTTTGAACCTAACTGGCTAGGACCTTATGTTATCACTGCTACTTTCAGGACTCGAGCTTATCAATTAGCTACACCTGAAGGATACATTCTTCCAGATCCTATCAACACTCTACATTTGAAGCAGTTCTACGCTTAATGTTCAGCTAGCAGAGCTTGTACAGCAAAAAGTTCTTACAAAATACCAAAAAAATTCAGAAAATTGATCCTGGAGAAATACAAAAACAGTGGAAAAGGTCCTTAAAAAGGGGTATCCTTGGTGAAAACCTGGTAAATAGGCACCTTGATACTACAAAAACATTCAAAATAGAAAAAAAAAAAAAAAAAATTGAAAAAGAGAAAAGTGCCTCGATGAGAACCTGGTAAAACAGGCATCTTGGTAGCAAAAAGAAAGAAAAGAGTCTTGCCAAGTGGTGAAAACCTAGCAATTAGGCGTCACTTGTGTCCTGCGCTCCATCTATCAATGCATTACTGATACTATGCCTTCATAATTTTGCATGTGCTCATACGCTGACTTCTTTCTTCCTAAATGACTATCTTGTCCTCGCTTGGGATTTGTCTATCTTTCCATCTTAGGAATAAGTCATTTTGCACTGGGGGCATCTTTGTTGGCATAGTCAGTTGTGGTTGCTAGGTTTCTCTAGGCTAGTTTGTCTCATAGACACGATCTTTCTTGATACATGCAAAACAATGTCACTTTTCAAAACAAGGGTGTCTTTTAAAAAATATGGGACATGACATTTACATTCACAAACATTCCTACAAAGCTATATTGGATCACAAACAGGAATGGATTATCCTACCAAGGCATAGACATAGAACACCATAGTGCTTATATTACAATTTTCTAATTGATGAATCTTTACTGTGTTTGACATATGGATGAACAAAGTACTAATTAACACATAGTTTTCTAATTGTTTGATTATGATTCTTTCATGTCCTGATGATGTTTTCAACTAGGGGAATCTAAGTAATTATAAATTTTATCTGATTGATTTTCAATTGATGATTTATTATGTCTTCTTAGTTACTCAATGATGTCTGCGCAAAGACAAAGAGTCACAAGGATTGGGGGCATAATGTTTTCTTGATTTTCTGTGTATGGTGATTGTTCCAAATAATCCTATAACTTTCACCTAACTTGGATGTTTATGGTAAGAGCTGCCACTATGGGTGGATAGCCACATATATCTCTATCTTTGTTATGTGTAAACTATGGTGCATTTGACACAATTTCCTTGTCTATTTTATGATCCAGATTCTCACTAAGGTATATGAATCATAATGTACCCAAGGATATAAATTTTCAAGGTCATTGCGGGTCCAATATCTTGCCTTAATCAGAATCTGGTATATTAAAAGGAAGGTGACTATTTTGTTATCCTGGCTTCTATCCCTTGATGCCTAAGTCTATTTCTGACATTTCAATAAAATATAGTATTCATAATTTCATAGTATCAGTGGGTATTAGTGATGGTTGTACTATCAGATGGTATTTGTTCCAAAAGCACCCAATGATGATAAAAATGTTGCAATATTTTCTAATCAGTGACAAGTCCTAAGAGTCTACATATAACTGCATTTAAAGATTGCATGATGCATTTATCAACAGGAATAACAACATAAGGAATTTTAAGCTCAAAAATGGCTTCTATCTTCTTCTAAAAACATCAAGTTAATTACATCATCTATATTACTGATATCAAATATCATTGCACATCCATAGCATACATTTTGCATTCATTGAAAAGAAGAAATTGGAAAATACAAAAATATAAAACATCCATGTATTGCATTTTTACTTTTTCATCCTCACGTGCATCCATACATCTATTTTGCATAACTGAAAAATCAAAAGCAACATACATTTGCATTTTCACATAGGTATCATATTTATATAAGTAATGACTCATCACATCCAAATCATAAAATGATGTTATCATCTGCAAAATTAACTCATCATAAAACCAAGATATCATCACATGTGCAAAACAGATACATTTACCACATCTATGGAAGCAAAAGGAACTTATGAAACATGTCCAAATAAAGAAACTACATCAGATGAATATCATCATACACATGGTACCAACTCCAAGAATAAAGAGTATTAGAAAGAATAAAGTGTACCAGTGAGCATAAAGAGTATCAGTATGCCAAAAAAATGAATCAGATATATGTATGAATGTAATGTAGAAAAGAGGGGATCTCAGCAGGATCCAGATATACATGTATGATCTCAAAATGTGCCTGTCAAAAAGATACAGAAATCTTAGCTCTATCCCGCCCCCTCTCCCTAGTTAGGAGGAGGGGAGGAGGTGGTGCAAACGGCGCTAATGGAGGTGGCATGGCCCCCTCTGACTGCTAGGCCACTCAAGAAAATGTAGGAGCTCTCTATCCCTTTGGTACTAATGTGTGATATAGGGAATAATAATATGTGTCCCTCTATCCCTGGTGGACTGCTATGTAGGCCTGTGCATCCCTCTCTACCCTTAGTCTCTCCATCTACCTATCCCGATCTAAAAGCAAGGCATATGATATAGCCAGCCTTGACTCTGCTACTATGGCTTTGGCCTCCAAGGCTATAATCTAAGCTCAAAGTTACTCCCTCTCCTACTCACACCTTGATAAAGGATCTCCATCTCGGCTTGCATCCTGATCCTGTGGCCTCTCTATTGTCCCCTACTGTCGCTGCCTCTGTTGGTCCCTAGTTAGAAGTGGACCAGGATCTTGCCATGGGGCTAGAAATCTAAATCTCTATTTTCTACCCTGCTCACTACCACTGGCAACACCTATATCTATGGCCTCTCCTTTGCCACCCCTGTTGTCTCCATCATGCCCATCATCCAGAGGAGGCCGCCTGCCATCTCTACCACCATCACGGCCCCCATGTCTCCTAAGAGCCCTGTCTCTACTTCCTCTACCCTTGATGGGTCGGTCATCAGGATCATAATCAAGAGGCTCCTCTATATGAAGAATGATCTCCTCGAGCACAGTAAATCATGGAAAGGGATACTAGAGGATCTCAGCACCATACCCATCTGAAACACCTGCATCCTTAACATCTGGACGAGGGTCCTAGTCTATTTCCACCATGTCTTAGATCTCTTGGGATGCAATCTCATAAGTCAGCTGTGCACCCCATAAGGGTGCCTCATCACGGGTACAAGCATAAACTACAACATCCTTTGTACGGCCCTATCGCTGACCATACTACCTCAAAACTCTGGTAATCAGGAAGCAGTCTATGATATATCTCATTCAACCAATCAAATATTTTCTCTGACACAAAAATTTTACCTACCGAGCATCAAATGTCCACACCTCATAGTTTAGATAAGGTCACTAGACGACCTCGGTCATATCATCAAAAATATGGCGCCAGTACTCAACCTTTCCCAGATGGGGCTGTTGTAAAAGTCCTGCGTACATATATACATAAGGCTACTCAGGCACCCTCTACCTATCTACTATTGGTCATGTAACAGGGATGTACTCCTAGGCCCAACTATGTAAAATGAGTATACCCACAGTCATACTACGAGTGTGATGATATATGATCTCATGGAGCTCTCTGTACATATGTACTAATATGCAGCTCCCCCAAGAAAAACTTTGACGGTGGGCAATCATCTGCTCGACCATGCTCACCTAGCCAACTAGAAATCCTTGCTGACCTCTATTCAGCATGAGGATGCTTCCTACCAATGTAGCTAAGTACATAGCTAATTGATCATAGTGATCGACCATATAATCCCATGACAAGTATCTCCTATCTATGGTATCATCCTAAAAGAATCTGCGCGCAGTACCAATCGCCATGCCAGCTCTAGACTTAAAGAAAACCTCATGTCCAACCATCAGCATGCGGAGTATCCTCCAGACATCTTCCAGTGTCACTGTAATCTCTCCAGTGGGTAAGTGAAAGGTGTTGTGCTCAGAGTGCCATCTCTCGGTAAGCGCAGTCAATAACCCATGATTTACCCTGATCTTGGGTAAATCCATCAAGGAATGCAATCCACATCGAATCACGGTGGTCTACTCATCATCTAACAATTGGCTGGATAATGCAAGTACATGTGCAAGATAAGTGCCACAAAATGCGACTACCTCAAACTGGGCCTGATTTGGACACAACAATCAAGTATCAGAATCCTATCTAAAAATAGGGGCAGCCTCCTAAACACCTAAGTCATTTCAAAGTTTGTAGGATGCCAAATGATCAAAACCTTCAAAAATCTAGGTCTTCTACCAGATGCAATCCTAGAAATATAGGATGCAATTGCGTATATGGGATGCGATCCCCAAAAAAAGGGATGTGATCCTAAACGTGGGGTGCGATCCTAAGAAAATAGGATGTGACCCCCTGATGGGTTTCCTAATAAAACAAAGCCAAACCTAAGGTATTGGATGTGATTTGGGAAAACCCAAATGAAACACAGAATCTAGGAAAAACTAGATACGATCTGGAAAAAACTGGATGCGAGTTGGGATTGATAGGATGCGATCCAGAATCTCGGATATGATCCTAACTTTAGCTAGCTCTAAAATTCATAAAAATGCATGAAATTCAAAAATACAAAATTCACAGGGTAGTTTATGGAGCACTTATCGGCGGTGGGTAGTCGGCTGGTCGCTGATGTCGGCATCTCATCTCAAAACGGTGCTTCCTCATGGGGACTACCATCTTCGCTGCAGAGCTCTCTGATTTTCTATGGAGGAAAGTGAAAATGAATAGTGAAATGGTAATTTTGGAGGCTTATATGGGTTTTTTGAGACATTTAGGGTTTTTGAAACTCCTTTCGGACAACTACAAATTCATTTGTGTTCTCTTTTTACTCAATCGGGAACCAAATCGAAGGTATCTACGATGTTTTCAGTAGCACAACTTCATTTTTGTGATAGTTTCAAAAATTGCAACTTTGCTTCATTTGTTCCCCACATTGGTCAATACTGCACATTTCATCATACATCTTGGTCTAAATGTCATTTTACCAGCCTTATCACTCATACTTTCATGTAATTAACTTGGTAATCGTGTGTTTATTTTTAAACACACCTTCTTCTACTCCACTGTTTCTTGCCCTACTGCTTCCTGCAAGTGTTATATTCTTTTCAACTGAGGGATTTATTTCTTTTCCTTTGATTTTGTTCCCAAGGGGGCATGATCATACTATCATTAATTAAATTTTTTCTCAAAATAGCATCAAAATGACTTCATTATCAAACAAACTAGGGGCATAACAGTTTCCTTGACTAAGTCAGAACTATTTGATAGAAATCTTAGGTTCTCATGAGATGGATATCTTATGTTTCCTCATTTTATAAAGGTTTTTATTAAAGCTCCTGGTAGCTTCATACTAATTTTTGAACGACAACCAAGTTTAGAATAAGTATTATCCATTTTTGGATGACAACCAAGTTCAGAATTGGTATTTGTAAAAATCTTTTGTTGATCTTTGGACGACAACCAAGTTCAAGATCAATTCTATCAGTTTTGTTTGATCAAATGTGAGACTGATTTCATCAACATTTCATTCGACAACCAAGAATGAGATTCTCAATCTTTTTGAAGTCAAAATCGAAAAAATTTCTTTGAATCAATGCGCTACTCGCACATCAATTCAAAGAGGGGAAAATGTAACCACCTAAATTTGGTCTATTCCAACTATGGACCCTATTTTCCCTAAGTGTGATCATACCCTCGATTATGTCCAAACGACCCTGTTACTGCT
>MU223614.1:734399-747388 GCA_018584345.1 Thuja plicata | reverse complement strand
CCCTTCACTCATTAATTCACTTCCCCCCCCCCCTCTCTCTCATTCTTTAATAAATAGAAGCCATTTTTAAGAGTAAATAAGCCTTCACCTTAGATTGTAAATGCAATGTTATGCTATTAGATTAATCCTAGACTAACATTTCACTTCTTAGTCCATGTTTTTTCATTGTTATTATTCACATGCTTAGAGCTAGAATGCTTGCTTTTCATATTTTTAGCTTGTTTTTAACTAAAAATCCTTCATGCTAGGTTGTATTTGTCACTGAATGTAGCATATTCTGAGGGCTTATATGTTACTAATCACACTCTTCCTAGTTAGCAGGGAATAGGTCTATATTAGGTGGTTTTACATGCTTGTCTAACCATTTTGAACTAATGCAATGACTTATTGAGTGTTTGTGTCTTTCTTAACAAGTTCCCAAATACACACACACATGCACCAGTGAAGAGAATGGAAAAGGAATTGCTAAACATTCAATTGGTAAGGAGTGGCACCTGTGCACCTCCTAATTTCTATGCAGTTCCTGAGAGCGCCATCAAGGGTGATTTGACTAGAGCCCTATCGTCAATTGCACCGAAGGTACTTATGATCCATGATATCAGGTCATGCTATATGTGTAAGATAACTGAATTTGGAGATCATGAGTTTAGGGCATCTTATAACAGATTGTGCACAGACAAAGTCCTAAAAGATGAACATAAACACTTAGTCAAGAGAGGGTTAACTCATACCATAGAATTTTTGAGAGAGTTCAGAATAGAATGGATAAGGATTATTTTGAGTCAAATACAAAACATGAACATATGGCTAGAGAATGGACCAGACAAGATAACAAGAGAGATCATTCAACGAGTAATAGGTTATCCAATTCTAAATGGGAAAAGAACCATGAAGTGTCAGAGTAGAGAGAACATAGAAGAACTCACTAGAGCTGTTTGGAACAAAAGAGGGATTACAATCTCTACGATTAAAGATTTGGAGCTTGATTTCATAGTTAGGGTTATAGCTCATAAATTCTATCAGTCAAGCCAACTAGATACCATCCCATGCATTGTAGTCTACCAGGCTTGGAAGATTGTGAAGAAGGATCATACATATGACCTTGCCGAGCTTCAATTGATGCAACTGGCCAAGAACCTTTCTTCAATTATAAGGGAAAAGAGTTTAGTATGTAAGTTTGGATCTCTGCTCACTTGCATATTTTTCTACATATAGAACATTTTTCCTACTTTTGGAAACATAGTGCGGAAAACAGACAGACCTATCACTCAACAAATCAATGCTTTTATTCAGCAATTAGGTGATAATTTTGACAATGTTATGGGAACATATTTTATGGAATTCAAGAAAAAGATGAGGTTAAGGAGTAGAATTCCCAGTTCACTAGTTGAAAAAAATTATGAGGATGTTTCTTTACTTGTAGACACAGATTACACTTATGTGTAGGCAGTAGTGCTGAGGGTATCATGGCTAAGGCCATTACCTTATGAAGTAAACATTGATGAGACATCTGCAGCAATAACAACTTTATTGGCAGAAGAAATTGATAGTACAGTGAAACATTTTGGAAACTATGAAGAAGCTAAGTCCAGAATCACTATGGACTTGAAGGCTGGCACTATGGAGAGAAAGAGGAAGAAAATTGTCAAAAATATGAAGAATATGGTAGGAATTCAGAGTGATGAAGAAGTAGAAGATGCACCTTTAGGGTTGTCAACATGACATGGAGATGATATATCTAGTGAATAAGAAGAAGAGGAAAGTGAACTTGAAGATGAGGTCACTGTGAAAGGTAAAGGGAAGCAACCAGTAGTTGTCGAGGAAACTAAATAAAGAAAAGCTAAACGTAAGGCTACCCCTCCTATTGCTAACCAGCCAAGGACCAAGGAATCATCTCTTGCACATACAACAGAAGTATATACAAAGAAGAATGTTGGGGAGAGCAGCTCAGGGAAGAAGAAACAAGTTGCAACCATGGCTGTGCCAAGCCAACCTTCTAAGAAAACACCAAGGAGGAATCTATACTTGGAATCTAAAGATGATGATGAGACAGATACAGATGTACCTAGCAACATACCTACAACATCATATAAACCAATGACCAATATTGATGAGGTATGTAAGAACCTAAGAAGTAATTCAAGTTTAGCAGGATTCAAATTTATAAAGTATGAAAAACAAAGTGTAGTAAACAAGCACAAGATTCAGGATGCTTTGATAGATATGATGGGAACATTCATAATGACACCTGTAGAGATAGGAGACAGTGTTCCTACAAAATTATATGATATTTTATCTCAGAAATGGAAATATGGACTGATTACTGAAAGACAAATAAGGGAAGGAACATTGGCTAAGATCTTTCCTGACTTAACAAAGAAATAGGTAGCTAAGTTTATTGAGCAATATAAAGGGAAATTTATTCCTAAACAAAGAGCCTATGGAATTCTGAGGAATGATGTTGAAGGTGTAGTACAACAGAGAAACAAAATATGGAAGGAAACCTTTGGGTTAATTGTTAAGAAGGTTGATGAGAAAGATGGAGACAACTCAGAGCTTAAGGAAATGGAGAAAGAAACTGCTACAGATCAAGCAGAAACATAAACTAAAACCCAAGAGGAAATAAGTGATGTGCAAGGTACAGAATTGACAATGGATAGTCCAATTGACACTACACTTGGAGAAGACAACAATGTGGATGCCAAGGATCAGAATGAGCTGAAAGACACAAGTATTTAATCGCCTATTCGGGGTACTGAGGCCGAGAAATAAAAAGAAGGAGAAAAGGATGTAATCAATACAAATCCACCTATTTTAGAGGTTGTCCAAACAGTCTTGGGGAGTGAAGATAAGATGGAATAAATTACAGACAAGCCCATAGAACAAGAGGATATACAAGTGTTGGTTGATCTACCACACTCTGCATCATCTACTCCCACTGCACCTAAAATAGGAAGTGTACCTGATCAACAGATAATCTTGACTCAGATGAAGGCAACAAGTGAAATTAATATTGAAAAAGGTAAAGATATGACTATAACTGAGTTGAGTATTAGCTCTTCAGAACTCAAAAGGAAGAAGTCACATAAGAGGAAGTCACCTAGTCCAAGTGTTACTTTGGATGAAGTGATTGTGATTCCTAAATGGGATACAGACAACTTAACATATGAGCAGATTCACACTCTGCAAGACCTTTTGAAGAGGAAAAAGAAACAAGAGGAATTGAAGAGGGAACACCTACAAAAGAAATTATTACATGAGATAAAGCATATTTTTATTAATTCTTTTGATATAAAAGATGTAAATGAACAAATGACAATATTGGAACAGTTAGTCCGTATTGTGTAGAAAGTTAATGATGAAAATGATGAGGCAAATGAGAAGTTGCTACAATATTCTGAGAGAAAATTTGAGAACAAAGTTTTGGAGAAGATATTAGTAGAGATTGCTATGAAATAGGTTGAACTTTCTTCTCTTATTAGTATTCTTGAAGAAGTTGCAAATAATGTTTATTCCTTGTATAAAAAGCTATGTGATGTAGAATTCTTTACCAAGGATAACCAATAGCTTATTGAGAAGTTGTAACTAGATTTGAAGTCAACAGGGAGTAATTGAGTATGGTTCTAGTTATAGCTCCTTACATTTTGACAAGTTGACTCATGCACAGAGAAGATTAGCCGAGCTTATGGCTGAAGATGGCAGAATTAAGCAAAGATAATAACTATTCAAACTGCCTTAATACCTCATCTAGAGGTTATGTAAAAAGAACTTAAAGCTGATAATGAATTAGTCAAGAGGGATTGTCATCTCTCTACAGCAGATTATTTGGTAAGTCTAGCTGCCGAGCTAGAAATTAAGTTACAAGTCATGAAGTTTGTAAAGGATAGTTGGGATAGAACGTTTGCACTAAATTTACAGTTTCATAAGTCATTTTTGGATAAGTATAACTTGACCCCTGCAGCTATCAGTGACAAAAACAAGGGGGAATCAGATAAAGAAATAGATAAAGATGTGCAGTATCATGCATAATATTTTGTATGGCATGTTTATTATTTACGTATAAAGTATAATCTTAGGGGGAGTACGTTATGTACTTAGAAAATTTTGTGAATGTAAAGAAAAGATAAGTGTGTTTTTGCCACTAATATCAAAGGGGGAGATTGTTGATCTCTAAGTTTTGTTGATCATTAGTGTCCCACACTTAGTCATTTATCTAGGCAGGTTAGCCTGTCATCACTGCAGTCAAGTTATCCAGTATAGGCCAAGAAATCTAGAATAGTCGTTTCCAAGTAGATAGTGGTTGTCGAGTGACTCGACAATCAAGAAAAAGGTTGATCATGTTCATTCCAAGCGCCATAGTCTTAATGTGTCAAGCAAGACAATTTTGACATATATGTTTGGAATGGCACAAACTTGAAGGTAAACTATTTTGGGCCGAATTGTTCGTATATTTAATGATTTCAACGAAGTTAATTACACATTAATTATTTGATCCCAATGCGTAGCATGGAGCCAATCAGAAAATTGGAATGCCTAAGCGACATAAGCATTTGATCCTGATCGTTGATCTAAATCTAATCACCAGAATCATAAAGTATATTAAGATTGCTTCTTAAACCCTAATAGTGTGCACATGAGAGACAAAGAAGGTGTATGCATAGATGAGAGATGTACAAAGGCTTATGTTGATAGAAGAAGCATAGATTTAGTAGAGTGAAAGAGAAGTGAACAACATAGTAAAGACACATTAGATTATTTGATCAGAGAAGGTATTGGAAGGAGGAGATCTGTTATCAGCATCAGAGTGCATAATGAAGGATCAGTTCTGGAGACATTCTAACCAGTGTATCAGGTGAAATCTCTTAACAGAGTGGTCCTAATAGACCTTTCTAAATCTCTTAGCCGAGTGCTTACTTTTTTGTAAGTTTAAATCTTTTTACAAGGTAGATTGTAATGATCTAAAGATCTTAACCGAGTAGAACTTTAACCAGGTAGATTACATATTGTGATCACAGGCACACTTTATTACTGCAGTAGTGAAGATCTTTGTGGGTATCATCCCCACCTGAGTTTTACCTTATTGGGTTTCTAGGTTACCAAAATTATGTGGTCTTGAGTTATTTATTTACTATCATGGATGCTACTAGTTGATAGTTCAATTATATTTATGCATGGTTGTGAATCAGTTTTGTTTTAAAGGATAAAATTTTAAGATCTGATTCACCCCCCTCTCAGTATCTTGCTTTCCCATATTGTATTTCCAACATGAGTGAGAAAATATAAGTGCAGAAGCATGTATGCGAATATGAAGAGACAGATTGTTTAAGAGGCTACAATAGTATAAGGAACAATAGAGACTCATCCATCACAGTCAGGTGATTAGTTTATACCATTGGATCTTATTCAAAAAATTATAGTTGCATTGAAGATCATCTACTGGTTCATCCTAATAGGTGCATCAACAAAATCCTCTAACAAGGTGGACCTAATAGTTCTTTGTAAATCTCCTAAGAAATTTTCATTACTTAATTGTATTGTATTAAATCCTTTCACAAGGTGGACCTAATAGTCCTTATTTATCGTAACATGGAAAGCCATTAGAAGTGGTCAATTATAAGCTTTAATAAGCTAAATTTATACTGTAGTAACAAATTTAGCTTGTTAAAGCTTACAATTGACCACTTCTGATGACCTACCCTGTTAGGAGAAATAAGGACTATTAGGTCCACCTTGTGAAAGGATTTAATACAATATAATTAAGTAATGCAACTCTGTTAGGAGATTTACAAAGGACTGTTAGGTCTACCTTGTTAGAGGATTTTGCTGATGCACCTGCTAGGATGAACTGGTAGATGATCTTCAATGCAACTCTAATTTGTTGAATAAGATCCAATGATATAAACTAATCACCTAACTATGATGGATGAGTCTATGTTGTTCCTTATACTGTTATAGCCTCTTAAACAATCTGTCTCTTCATATTCGCATACATGCTTCTGCACTTATATTTTCTCACTCATTCTATTTGGATAAACAAAATAATTTATATTTATACCTTATCCAAACCAAAATGAAACTATAAGTTGGCTTCCATAAGATAAATTAATATCTAACAATATAAGCTAGGTTGGCCCAAAACTGTCACTTGGGTCTAGTGAACCACTCGGGCAATACACTGGCACTCAGGAATTATGCTGTCACTCAGGCTACTCTGTGTACTTAGGATACTCAGATTACTCAGGTAATACTGATTACCACTATTTTCTCAGTCGACAATACCACTGCTCAGGTTATTACACAGCTGGCTCGGTCAACACTGTGATGACTAAGTGTTTTTCCACTAATTGACAATATGTATTTCCATAAGGTCATCATGAAGAGCCTAAGAAAACACTTATGAGGCATTACAATTTCAACGGAAAATGATTTTCATGTAAAAAATTTAGGCATAGAGCAAAGGAGTGTAGAATCAAATCTAATGGCACATAATTTTCTGGCTATTGTTTCACTTGCAACAACTGTGGACACAAATCAAATGAATGTAGATCAAAGGTGAATAATTCTGTGAGCTAGAGGAATATAACATGTTACAAATGAAAAAACTTTGGGCATATTGCGAATCAATGCAGAATATGGACAACTCCAACAAACATAATGTATGGGAATGTGACATGCTTTAATTGTGAGAATTCTAGTCATATTGCTTAGAATTGCAGATGCAACATTATAGGAGGGTCAGTAGGAAGAAATAGTGTATAGAATGATAAGGGAAATAAAATAATTAATTTTTATAAATTCAAAAATAAAATGAGCAAGACAAGGGTTAGAAAGCAACAGATTGATGCTATAGGAAGGATCGCACCAACTTCTCATGTGGAAATTTCATCAGAGAACAAATTAGGTTATTGACATAAGGTGGGTATTTCATGAAAAATCCTTATCTGGTGATTAAATGTGATAAAGAAATGATTGCAATGGGCATACGCAGATGCAAAAATAAATTTATGATATGTTATTTTTTTAACAAGAATTTGGTTGATATTTGGAAGGATTGACAATAGATCATCTATGCTTTGTTCTTAGACAATTTGAAGCCAGGGAATAATGCATTAGTCTCTATCTAATTTTGAGACATGTGAAGAAAAAAAGGAATTTCTTTTCTTCTTTTCACACCTAGCGAGTTTTATAAGAATTTGCAAAGTAGTTGTGTATATGAAAATCACACCTTCATGAAATTAACTTGTTATCTAATCAAATCAACAAATATTTAATGAAGATTAGCTAAATGAAGTGAAAATCAAACAATGAGCATCTCATGGCTCTCTATCTGAGAAATAAAATAGCATGCTCTTAGCTTAAGCATCCATAATGACAGTCCTAAAATGATAATTGAAGCTATTGATGATGATTATGCCTATTTAGCTAAAAATATACTCTAAATGCTTCAAAGATGATCACTAAAATGCAAATTGAACCCAAATGCAAGCTATGAATTCCAAAACAAATTGCCTATAGTGATGATGCTTAGCTCATGAATGTGTTGTATATACTTTGCACTCAAAATAGCCTCTATTTAAAGGATTTCCTAAGAGTAGGGGTAGATTTGATTAAATCTTGATTAGGGTCAAGTTGATTTAATTGTCTCAAAGGTTAAGACAATTTAAATGGTGGTTTCAAATAAGGAGACAATATGAGTGGTCAATATGAAATTACAAGATGTGTCATGGAGGATCAATTTGGGCTTGATCCATGTGAGCTCCATAATTAATTCCCATTGGTTGAAATTGATTTGCCCATGTGATGGGTGAGAAGTTTTAGGAATTAATTAAACGGTTTAATTGAATTATTTTAGCCATGTGCACCCTTGAAGGGGTTAGAATTAATTTGATTTTAACTATGCAATTAATTGATTAAAATCAATTGCACAATTATTTGATTTAATTAATCCAAAGGATTTTGATAATTCAATTAATTCAGAAGTTTCATGATTTGCTAACCTCATTTTTATTTGGTTTATCTAGACCAAATTTAGGTGTCTAAAAATGCCCCTCTTTGAATCGATGTGTGAAGAACATCAGTTCAAATAAATGTCTAATTTTTTATGTCTGATTTGATCTTGATGACTGATTCATTGATGCAACTGATTTGATGAAAAACCCTGATGTGATGCCCCACTGATGTGAAAATAAAAACTTGATTAAGATGCCCCACTGATGATGAAGATATTTTGATGCCCTAGATTCAATTGATTGATGTTTGTTAGTAATAACTAAGAGGGGGGGGGGGTTGAATTAGTGACATTAAAAATATTCCAATAATCAACCCAAAAAATTATTACCACAATATTAATCCTACAGTTATCTTCGGTCCTATAAGATGAATGCCTTCAAATACAATTATCAAATTACTACTGCTCGGAGTGCTTTGTTAAATCTTATACTGTATGTTTACTGAATATCAGTCTGTTAATTTATCGAAAGATAGTAAATTATCTAGAGTATACCAATCAATCCAATTAAGCTATGTGTAATGCAAAACACTAAAGTAATGACTCATAAACACAATGACACATGGATTTTTAACGTGGAAACCTTGTTAAGGGAAAAACCACTTGGGACTAGTAACCCAAAATTTTCACTCTTCTAAACTAAGTTCAGTGAAGAGCCAACCCTGTTAAAGGTTACAAACACACTGTTAGGTGTGACCTTGTTAGAGGATTTAAAAGTTTAGTCTGTCACTTGATATCGGACATCTCTATGCTACCTTCCTTGATCAAACACTCACTTGGCTGGTTAGTAGGTATCCGACATCTCATGCTATCTTCATGATCAAAATTTTTGATACTCCTATGGATGTATCTCAATATAGAAAGGATCTTTAAATCTCACTTAGTTAAGATACTTTCTAAATCAATGGTTAAACCTAAACAGTATGTTCTATTCACATATACAACTTATACTTGCAGATTTTTAGATCTATTTTAATCTCATAAAACTAATCTAATCAATATGTCCTTTTAATACATTTTCTCCACTTTACTTCTGCTTGGTGATGCTATGCTCTGTTGCTCAGTGTCTGCAAAAAACTTTATCTCTTTCCTCAGCTTGATTGATCAGCACTGTATGAAGTTTCTCTTCATCAGTTTCTCTTTAGCACCCTCTTTTCCATTCACTCCCCTTAATTCATAATGAATTAAGTTTGTATCTTAAATAGACATGATATCACCATTGTTATTTTCTTGATTTTCTTGATCTTGGTGTAATCGACAATCTTATCCAATTAGATTTAAAGAAAAACTTCTGTTTTATCTCACAGAGATCTTCTTGCCAACTGGACAAATCAACTATAAATCCTTTACTTATCTCTAGCTTATCTTTTTGATGAAAACAATGATAAACTACCAGTTAATTCTATATTTAGCTTTGCCAGCTAGATATTTTGTCATTTATGAACTCCAGTTATTTTCAGTGTTTAAATCTTTGATATCTTCAGTCAACATTGCAGTTCTCCTCAGGCTTCTATGTTGGTTTACACTATGTTTCTGGCTATCAGTTGTTCTTTTGATTCTACTCATCGGTAATGATCAACGATGTTCTTTATCGAGCATCACTATGACTTGAATTTTGGTGATCTCTTTCCGTCGGGTTCCACTGACCATCGGTGTTTGAAGTCATATTGTGAATACTTGTCTTTTATACATTAAAGAAATAATAATCTTTATCTCTCTGATTCTCTAAAGTCTTTGACACTTTGATTATAACCGATTAGATTATATCAAGTTGACATCAATGACAATAAAATCCATTAACTGATTTAATGTCTTGTTTTATCTTTCTACATTTCGGTGATCAACTTAACATCTTCAAACATTCAATTAGTTACATGTCATCAATCTCTCCCTTTGGTATTGATGGCAACATGGTACATTATCATACTATACTATCACTAATACAATATGAAATATACATTTTCATCAAACTTTCCTAATGTAATGATTACAAATGTCTGGCTTTTGGTAAGCTCCAAATAGCTTAGATTTGTTTCTTGCAGAAAATTTGTCTTTAATCTTCAATCCCTTCACTAGATAGATGTAGCATCTAATGTCTCTGTTCTGATATGTGCTTTGCCTTGACTGTTCCTTTTTCTTGATAATCTCTTTTTCTTTTGACAACAATCTTTCTCTTTTTATGAACTCTCTCCCTTTGTTACTTCTCTTGCTTACATGGATATTTCATATGTAATCAATTTCTCTCCCTTAGAATATTGATTAACTCTTCCTTCTGACTCTTAGGAACTTCACTTCATGGATAATGATGTAATATTTTCTGATCAATGAGATAGTATCTCTCTTTATGATTCAATGAGATAATCTCTCCCTTGATCATATCTCTCCTTTTATCATATCTCCCCCTTTATGATAATGCAATAATCTCTCCCTGATGATAATGAGATAATATCTCCCTTTGACAACAATGCCAAACAAAAACACTTCTCCTTGTTTTTATCATCTTCCATTTTTACATAATATATTCCTTGAATTTCCCTATCCATCAGCAATAAAATGTCTCTGGTTTTCGGTGTAGATTTCTACCTTGCTATGCACACATGTATCTGTTGTTGTCCATTTCAGTTGCATCAACATGAATAATCTTTAGAATTGGTATAGGCTGATGCAATCTCCTATTCATCTTACTGACCTATAGACAAGGGTTGGACCCCTAGTCTCTATCTTAGGTACTCAAAAGTATCTTTCGATAATGGCTTGGTGAATATATTAGCTAACTGTTCCTTTGATTGAACATATTTTAATATCACCTCCTTTTATTTCACTTGTTCTCTCAGATAGTGATACTTGATAGAAATATGCTTAGTCTTAGCATGCATGACTGGATTCTTAAAAATGTTAATTGCATTGGTATTATCACAGTTAGACTGAGAGATGCATCCTTGCTTCTTGCTGATCCATGTGAAAAGTCTGTCACCCATGAAGAATGCTTCTCCAGATGTGCTCTTTCGGTCATCAATGTTTCTAGCCCAATCAACATCTGTATGGACTTGCAGCTCAAATTTTTCTTCTCTTTTATACCATAATCTATATTCCTCGGTGTTCTTTAGATATCTTAGAATTCTCTTGACAACAGTCATATGTGATTCTTTGGGATTCACAGATAATATTGCATCTATTCCAACTACATGTGCTATATCTGGTCTGGTATGAACAACATACATTAGTTTTCCAATCATAGATCTATACAAGGTTTGATTTACCTCATTAGATTTTTCTTCTTTAGTCAGCTTACATCCGGTAGCCATCGGTGTTCCAACTGGTTTGGATTATTTCATCTTGAATATCTTCAACACTTCTTTGATGTATTTGGACTAAGTGATATATATGCCTACACCTTGTTGAAGAATCTATAGACCAAGAAAGAATTTGATCTCCCAAAACATAGACATTTAAAATTCTTTTCTCATTTCATTAGCAAAGGATTTGCATAACAATTTATTTCTCTCAGAAATGATATCATCAACAAAAATTTCAGAAATCAGAATATTACCATCGGTATCTTCTTTTAAGTATAGATTTCTATTTTCACTTGTTTTAACAAATTTTATGCTATTGAGATAGTGGTGAAGTCTTTCATACTAGGCTCTTGGTGCTTGTTTTAATCCATACAAGGTTTTATGTAGTCTACATATCATGTTTCTCTTTTCTAGATCAATAAACCCTTCTAGTTGTTCAATGTATACCTCTTCTTCAAGTATTCCATTTAGGAATGAAGATTTGACATCCATCTGGTATACCTTGAATCCTTTAAATGCAACATAGGCAAGTAAGATTCTAACTCCTAGTCTAGCAACGGGTGCAAAGGTTTCACCATAATCAATACCTTCTTGTGCATATCCCTTGCATACTAATCTTGCTTTTTTTGTAGTGACTTCTCCATTCTCATTCAACTTATTTTTGAATATCCATTTGGTACCGATGACATTCTTGTCATCTGGTCTTGGTACTAGTGTCCATGTACTATTCTTCTCAATCTTTTCTATTTCTTCATTCATAGCACTGACCCATTCTTCATTCTTAAGTGCATTGTTGACAGATCTAGGCTCAAAGTCACAAAGTAAACATCTTGTGTTTAGTGACTTACTTCTTGTTCTTGTTCCAGCCTTCTTGTCTCCTATGATTTGATTCTGTGGATGATGTCTTCTGACATACTTGGCAAGTTTTGATTCAGCTCCGTGTTCATCATTTTGATCATTGTCTTGACCTTCATTTTGATCTCCATCACTTGGAACATCATCTTGAGGATTTTCCTTTTCGCTAATTGTAGCATGATGCTCGGGTTCAATGTTCAGATGCTTAGGAGCGACAAAATTTTTCTCAGGTAGAATGTCAGGTTCTGTATAAAAAAACCTATTGTAGTCCTCTGGTTCCTTTTTTCTTTCCTTTATCATATTTTCAAAGTTCACGTGACAAAATCTTTTGTGCCACAACCATATGTATTCATTTTTAGCCATCAAAAAAGTGGTGTTAATGTCATCAAGATAGAAAAGGTTACCTTTTGTCTTCTCACCAGTTCCAATCAAGCTTCTTGATTCATTGAAGATCTTTTCCTTCTTATTTTCAAATGCTACTCTATGACCTGAATTGTTCATTTGCTATCAAGATTCAACTATGTAGTTTTTGAGTCAAACTCATTGACCCATAATTCATGAGTAGTGGTTCACATGAACCCATCTCTCATGAGAATTAATGGAACACTTAGCACTCATTGGATCTAGGTGATGCTCACAGAGGTGAAGCACTGGGACTTCGTGGGAGGTCACCCATCCCAGTACTACTCCAACTCGAGTGCGTTTAACTACGGAGTTTCCTCCATGGTTAAACCCACTCTACTTGCATCCTCATTTTCAAAACCTTCACCAAGTGTTGTGCCTTATGAACCATTCATTAGAAAGCCCCTTAAGCTCATCAATTGATAAGT
>MU223614.1:717917-731743 GCA_018584345.1 Thuja plicata | reverse complement strand
ATGCTACCTTCCTTGATCAAACACTCACTTGGCCTGTCAATAGGTATCTGACATCTCATGCTATCTTCATGATCAAACTTTTTGATACTCCTATGGATGTATCTCAATATAGAAAGGATCTTTAAATTGCACTTGGTTAAGAGACTTTTTGAATCAATGGTTAAACTAAAATAGTATGATCTATTCACATATAAAACTTATACTTGCAAATTTTCAGATCTATTGTAATCTCATAAAACAAACCTGACCAATATGTCATTTTAATATGTTTGCTCCAATTTAATTCTGCTCGGTGATCCTATGCTCTGTTGCTTGGTGTCTACAAAAAACTTTATCTCTTTCCTCAGCTTGATTGATCAGCACTGTATGAAGTTTCTCTTGATCAGTTTCTCTTTAGAATCCTCTTTTCCATTCACTCCCCTTAACTCGTAATGAATTAAGTTTGTCTATGAAATAGACATGATATCACCATTGTTAGGTTCTTGATTTTCTTGATCTTGGCCTGATCCACAATCTTAGGAAATTAGATTTAAATAAAAACTCCTATTTTATCTCACAAAGATCTTCTTTCCAACTAGACGAAACAACTTTAAATCCTTTACTTATCTCTGGGTTATCTTGTCGATGAAAATAATGATAAGTACCAGTTAAGTCTATATTTAGCTCTGCCAGCTAGATATTTTTTCATTTATGAACTCCAATTATTTTTGGTATTTAACTCTTTGATTTCTTCGGTCAACACTCTAGTTCTCCTCAGGATTCTCCGTCGGTTAACACTATGTTTCTGGCCACCAGTTATGCTTGTGATTCTTCTCGTCGGTAATAATTGTTGGTGTTCTTGCTCGAGCATCACTGTGACTTGACTTTTGGTGATCTTTGTCCATCGGGTTCCACTGACCATCGGTGTTTGAAGTCATATTGTGAATACTTCTCTTTTATACATTACTAAAAGCATAATCTTTATCTCTCTGATTCTCTGAAGTCTTTGACACTTTGATTATAACCGATTAGATTATATCAAGTTGACATCAATGAAAATACAATCCATTAACTAATTTAATGTCTTGCATTATCTTTCTACATTTTGGTGATCAACTTAACATCTTCAAACATTCAATCAGTTACATGTCATCAATGTTGTGTCCTGATAATATCTTGCCCCCTCAGAAATGAAATCAAAATTCATGTGAAAAGATTTCAAAAGTCCAAATTTATGCAGAAATGTGATTGGTCAATTATGATCTCATTTATGATAAAATTGATGTTTGGAAAAAAGTGCCCCAGTGATAAAATTTCAACCTTGTGATAAGGTTAAGGTCAAAATACCCTTTATTAGGTCAAAAAGGTATAAAAGGGGGTAAAAATATCATTTTTACATGTCATTTTCACTTTTTACCCTCCATTTTGCTCTGAGAGAAGAAAAGACTAAGAGTGATGGTGCTCCCGATTTGAGAACATAGGTTTGAGAGAGGGCATAGATTCTAGCATCCTACAAATTACGGTCCTTTGGTGATTACTGCAATCCTTTCTATTTGTTGAATTTCAAATTTTACTGCTCTTTTATAGGATTTAAATGCGTTATTAGATTAGGTTTTTTCTTTTCCTTTAATGTATCATATACAATAGTTAAAGTAGCATGTATACTAGTCAAGTAACACATCTGTGGCTAGAAGTCGAGCGTAAGATAGAGAAAAATAGTGCTTATAAACATAGATCCCAATAGAGATATAGCACGTATGATAGGTTAAGCAGTGCATATAAAACCCTAGCTTAGAAACCCAACTCTTCTAGCACATAGGATATCTTAAGTAGCGCCTACTAGAAGAACTAGCACATGCACCTTGATGTGATTCTTCTGAATAATGAAACAACATATTGCAAGTTTAAATTCACGCATAGATAATGTGGAGCATGCAATGATATGAAATGATGTGTACACACACATGAAATGACGTGTAGCCTAATTTGAAAAATGAATCTTGATTTGATCATCCTCTAATTTGGTTGTATGTCTAATTGCTTGATTTAGGATTATATGTGATGAAAAAAAGTGCTTGTGATGTTAGTTTCAACATTTTGATGAATGTTTGATGATGTCAATCCTGATAGGTTGATAATAACTGATTATTTTTCCCTTCTCACGATATAGAGTGAGGAAAATATTTGATGTGCTCAAGAAGAGAAATAAGATGATATGATAACTTGATTGACTTGTGATGGTGCATAAAAATGATGATACTAATATGATTCCACTTGATTACAAAATAGGTTCAATTTCATAATTTTTACATCTAGGGATTATCTCCATGACCATTGGACATGGTAGACCAGTTTACTTCCCAGGAGCACAGAGTCATTGGTCAGTGTGGTCTTTCCTTTTTATTAGATATGCCTCAGTTTTAGATGAACCAAGGATTATTCATAGCTATGGTAGAGTGATGGTACTTTGACCATAATACCTTCCATTTTCCTTTGGGTGAGATGATGATTACACTAGAGGATGTATATAGATTTCTTCAGATTCCTACTCATTAAGGGTTAGTATATTACGATCAGGTCTATGATGGTGCTACGTGTAGACGAGTATTCTTAGATCTAACTATTGGTGATGAGAGCATACCATGGGTGTATTTTGTCTCATTTACTGTGCTTCCAATAGTTTTGGGTTCACTAATTGGAGGTTTCTTGCTTCTTGACTGGCAAGGTCATGGATTTTCCATTGGTTGGGGTCTCATTCTGGAGGACATGATCACTGATCCTCGATGATTTGATTGGGGTTCTTGCATATTGGCCTAGTTATACCATGATTTTCACCATGTTGTGTATAGAGGTGGTGTTGCATTATCAATGAGTGCAGTAGTTTTACAACTCTGGACATGGGAGCATATTCCATTTATGTGGCCGATCATTGCTAGAAAAATAGATCCAGGATGGTGTTTTGGTTACATATATGAGGGTATGATAGTCCAACCCCATCTGGAAAAGATGGAGTTCTAGCAATGGATGCTTGATGATATAGATCAATTCATGTGGAGACCTTACCTAGGATGCAAGGTATGACATGAGGATGATATAGAGCTACCTTCAATGTTTGCACCACATTGGATGATTGGTCAATCTCCATTTATTATCTAGAGGATCGAGTGATGATGTAGTACATCCAGATTAAGGACCTCCCACAGGGCTTAGCTTTGTATACTCGGGTTCAAACTGAGAGATTGATGCGGGGTCCATAAGTGGACTACAAATATGCATGTGATGAGATATACCAAGTGGGTCTCATGATTTAGGACATATTAGATCATATAGTTGATACAGGGATGACAAGAGATTACACTCAATGGTTTTATCAGCATAGGTTCCCTAGATTTACAGACCCAGCAGAGCCTGTACATGACATTGATGATCTGTTAGATGATAATGGAGCCAAAGGTGGTGGCACAACAACTCGATAGAGAGTCCTAAGGAGGGGTGGGGGCGGTGGGAGAGTGAGGGTGGTGGGAGAGTGAGGATGAGAGGGGGAGAGATTGATGGTAGATTTTAGATGAGAGGTGGTTGGGTGCAGATGAGGGGTGGTTGGATTGGTGGCAGGATTCCTCTAGTTTCATTGGCAGTGTGGGGACAAAGATGGAATAGAGTAGATAGACAAACTCAATGAGCACATGGGAGATAGGTTCAGAAGGTTCCAGTGATTCTAGTGATTATGGTAGTACCACAGGTTTAGGTTGCTCCATAGGTACAGATTGGTCTATAGGTACAATCAGCTTCATAGGTACCATAGGCTACACAGGCTACTCAGGATATGGACACACTTACATAGGATGTCAAGACTTTATAGGCTAGCATGAAAGCTATGAGTATCCATATTGATGAGGTTTCTTTTATGATGCAACAATTCATGAATATGATAGCACAAAGGCCTAGTGTTGCTAGTACTATTCAGATGCCTCAGACATATCCTAGTAGTTCAATGGGCAGAGGGACAGATGATACAGGTGGCCCAAATGGCACATGTGATGTAGGTGGCATAGGTGGGACTAATGGGAATGATGGTGCCCTTAGTTAATCATGAGCCTCGCTCTTGTTATGATGTACTATGCTGTAATTTGACTGAGATTATTGATGCTCTTTTGATTTATGTATCTTGGTATACATTGATAGACATGATGCTGGACATTTGATTAATGATTTATATATGCTAGACACTCTTGCTCCTGATTTTCTATTCTCTTTATGATGTCACTATATGTTGGAATTAACATTTTGATGCTTTATGGATGTGCTTACTATATGATTATGCATTTACTTTTATATGTTGTGGATGATTTGTCTTCTATATGGAAATACTTAGATGGATGCACATGTATGAAAATTTATTTTAATGTGTTTAATGATGCTTATGCAATGGTATGCAATGGCACTAAATGATAAATTCATGTATTTTGTTCTTTTATATGCATATATAACCTTAATTAAATGTACCTTAATGGATGAATGAACCTTAATGATGGAAATGTTTAATTAATAATGCTTGATGGATAATGCTTAAAAATATGATTTAATGATTAATGCTTAATGATATGCAATGTTTTTTTATTAAAGTCCAACATACTCGATCTTTAAAAGAATCATTTTGCCTTTCTGATGATATCAACCATTTTTGAAACCTCTTCCCTTAACCTAAGGAAATCCTTTATGCAAAACTACTCCTAAGAATGAAATGAAAAAACACTGTCATTATTGCAAAGAAATGCAGGGATTCAATTTTCATCATCAAGATTTTTGGTAGTACCTTGTAGCACATACAACCATCACTAGTGAGTTTGACAAACCATGATGATATGAAAACTAATATGTACTTGGATTTCAACCATGAAGCTGATACAAATCTCACTATCTTAACCATGGGAGTATGAATATCGCTTTCATCGAATTCAATGTTGCAAGTGGATGTTGGCATTAAGATATGGATGATCTAAATGGTCAAGGTATCCTTTTGCGTAAATAGGAAGAGATTGAATCCCTTCCATATGCAAAATGTCCTCGATGATTATTTGATGGTCACGTCCTTAGACAAAGGAACATACTTCAAATCATCAACCTTAAAATAGTCACATAGAAATCAAGAAAAGATGTCATGCTCTCATGATTGCCAATCTAGTCAAACATCATTGATTAACTAAAAATACATTACTCAATAAAACTCAATACCTCATAGAAACCTTTAGTGCCATTTTTGTATCCATATTTAAAATAGAAATTCATCCATCTTGATCTTTTGGGTTTTGTTTATTTTAATCCTGATAATAATAAGTCAATGAAGGTCAAGGATCATGTTTGTGTCACAATCGGATGGGAATCGAATAATGATGTCAATCAAAGGTTCAAGTATCTATCTGTTTGGTTTAATACATTGATTCATGTGAATTGGTGCCTGCTTTGATGAAATACATTGATTTGGATTAATGCCCCCAATTGAAAAGAAATGTGTTGGGCTTGGGAAATTTTCCAAAATGTGACAAAAAATCAGTTTATGCAAGATGCAACTCATACTTTATTATCACTATGCACAAATGAGAGATGCAAAATATGTACAATGGATGGTGGAAAGATTCAGATGGACCATGTAACTAGGAAAAACCTAAGTGTCAAATGGTGCCTGTTTACCAGTTTTCACCACTTGAGTTTATTGCTCTTTTTCTCTTTTTTTGTTTTTTTTTTCTTTTTTTGCTACCAAGGCGCCTATTGCTAGGTTTTCACCAAGGCACTTTTTATCTTTTTTGATTTTTTTGATTTTAATTTTTTTTTTTATTCATTACCAAGGTGCCTGTTTAACAAGTTTTCACTAAGATAACAATATTTTGGCCAGATCAATATTTGAATTTTTTTTCTTTTTTCATGATCAATTTCCACTTTTTTTTTTTCTTTTTTCAAGACTATTTCCATTGTTGTTGAATTTCTTTGAGATCTTTTCCACTATTTTTGGATTATTTCAGGATATTTTTTCCACTATTTTTGGATTATTTCAGGATCTCTTTTCACTGTACAAAGAATGATGCTTTCTTTCATCTGATACTCTCTCATCTTGTACTCTTTCATCTGACTCTCAGGTATAAAACCTCATCAAGTGGATGCTATTAATTGGTTCTTGTAACTCATCTCCATCACAGTTAACTAACTTGTATATTATCGTGCCAAAAGAAGAAGTAATGATAAATGGTCCTAACCAATTTTCTTCCCACTTTCCTCTCTTTTCTCTTTCCACTTTTTTATTAGGATTTTCTCTCAACACTAAATCCCCAACTTGAAATGCTCTAGGCTCTATCTTCTTGTTGTAATCCCTTGAAATTCTATTTTGGTTTACTTTGAGATGTTCATATGCTTGAGTTTGATGTTCTTCTAGTAACTCCAACTATTGAAGCCTAGCAACCCCATAGTCTTCATCTATTATCAAACCATGTAGAGAAACTCTCAAGGATGGGATCTCAACGTCTAAAGGCAATACAAATTCTGCCCCATAAACTAATGAAAATGGTGTTTCTCCCATTGGTGTCCTTATGTTGGTCCTATATTCCCACAATGTTGGATTTAATTATACATGCCAATTTCTTCTTGAATTATCAAATGTCCTTTTCAAAATTGTGAGAATGTTCTTGTTTGTGGCCTCTACTTGTCCATTCCCTTGAGGATAATAAATGGAAGAAGAATGACGTATAATATGGAACTTGTCACATAAGTCATCCACATCTTTGTTTTTGAATTGCTTTCCATTATCAATGATTATAGCATGAGGAATGACATATCTACAAATGATGTGATTTAGGATCAACATTGAGATTTTTTTACCTGTTGCAGTTGTCAAAGGCATAACTTCTACCCATTTAGTGAAGTATTATGTTGTAGTTATGATGTATTTGTGACCATTGGATGAAGGTGGATAAATCATCCCTATTAAATCAAACCCCCGTTGATAAAAGGGCCAAGGTGGGGTCATCAGGTGTAAATCTTGTGCTAACACATGAATCATGTTTCCATGGTATTGGCATTTCTGACATATCTTGAAAAAGTGACAAGCATCCTTCTCTAGAGTTGGTCAAAAGTATGCCATGCGAATGATTTTCTTAGCTAAATTTAACCTACTAGAGTGAGACCCAAAGATCCCCTTGTGAACCTCTCGTAAAGATAATTTTGATTTCTCATCCTCTAGAATAAATATGATACGTCAAAGTTGGACTTGATGCCAATAAAAGTAATACATTAGGTGGTTGATAATAACCACGAGGTTCATGTCCTTGAGTGTAACCATTGTAAGCTTCATTCTATTGATTTTGATCTATTGTGTCTAATTTGATCCAACAATAGGATCCTATAGAAATAAAATGAGTCAATGAACATTTATAAAGGTAGTTCAAGAGGAAAAATTGTCCATTTTAAGTTGGCAATTGGATGCAGATTTTTTTCAACCTTCTTTATTGAACTTGACTTTGACATTGAGACATGAATAGTTTTTTGACCAATAGCAATCTCGTGTACCCTTTGCACAACTTCAACGGTTATTAAACTTACAACCAATTGCATATATGTGATGTGGGGATTTTTTTTTACAATAATGTATTTTTAATATATGACAATCTATTTGGTCTCATTTTGTAGGCACACTTGGGTTTGCACCCTTCACATTTGATAATCCTCGTAACTTTTTTTCTTTCAAGTTTTTAACTTCTAAGTTATCTAATATTTAATAATTTAGGGTAAATGTTTTATTAACAACCTCATTTTCCCAATAAGACTTGAATGTATAATATTATAAATTAAATAGATATTCAATTAACTTGATTAATTTAATTATAAATTTAATATATTATAGTCATTATAATATATTAAATTAAATATATATAAATTATCATAATTAATCTAATATATAGTATAATATAAGTGAAATTATATTTGATATATTATAATAAGTAAAATGATTATACTTTTGTTTCTAGATTTAATTGTGTGAAGGAATTATTGCATCAACAATGAGAAAGCCCAATATAAAATTTAGTATATATAATTAACTTATTTATAACATTAATATACTATCTAGATTATAGCGTATTAAATAGTATATAAATTAAATTAATTAATCTAATGTAAAGTATAATATAAATTAAATTATAGTCAATATATTACAATAAGTAAAATACCATTAAATATTAAATCAAATTCAAAGATTATTTTTTATTAATAAAAAAAATATAACATAATTAAAAATAATTAAGAATTATATTAATAATTATTTAAATATAATATAATTTTAAAACATTTAAAAGGTAGAAAGTTGAAAGATTGAAAAAATATCCAAATGATGCAAATTAAATAATACATCACAATGCCATAATCTCAAATTTTTTACTCACATGTTGTGAGCTTAATCATTGTTTCAGAGACCCACAATGTCTGGAAATTATATTCTTGCAATAAATATAGGCAATGGAAACAAAAAGACATTTGGTATAGTGGGAAAAGTGATGTTATAAACATCTAGATGGTATTGAGTTTAATCTTCTTCAATAAAAAAGAAAAGTATTTTTTTGATGAATAAAGGTCTTTTCAATTAATGAAAAGTATTTTTAAATATGACCACATGAAAATTACATAACATTTTATTATTTAAATAAAAATACTACAAACCATAGAAAAATAAACTTACTTTATTGTAAGTGAAAAAAAAACAAGAAAAAGATTTCTTTTATTCTATTGTGTAAAATACATCTAATTATATTTTCATCATTAATTATTTTGCTCAAAGTTTGAGTGGACAAGGAAAAAAGATAACGATAATGATAGGATAGAGATATGCACAAAGAAAAATGTAATCCTTAGAATCAATTCAAACTTTAATGGATAAAGAGGATCCCATTAGTGGACCACTTAACTTTAGGAAATCAGTAAGTGAAAATATATTGTTAATGTCAAGAGAAAACTTAGAAAAAGAAAGGTATATTTTAAATTTTTAAAATTGTGTCATGTTCATTAAAAAATTTACAAATAATAATAGATAATTATTTGTTCTTTTAATGTATTTTATCAATCGTTGTTTTTAAAGTGACGACTTTAAAACATATGATATCTTATCAAATCTTTCATTTTTCTAAATATTAGTTTATATTTGTGAATCTTTTCTTTTTATTTAAAAAATTAAATTTTATAATCATTTTATTAACATCACTAAAATTTTATAGAATAGTTTGACAATTTTGATAAATAATAAGAAAATATATTAATTATTATGGTTAATTTTTCTATTTTTTAAAAATTCCTTTTTAATAAGTAGAGGTCTAAGGGTGAAAATGATTGATGGGTTTAAGGGGTTCTATGAGGTAAAATATACCCAGTTAGTAATACTCGTAAAACTCAACATTGCTTTTAGACTATTGATTTCCATTGAAATCAACAATAAAAACCAATTTTAGGCCCCATGAGAATTATAAATCATTGGTACATTTCACCTTGCAAAATACAAAGTTCATTATATTATTTTATTATACCATTGATGATAAATATAGATTAGCAACATGACCCTAACGTAACTAAGAATTATGATATATTATTAGCACATTGATTTAGATTTCTACAATAACTTATAAAATATAGGTGAAGTTGATTTGTTCATGTATTAAAAACTATGGAAAAAATTTAATTTGAAAATTTTAATAATATAAATGCTTTATTAATTCAAGTAAATATTGTAAAAAATTATGGCTATTCAAGTCAACTTTTTCAACTAGAGAAATTTGGATTCTGAGATTTCAACTTGTAGCATAGTAAATTGTACACACTTTCTAAGGTGTCCAGTTCCACACTTACTTGGCACCCACTTTAGTGTGTTCATTCTTCCTTGCATCATTGGACTTTTGTATGCATTTAATTAATAAATATTTAAATATGAGTCCTCTCTTAATTTAATTTATGTGTGGGCCCTTGATTCCTTTAATTGTTTCATTTCATTCATCACCACTTGCATACATATGCCCTATGTTTTTTTTATATTAATCGATAGAAAATAAAGGGTGATGACCCTTATAAAACCACTTCCCAAGGGTGTAAAAATCAATAGCACACTAACACTAGAAAAACATCAAAAACTACCTAGAGAACAACCATAGGTAAGCAACCACTAGCAAAGTGGTCAAATAGCCTATGCCCAACCAACTTATCATCACATTATAAATAATAATAGTATTCAAGTAGTTCCTACTCCTAAAACAAATTAAAAAAAATGACTGTTAAAAAGGATAATATTCTTTCTAGATTTAGAGTCTAGGTTAAAAGACCACATAAAAAAGAAAGTATTTTTAGGAACCCAACAAGGGAAAAAAGTGGTTAGAACCATAGCCATTGATGAATAAAGTATTGTGGGGGGATTTGATGTCACAACCCAATTGGTACATCACATGACTCTATTCATCCATAAGGAACTTAAATAAGTCCTTTTAATTGTCTTTATCTTCTCCATACTCACCACGAACCTTTGTTTGAATCAAATACAAGGAAGTAGAAGAACTGTGCGTAACATGAAAATTAAACCTGGAGATACTCCCTATCTTCCATTCCATGTCAAGCCTTTCGATTTTTAGATTTCCCACCTTTCTCTTTAGATTTTCCAACTCCAAAGCAATGTTTTGAAAGCCAACACAAACTAAGTTACCATTGGTATGATTAACATTTTCTTCTTTAGGCATCATGTCTCGAGTAAGGTCAATTGGCTCCTCTTTCATGTTGTTAGATATATGGGTCAAACTATAGGTAGTAAACTTATTATAAATACCAAGAGTATGAACTTCAATAGCATCTAACTCCACAATTTGTTCTTTTCCATCTTTCGCCTTGGTCTTCCCACTCCCCCGTTCAACATCCTCGTCCTCAAAATCATAGTCAACAAGCAATTTTTTCCCTTTCCTTGCAGGCTTGGTAGCCAATTTGTTAGACCTATAGAGGATATTGCACGCTCCTCATAAACATCATTTTCCTCCTCATTGATCACCTTCCAAATATAAAGTTTTGATTTGTTAGTGGGGGGGGGGGGATTTTTCCCTTTTCTTTTGGTGATGGTTGTTTTGGAAACTTTTCCTTTTAGCCCACTAGTTTCAAGAATGGGAAACAATCTTAAGGGCTCCCAATAGGCAAATAAATTTTTTCTTACTAGGCCCTAACTCATACTTAATGTTGGGAGGTTGGGGAGATTATAAAATTAAGGCACGATTGACCATAAAAGGGGTTAAGGGGGTAGAATACCAAATGAAATTTATAAATCCTAAAAATCAGACCTTGATGTAGAGGGATGAGTTTTTTGCCCTAGGTTTGAGTACTCTTATTTGCATCCAAAATAGAGCCTTCAAGATAATTAAGCAATAAAAATAGAAAGGAGATAGTTTTGTGATTTCTATAATGGTCAATGAGAGGCATTCAATAGTAATAGTACACTTTGAAACTTCCTTCAAGAGTGAAATAATTCATGATCATGAGATAAACTTGATAACAAGGTGGTGGCATCTATCCCCTTTCACATCATCCTTGAATCTTGAATAGAGCTTCACTTCCTCTAAAAAACCTATTAAGGTTATCATTGTACACAACCCAACTAATATTATTCCTTTTTCTCCTTTTAGAGGATAATATATTAGTCTTAGAAATCACCTCCTCACTTATTTTGAAAGAGATGCCCCTTAGAATGACTCTCTTTTCCTGTCACAAATTGGAAGATTGAATAAATAAACCCTCATCAAACCCATTTATGGATTACAAATATTCAAAAATTTACCCTTCCCTACAAATATGCAAAACAATGGGGTCCTTTTTTGATTCAGGAGCGTCCTTGGGTCATTGACAATCTTGCATCACCCAAAAATATTTCCTTTTAGTTTTGTTCTTGTTTTCCAGTTTTTTCAGTTTTAGTGGCATTCCTTGAATTTGGATCATTTATCATTGCAAAGTTGAGGGTATATTTTGGACATCATGTTCTACTTATTTTTGGGTTTTGCACCTTGTTTGGACTCTTCTCTATGGAGACATTAAATATTCATGGTCAGATATGCGTTCTCTTCATGTTCCAATGCTCATATGGAGTTTTCCGATCTCATGAAATATTTTTCCATTTGACGAAGCTTTCCAGATCATATTATAATATTCCCAGATCTTTGGATAATGTCTCTCTTGGATTGCGCATCATTTGTACATCTTGGAATTGAGATCCTTATGATTTGGGTCCTAACCTATATTTGTACATCTTACATTTTCTTAGTCTTAGAAAATGTAATTGATCTGGCCAATATATGTGTTGGGAAGGCTCTATGTCTTGAGGCAGTTGATCTTAATTGAGGGGTAGCTCAGTAGTGGGAGAATAATTTGGGAATATACCTCCTTAAGATTATGATGGTAGGATTTTTTATGATTATGGGCATGTAATCATAAGAATGTAAGCTGCATGTTGTAGGCCAGTATTCTATAGATATTTGATACTGTGATAATGCAAAGATCTATTATTGCATGATGATTATCCATTCTTGTGTCTGGTGCTGTTCATTTTCATTGTGTGACTCATGTTTCATGGTTGGATAGTCTCCATTGGGTAAAATCCATTGATGATTGTGTCAAATGGTACTAGAGAAAGGTTTATGTTCCTATGTTAGTAGATCTGAGTTCCTAAACTTGTGAAGCATTAGCTGAATCTATTGAGGGATGGAAAAGTGTAGATCTAGCCCACAATTGTAGAGGACTTTCCCAAGGGATCATAGTGAAAGTTTTTCCTGGTTGAGAACCTTTTTTGGGTTGTTGAAGTCTTACTAGGGGTGAACCGATTGTCTATTTGGAGGTAAAATGCACTTATTTTCAATAGATTGCCGAATAAGAGGCAATTAGCACCTTGTAATCAGATCATCAAAGTTGAGGTAGTTGCACCTGAGGATTTGAAATATTATTCCTAGAAGGATGAATCCTAGAAGGCTGGAAAAAATTATTGAGGACTTTAGGAATGAAATGTGGACTGAGATTTGTAATTATTTGACTGAATTGTGAAGGAATCTTGAGACTTAGGAGGAATATGAGGAAGTTTTTGAAGATCTATAGATTGTGGATACAGAGATTCTGAATGAAGAAGAAAGATTATTGAGGGAAATGACACAAGTAGGTATAAGTAATATGATAGAAGTTTCTAATTTTTCTAGTTCTTTACATCCTGAGTAATTTATAGATTGGATTGGAAAATTAGAAGATTATTTTGAACTTGAATATATCAAAGATCCATAGAGGGTTAGGTTAGCACATACTAAGTTGAAGGGTCATGCTTTCTTACGGTGGAAAGAGTTATAGAAGGATAGAGAGGAGAATGAAGAAATGAAGATTGCTAAATGGAGGGTAATCATTGCTAGATTAAAGGCTAAATTCATTCTAGAGTATTATGAATTGGAATTGTTCAAGAAATTGCAGAAATTGAAGTAGAATGACATGATTTTGAAGGAATACACTGAGGATTTATATAAGATGACAATCAAACATGAAAACTTGTGTTAGTAATAACTGGGGGGGGGTGAATTAGTGGCCTAAAAAATATTCCAATAATCAACCCTTAAAAATTAGTACCACAATATTAAGCCTCTAGTTATCTTCAGTCTTATAAGATGAGAGTAAATTATTGAGAGTATACCAATCAATTCAATTAAGTTAAGTGTAATGCAAAACACTAAAGTAATGACTCATAAACACATTGAAACATGGATTTTTAATGTGGAAACCCTGTTAAGGGAAAAACCACTTGGGACCGGTAACCCAAAATTTTCACT
>MU223614.1:654586-681138 GCA_018584345.1 Thuja plicata | reverse complement strand
AGGTACCAATCATGTTTCCTATTCGCTTATATTCTTGGATTGGTAAATCTCCTTATAAGTTTCATGTCCTTTCTTTTGGTTACTATGGATGAGATATATATCTTACATTTAACATTCAACTTCTTTAAATTTTAGAACATGTAGTATATTTTTTGAGGATTTTACCAAATCAACTTTTAACATAAACTAAAAACACCAAACTGATATCTTGCCTTTTCAACTTGATAAAATATTTGCATTTGACCAATAATCGCAAGCAACTGAATGATAAATCCACATACCTGTATCTTTGTAAAATACGTGGAACATCAAAAAGATGGCTAAGTGGCTACCGCCATGATTTTTATCTACTGAATATGGGAAAAAAAACACCAAAAAAAATTGAATAGAAAACATGGTTGGTCATTTCAGAGAGCATTCATGATCAAATAAAACGCAATGCCTCCTCTCGCCCTCGATCAACTTTCACCCGCTCATTTTCTCCCACTCCTTTTCTCAACAAATGAAATAAAAATGATTTGGCCAGGCAGTGATTATTCTCGATGATCGACAAGTAGCTAGGACTAAAGATAACATAGCTCAAGAGCCCATCATAGGTTGTCTCTTTCTTTGGTCTATATTATTGACAGAATGTTTTACATTGCATTAGCTCATCAAATCCGGGGATTTGAAAGAATTTAATAGAATATTTTCATGACAATGTATATTATTTAAGTTAATGTTGGATGAATTTATCTACTTCGCTCACTTGTATACTATGAAGATGATGATAAAGAAGAATCTCCTACCATGGCCATGCTTCTTTATCATCGTCCTCATAGTCTACAAGTGCACGAAGTAGATAAATTTGCGCAACGTCAACTTAAATAATATACGTTGTCATGAAAATATTCTATTATATTCTTTCAAATCCCCGAATTTGATGAGATAATGAAAGGTAAAACATTCTGTCAATAATATAGACTGAAGAAAGAGAGAACCAATGATGGTCTCTTGAGTTGATTTATCTTTAATGTGCATATCCGTTAGTTTTTTGACATTTCATAATTAATTTCTGATAGTAGTGCTATACCTTTGATAGTTAAAATGTTGGATAATCATAATTTATGACAATTCTTCCGATAGTAATGCTACACATTTGACAGAGCAACCTGTCGAAGAAATGCTGCATGACTGTCGCTATTCCAACAGTTATAGTGTTGAAAATACAAATTTTTTGATAGAAACTTCAACAGTAATGCTATATATCCAACAGGTATATCTGTCAGAATTAGGTGGAAACTGTCGTCGGAAAGGGTATGTTTTTGACAGTTATTTTTGACATAGATTGTATATTTTTGATAGGTCATGGTGTCAAAATAATGATGGATTAACTGCAGGAAATTCCATCATGAAGTTGTTGTCATGTGCAAATTTCCAACGTGATGTGGTGTCGGTAAATCGACAGATGTGTCTTCTATCAAAATTTCCTACGCAAAAGCGGCGATGGACTCATGTGTCGAAATACCGACAAATGAGTGTTGGAAATTTGACAAATGGCCTTTGGAATTTGACATCAAATGTACTAGTGTCTTTAAACCAGATTCATTCTCAACTTTCAATTTGAATAACTTGAACTTGTCAAATGCTTCAGATTTCTCTCTCAAATATGTAACCCACATCATTCCAGAAAAGTCATCAACAAAAAGTATAAAATACCTTTCACCATTGTATGATCTTGTTCTTGTAGTACCACACAGATCTGTATGCACTAGAGCCAACTTCCCTTTTTTTGAATAAGCTTTTCTCTTGAAAGTGCTTCTATTTTATTTCCACATAACACATTATCTACACATAGTGTTAGATGGATTTACAATTCTAGGTAGATCTCTTACTGCTTTTGTCATACTTGCCTTCACAATGTTATCAAAATTAACATGAAAAAATCTTCTGTGGCATAACCAACTATCATTAGCCTTTGCAATAAAATAAGAAGCTTCAGATGTGTTCAATTCAAATACATTACCTCTGGATTTAGTACCAGATGCTATCAAGTCTCCTATTTTACTCTTGATAAAATATTTTCCATTGATGAAGTTTAGTTGATAACCCTTGTCCACTAGCTGTCCAACACTCGACAAATTGTGCTTAAGTCCATCAAAAAGTAATACATTGTCAGTGTTAGTCTTTCCATCCAAAGAAATAAATCCAATTCCAATAATAAGTTTACGACTATTATCACCAAATATAACAACACCACCATCATGTCTTTTCAAACTCACAAACTTATTTTTGTCTCTAGTCATATGATGTGAACAACCACTATCTATGACCCATTCAGATTTCTTTTCAACTCAAGAAACTAAGGTTGTTTCTTCATGCATAGGTTCATCATCCTTAATAGCAATAAATCCAATTTCATCATAGTGACCATCCTCATCATTATATATACCCTCACTTTCATAATAAAATTCTTTGTCCTTTGATAATTTGGATTTGAAAAACTTAGGCTTGTGTTTTGGAATTCTTGTAGGACATCTAGATGCAAAATGACCGATCTCATTACATGAAAAACATTTCAAAGGTAATTTTACCTCAAACTTACCCTTACCTCTCTTTTCTCTTCTATCAATCATTTCCATGACTTCATCTAGCTTCCTTTCTTCTTCATGTGTTTGTTCCTGTTCATTATCATAGGCTCCAATTTCTTCTCTTAGGTCACTACTTCTTGTGCTTACATTTCCAGGTAAGATTAATTTTCTTTTGTGCATGGTTTCTTTGAATAATGATTCAACCTTAGGTAAAGTGTCTCCTAATTCTACGACTTCAAATGTAGTTAGCCTACCAATCAACATCTCTCTGGTGAAGTTTGGTGTCAAATGTATGATCTCCTCTATAGCCTAAACCTTGGTTTTATATGCAGGTGTCAAAGATCTAAGTATCTTTGCAATCACTTCTTCCTCACTGTAAGTTCCTCTAGAGTTCCTAATAACAGTAACCACTTCAGTAATTCTCTGTACATATGCTCTGATGTTCTCATCTTCTCTCATCTTCAGTGATTCCATATTTTTCTTCCAGTTCTATAAATTTTCTTTCTTTGTAAACTTGTCTCCAACATATAGTGCTTCCAGTCTTGTCCAGATTTCATGTGCAGAGTCCAAGTCTTTTACTTCAGTAAATTCTCCTTTTGATAGTGCACTGATCAAGGTTTCTCTTCCAACCATATTGCATGAAAATAGCTTCTTTTAATCTTCAATGGATTTCTCTAATTCATCCCCAGTCACTACCTTTTCCTTCCTTTTTGTTATCATCCAGTAATCAATTCCCAGACATAGAAAATGTGTTCTTGTCTTGTTCTAACAACTGTCAAAGTTTTCCAGATAAAACTTTCGACTATCCTTCCTATAGTAAGTCATCTTCAGGATCAACTCAAGCTATTAAACTTTCTCTCTGAGGACCAATAGCTCTGATACCAATTGTTAGGAATAACAATTCACAAGACAACTAAGAGGGGGGGGTGAATCAGTTGTAATATAGATTAAATTAAACTTTAAACTTTATAAACCAAATCTGCAAATGTAAATGATAACACTGTAAATGCCAACACCATAACACAATATTTGTTGTCGAGGAAACCCTGTTAAAGGTAAAACCCTAGTGGGAATTAACACCCACAAATAATGTACTAAGAGTATAGTATCCCTGCTAAAACATATTAGCCCTATTAGGATCTTATTACAACATTACAGTATACAGTCCCTGTAAGGAGACAACCCCTGTTAGGAGTCAAGAGAATAGTAGGCTCACTACCAAGGCACACTGCCCAAAGAAGGTTAAAGCCACCCTCTTACAATAATTCATTAGGTCAGCCAGTGAAGATTTCCTAATACATAATTAACTAGGTCAGAAAATTAAGGATTTCCATTATACAAATAATTATATAACACCTTGCTAAGATACACATGGTATTTATAACAAGTATACATCATTTACAATCCATCACATATACTTCTAGATCCGTAATTCATGATCACAATTAATTTCACATGCTACATGTCTGAAGTCGGCCAAGAAATAGGTCTTCTCTAGAATACATGCCACAGATGATGTCATCAATATCCAAACAACAATCAAACTCAACCCATTACTCTACCCAAAACACAGAGACCTACTCTGTACAGAATCACAGTTACAGTCCAGAAAACCAGTCTTCACCAAATCAACTGTAACATCCATAGTATGTAACATAGAGCCAAGCGACATTAGGAATAAGGTCAAAACACATCCTTCTGCATAAATCCAACTTTGATAATTTTGAATCATTCGTACAGTGTCCGTACACTCCTTCTAGTTAAGTAGCTAGTATGTCTTCTCCATAGAAATATATGTTCACATTAGTGACAAAACATGAATATCAACAGCATGATCAGTAACCAAAACTGATATCTTCCAACATTACAAAGATGAGGTATTGTTTCATATGGTATCTATGAGTACTTTCCATTTTTTATTGGGCAGACCTTACCAATAAGATGGGAATGTTATCCATGAATGTAGAAGTAACTTGGTCATAATAGAGAAGGATGTGAAGAAGTTTAATTTGGTTCTCTTGATGGAGGAAAAGGGGAAAAGTGCAAGGAATTTGTGCATTGTGAAGAGTTACTATTCAGAGAAGTAGAATCCAAAGGTTGGTATAGATCTGAAGAATGATCTTGAAGGAAGATCTAAGAACTGGTTGGTATCAGATAATGGGAAGGGTAAAGTGAAGTAGTAGAATACCTTGGTTGTAGAGCAAATGAAGTCTTGTGGCATAGGTAAATTAGTTTTGTGAAAGAAAGGAGTTGGTGGTAAGGATTCTTTACTACATTGTGTAGATGCAAACAAAAATAAAATACAGAGTAGAGTAAGTGGGTGGATTTGACTACAGAGGAAGAAAGTTGTAGATGAAGAGGATATTTGGATTAAGAATGAGCATGAGATTTATGTTCTAGATTCTATAAGATGTTCATAAGTTCCTCTTATGGAACATATTATTATAAATAGGGGGTGTCTAATGCAGGAGCATCCTTGGGTCGTTGGCAATCTTGGATCATCCAAAAATATTTTCTTTCAATTTGTCCCTGTTGTCTTTTTTTCTAAGTTTTGGTGGCGTTCCTTGAATTTGGATAATTTGTCATCATGAGCCTCAGGATATGTTCTAGACATCATGTTGTACTTATGTACTAGTTCACACCTTGTTTGTACCTTTTTTTGGGGATATATTAGAGATTCATGGTCAATTCTGTGTTATCTTCATGCTACAATGATCAAATGAAATTTTCTGATCTCACAAAGAATTTTTGTGTTCAAAAAAGCTTTATGTCTCATATTATGATGTTCCTACATATTTGGTCAATGTCTCTCTTGGATTGTGCATCATTTCTACATATTAGAATTGAGATCCTTATGATTTGGTTCTTGACCTATATTTCCACACATTACATTTTCTTAGTCTTGGAAAACATAATTGATCTGGTTGACATATGTGTTGCGAGGGCTCTATATATTGAGTCAATTGATCTTTATTGAGGGGAAGTTGAGTAGTGATAGAATAAGTTGTGAATATACTTCCTTGAGGTTAGGATGGTAGGATTTGTTTCTAATTATAGGCATGTAAGAATAAGATTGTAAGTTATATGTTGTAGACCAATTTGATCTAGAAATTTGATCCTATGATAATGCAAAGATCTATTATTGCATGTTGATTATCCATTCTTGTGCTTGGTGTTGTTTGTTTCTATTGTGTGACTCATGATACATGGCTGGACAATATATATTGGAGAAAATCCATCCATGACTGTGTTGGAAATATTATGATTGAGAGGGTGGGGGGTGAATTAGTACAAACAAGTAAAGAAAAAATTCATCCACTGAGATGTATAACTACACTGTTAACTTCCAAACCATAAATCATATAACTGAAGTAAAAAATATCAATAACCAAAAAAATCAACACACATAACATATATATTTTATCGTGGAAACCCTTGTAAGAGGGAACAAAAATATGGTGGGGATGACACCCACAAGCCCACTACTGCAATAAATGAGTTTTCCCTATTAGGAGATACAAATACCCTTTCTGAGGGTTCACCCTGTTAGGAGTGATTAGTACACTGTTAGGAGTACAATAAGATCAATTATTATCTACCTCACTAGAAGATTTCAAACCTCAATTAATATGTTACCGTGTTAAAGGATTTACAAATAAGAACCTGTTAAAGTTCACATGGTTAAAGGATTTAACTTGCTAAAACTATTAGGAAAAAACATGATATGTTGTTCTATAGAATGACACTGATTACCTATAAAATCATTTCTTCTCCTTTCCTTCTTGACACTAAACTAATTTCCACTCTTTCAGTTTGTGATCACCCAATCTGAACATACGATCGCAACACTAAATCAAATGATTTAGTGATCCTCAAATAGAACTATCATTAGGTCACACAAGACCTAGATCTTTTCACTATAGTCAGCTCAAAATATTATAAAACCTCCTCAAAATTATTGTCAACAACATCCAATATGTCATCCTCAAATGTATTACCAATATTTAGAACTAATATGTCAGCCTCAGATCCACCGCCTTATTCAAACTAATATGAAAATGTGATTGGTGACCAAATAGGTAAATTTTCTTCTTATTCAAAATGTAATTCATTGAAAACTTGATATAAACTATTGCAATTGGAATCATGAATTCCAATTACCATATACAAACTACATCTATGATTGCAATACATGAGTCTTTCCTCAACTTGACTGCTACCTCATTCTATGTCTGATGATGTTCTTCCTAAACACTAGTCAGCATACATAGTTGATATCCCCTTTACTAATCATGTATTGTTCATACCGGTCACGCTAATCATGATAAATAAAAAAGTTTCCATTTTTTTCAATCAATTATGCATCTGCTCATGACCGCTCTTCATTTCTCCTCCAAAACTACCTTAATGCCAACAATCTCCTCCTTTAGCATTGATGACAAAAAATTCTAATTTTCATAACTCTATAAGTATAATTTACACTATAAATCTCATACTCCCCTTGTCTTTACACATCCTCTCTCTTACTATTTCTCTACTCATTCTCGCCCTTTTTTTCAATAGTGGCAAAGAATTAGATATCAAAATTACATTCTGTCAAAGACATCCTTGAATTTTATCTTTGCAATATCCAATGTCTTCTCTCATGACTCCTGTAAATGCTCCATTGATAGAATTTTCCCATGAATTACCTATGCTAATCCTTCCAAATTACTCAAAGTACTCACTTCTGGTAGAATAAGTGTGTTTTCTGCATTACTCACATGTTGTTTCATAACATCTATAGTGGGGGTCAAATAGGTCTGCATCTCCATAAGTGTAATAATCCTTTTATCTTGTTCAGTTTGCAACTACCTCACTATGTGAGTAATTAGTTTGACCTTACCACTGTATTTTGATGCTAAAATAGTAATGGGATCAAACTTTTCAATCAAAGCATTAAGCTCCAGTTGAGCATTATCTCTCTTTTTCTCTAGGTCTTTTGTAAAAGTTATAAACTTGGAAAATTTTAGAAGTATATGTCCTATCTCCTATAGGATTTTCTTCACTTTATTCACTTGAACTGTAAGTGACTCTGTATCTAAAGAGATAATCTCTCTAAACTTATCAGCTTGTATCTTCTCATATTCTTTCATATCCAACTTCATTAGTGCATTCTCCATGTCAGGTACTTGATCAGAAATATCCTTGACCAATATACCCAATTGATCAATTGGATTATATTGTTTGTCATATCCCAATTAGGTACTAAATTTATAATGATGTTTTTGGCTTCTTTCAATATTCATACCTTCTTTTTATTTCCTTTCGATCTATCCCTTATTACTTTCTCCTTAAGCTTATCAGACATTTTCAACAACTCCTTAAGAATCATCTAAGTAATCATCTTTAGGTTCTCCTTCATCTTCTTCCTTATAAATACTTGAATTATTTTTTTTTATCTTCTTCACTGTGCTACCTTCACTATTTCAATCTAGCTTCCTCTTCACTGAAAGTATATCATCATCATCCTTATGTCCTTCACCTTTTTGTTCTATCACTTCGTCAGAAATATTCTCTTTAGGTGCCTCAACGTTAGTTTGAGTATTAATGTTCTATATCTGCTCTAGGATACTATAGATAACATTATCTATGACATCATTAATCTTTTCATTTTCTATCTCTTGTGCTTTTCCTTTCTCCTCTATCGATTTGTATTTAACTGCAGTCTTAGAATTTAATACCTTTATCCATGAATCCATAGTCTCATTTCTAACTAATTGTGTTTCTCTAATCAGAGGTCTTGTAACTCTATTCATTGTCTTAAATTATCCTCTCATTGCTTCAACCATTAACTTTACCTCTTCTGTTGTCAATTTAGGTTGTAAAAGTGCAAGTTCTTGTTCCATCATTACTCTATCAATCTTCAAAGCTTCTCTCAATCTTTTTCAACTGCCTTGTAAAGATCCTTAGGTGTAGTCTTGAATATTTCACTTGGTACTTTTCAAAAAGTATGTAGAATTTCTACAACTACATCATCTATCTTTCTTTTCTCTTCACCGTCAAATTTATCAAAGTGAGTCCAAACTTTTTTCATTCTTCCATATTCCTTAATATCTTTAACAATGTTGTCAAGAATAACAATATTGTCAATTTTGTCAATTTCCTCAATAGGCTTTCCTACTATAGTATACTTATTCCCACTAGCACTCAAATACATTTGTTCCTTCTCATACTCAGTTTCAATTTTTTCTTCTTTAGCATTTTCCTTACCTCCTTTCTTACCCTTTGACTCTTTATAGCCTGATGTCATCACTTTCTTTCTTCTGTAAGTTTTCTGAATAGTCTCAGGTGATTCCTTTTCTGGCTTATTCATAATAGGAGTAGTAGAAGTAGACTTCATTTTTTAGTACTGAACTCCTAGAGACTCTCTAAGGTGTAATCTCTTCAACTTCAAATTTAGTATCCTTGACTTCTGTAGCACTAGATGTGCTTGCCTCCTTACTTTCCATTTTATTTCTAAGTGTTAGGAATAACAGTCTGGTGGAACCCATGTCTGCAAATAAATTTGTATCCATAATCAATTAGGGAAGTAACTCTTTACATTTATCTATTTATCTTCAATGGCCTTTTGAATTATATATTACATTTTACTTATGTTCCTTATGTATTTTAGTAAGTGTTGTATTATTTGAATCCATATCTATAATAGATATACTTGTTTACCATTTATTTATGCTTATCTCCTCTATGATATAGATAAAAAGATAGCGAGGTCGAGGTCGAAATTCAATAGTTGTAATCAATAATTAGTTTATTGCAACCATAAGATCATACACCTACCCTCTGTTTACCTATAAGTGTGATGGCACAACGAGGCAACAAGAAGATCTTCTATCCATCATGGGGTGGAAAATTATTCTAGCCTCGACCTCCATGATAATCGATAATAGTCAAATTGAGCTTTTGATGGTTGAAATTTCACAACCAATGTACATGAAAATTATTTTTAATTTAGTTGGCACCACAAAATAAGTGTCGCGTGTCCTACAGATGTAGTTTGACTAAAGCAATGCTGAGTCACATTTGATCACATTAAGATTTGATCCAACGATCAAGCATGATGATGTTATCTCAAGCCACATGAAATTTAAACACCACGCGATGGAGAAAAGGATGATAGGTGTCCGAGGCCTGCCGAGATATACAGGTTGAATGACGTAGATACATGTGTTGACATTTGGTTCGCAAAATAGAATGATTATGTTAGAATAGTCCCAAAGGATAACTGAGAGGGGGTTGAATCAGTTATCAACTAATTTTATTCTTTTCTTTACATAGATATCAATTAACATAAAGCAAATGCACATTCAGATAACACAATAGAGAACATTAAAATTTTGGTTATGGGGAAACCAAATAGGTAAAAACCCCGGTGGGAATTAGCACCCACAAAGAACTGTACTTGAGTATAATTATCCATGTTAAGAGATCTTGCAACCCTGTTAGGAGTTGTTCTTTACAATGCAATAAGTATAGAGACCAGTTTAAAGGTCAGACCCTATTAGGAGTCTTTTACAAGTAACCCTATTAGGGGTGAAGACTCACTATCCAAAAGCTCACTGCTAAATTGATGAAGGCTGCAACCTTTATTAGAACATATATATACTATATCTGATAGATGAACTGTTTGAGTAGACTTGTTGTCTTGATCAGTTCCAGTGTATTGTATACTTCCACTTTTTCTTCACATAGATCTTTTCTTGATGAATGAAATGTCTCTACTGTCCCAAAACAACAGACATTCTATTCTGTACTCTTTTTGTCTTTATTCTTCTCATTCACACTTGGCATTCATCAAATGAGCTATTATAAGTATCTTCTCCAGAAGATGTGATCTTCGTCAGCTCTAAGAGTCCCTTCAATACTTCTTTAGTCATCCACATCAACCACAACCTAATTAGAAACACACAACTCAGACTGAATAGATGCGACGCTTCACAAAGTCAGCTCCACAAAATTAACTCCAACTTCATAATTTTGATAGAATATGTTTGGCACCTTTAGATAATTATCTTTAACTCATAACTAAACATGAATACAAACACACATATCCCAAAGATAGGCACAACTCAAGAAATAATGTAATTACGTTGGCTCCTCATAGATAGTCTTCAGTCTCTATAACTGTCATAATTGATTAGCATAACTCAATTAAAAATTCATATCTGACTCGGCATGAATGCACATAGAATCTAGAAAATGTATACACCATGAAATGAACATGCATAGCTCCAGAACATTTGTACTGATAATTGCATATAGAACACTATTGTATATTATATGTTGTCATCAATGACAAACATACAATCAATTATTTGCATAGAAGCAAATCTCCAACAATATCCCCCTTTGACATTGATGGAAACATATGATATCATCAACTCAAAGTGTCTTCCTTCTTTTTACAATCTTCTCAATATCCTCATCAAAAGTTCCTCTTCGATGTTGCTGCTATGTATACTCCCCCAGAGTATATACCCCCCCTTTGACATTAATGACAAAGGGTGTTAAACACGATTAAGCACAGATACTACTCTAGGAGTAGAGTATTCAATCATTCATCAGTAACCAAGGACTGATGTTCTTTTTGCAAATTCTAATTAGACTTAGCAAAGGGGATTAATCCCAAATCCTCCCTGAGATACTCAAAATTATCTTTTGATAATGGCTTTGTAAAAATATATGCTAATTGTTCTTTAGTGCTCACATAATCCAACTTAACTTCTCTGTCTGCTAATTTTTCTCTTAGAAAATGGTATTTGATCTCAATGTGTTTTTTATTTGCATGCATCACAGGGTTCTTTGACATATCGATAGTACTAGTGTTGTCACAGTGAATAACAATAGGATAATCAATCTAAATACCAAAGTCTTTAATCATCTATTTGATCCAAACTATTGTTGAACAATTCAATGCCGCTGCAACATACTCAGCTTCTTCTATTGAATAAGTGAGACAATTCTTCTTTTTACTTGTCCAAGTGACCAATCTATTTCCAAGAAATACTACTCCTCCTGATGTACTCTTTCTGTCATCAACACAACCTGGCCAATCTGCATCTTTATACACATGAAGTTGTATATTCTCTAAGTTAAGATACCATAAACCATAGTTGATAGTCCCTTTTAAGTATCTGAATATTCTTTTTATTTCCATTAGGTGATTTTTCTTTGGTTCAACTGCAAATTTTCCAATAATTCCAACTGCATTAGAAATATCAGGTCTAGATTGAGTAAGATATATGAGTTTTCTAATCATAGACTTGTATAGGGTCTTGTCAATTGTTGTGGAATCATCATCTTTAGAAAGCTTGCATCTTATTATCATGGGGGTGCTTATTGGTTTGCAATATTCCATCTTGAAAGTCTTCAATATCTCCTTCACATACTTAGACTAATTTATGAATATGCCTTTGTCAATTTGTTTTACATTCAATCCAAGAAAATATTTGATAGGTCCAATCATGCTCATTTCAAATTCACTTTTCATTTCTTTGGCAAATTCTGCACTAAGTTTCTCATTACCTCCAAAGATAATGTCATCAATAAAAATAGCAACGAGTAGTAATCCTTCATCTGTCTCTCTTATGAATAAATTATAGTCTGCTGCTCCTTTTCTGAATCCTATCTTTGTTAAGTAACCATCAAGTCCCTCATACCAAGCTCTTGGGGCCTGTTTAAGTCCATAAAGTGATTTCTTTAATCTACATACCATGTCTGGTTTGTCTAAAAGTTTGAATCCTTTAGGCTGCCCTATGTAGACTTCTTCCTTCAATTCAACATTCAGAAAATCTAACTTGACATCCATTTGGTATACCTTAAAGTTCTTGAATGTTGCATAGGCCAAAAACAAGTTGATAGCTTCTAGTCTTCTCACAGGGGAAAATGTATCAGTGTAGTCTATTCCTTCTCTCTACTCATATCCTTTACATACTAATCTTGCTTTTTTCCTTACCACTGTGCCTTCTTCATTCATTTTGTTCTTGAATATCCACTTTGTTCCAATCACGTTCTTGTCATGAGGTCTTTGGACTAATTCCCATGTTTCATTCTTGATTATTTGATCTAATTCTTCTTGCATAGCACTTTGCCAATTTGAATCTTTGCATGCATCATCAACACTTAAGGGTTCAATCTGTGAAAGTAAGTATACCTCTTCATCAGCGGTTGAACCTTTTGCTCTAGATATTTTCAAGACTTTTGCACTCTGATCTCCAATGATATCTTCCTTAGAGTGCTATTTGGAAGTGTATTTTGAGTTCTTAGGAGGTATACTTTCATCTGTAATATGTGATTCTTCTTCACTTGGTTCAGGATTGTTACATGAAACATCAATATAGTCAAACATTTCTTCAATAACTGTGTCCTTATTGATGGGTCTGGGCTCATCTTCAATCATGGGAACATAGTCATAATATCTTTCTTGAATCATAAACTTCTCATCAATCATCTTTAATCTTAGATTAAAACATTTATAGGATTTTCTTTTAGTAGAGTAACCAAGAAAAATACCTTCGTCACTTCTAGCATCAAAATTTCCAATGCTATCATCTCTCTTGATGTAGCACTTGCTTCCAAATATTTTAAAGTATTTTATAGTAGGTACATTACCAAACCAAAGTTCATAGGGTGTCTTGTCTGTGCCTGGCCTTAATTGTATTCTATTGATAGTATAGACTACTGTATTGACCACATCTCTCCAATAGGTATGAGAAACCTTTCCTTCAATCATGATAGTGCACGTTGTGTCAAGTATTATTATGTTTCTTCTTTCTACAATCCCATTCTACTAAGGGATTCTAGGTGCACTTAACTGTCTCTTGATTCCATGTTCTTCACAGTAATCATAAAACTAGTCAGAGGTGAATTCTCCTCCTCTATCAGATCTCAGACATTTTATCTTTAGTCTAGATTCATTCTCAACCTTAGCTTTGAACACTTTGAACTTCTCAAAATCTTTAGATTTGTCTTTTAAGAACGCAACCCACATCATCCTTGGGAAATCATCAACAAACAAGATGAAATACCTTTCTCCATAGTAAGATCTTGTTTGAGTAGGTCCACATAGGTCTGTATGTATCAGATCTAATTTGTTTTTTGCAGAGTTTTGCTTGGTCTTGAATGAGTTCCTCACATGCTTCCCCATCACACATTCCCTGCAAATGGTGTCAACTGGTCTTACAATACTTGGAAGGTCTCTTACTACCTTTACATTACTTATCTTGACTATGTTGTCAAAATTGATATGACAAAGTCTCTTGTGCCATAGCCAACTGTCATCCACTTTTGCAACAAAACAACTTACTTCTGAATTGAGCTAAAATACATTACCTTTGATCTTTGAGCCTGATATAATCATGTCTCCTTATTTTTTGTTAATGATGCACTATTTTTTTTTGAATTCCAACTGATATCCTTTATCAAGCAATTGTCCAACACTTAGTAAGTTATGAAGTAAACCATCAACATAAAGAACATCATCTGTCTTATTCTTTCCATCTAAGGTGATAGAACCTCTACCTATGATATGTTTGGGAGTGTTATCTCCAAATATAACTATGCCTCCTTTGTACTTGTCCACATGTACAAATCTATCTTTGTCTCCTGTCATGTGGTGTGAACATCCACTATCAATGATCCAATAAATTATGATGTTAGCTTTTGAAACTAATGCTAACTCTTGTTCTTTTCCTTCATCTTCTTTGTCCATTTCTTCAAGCATCTTCTCAATGTATTTAATGGAAATGAAACCAATTTCATCTTCTCCTGAATCATCATCAGTTACACCATCTTTAGCATGATAACATTCCTTAGTGTACTTGGGATTGTAATCTGATCTGAACTTCTTGACTCTTGTAGGACACTTGGATGAAAAGTGACCAACTTTGTTGCATGAAAAACATTTGAATGGTAGCTATCCTTCATATTTCCCTTTACCTTTCCTTTCTTTCTTGGCAATCATAGCAATGATTTCTTGTAGTTTTGTATCCACTTCATTATTACTAGAGCTTCTTATGGATTTCTTGCTGTGGACTAAGGCTTTGAAAGCTGTCTCACTTTTGGGTTTTGTCTTCAATCTTGATATCTCAAATGTAGATATTTTGTTGAACAAAGTCTCTCTCTTGAAGTCTTTTGAAAATTGCATAGTCTCATCTAAGATATTGATCTTTCTCTCATAGTCTGCTGTTAGTGTGGTCATTATTTTGTCCATTATATCTCCCTCTGAAATTTCACCACCATTGTTTCTGATACCTGAAACTGCTTTATTAATTATTTGATTGTAGGCTCTGATGTTTTCTTCAGGTAGCATCTCTAAGTTGTTGTACCTTTTCTTCCATGTCTTTCTGCATGCATTCTTTTCTTGGATGTCTCCTTCAAACATATCTTCTAAGTATTTCCAAATAGAGTATTCTTTATTTGCCTTCTTGATCTCAGAAAATTCCCTGTCAGATAGGGCACTGATTAGGGCTTCTTTGGCGATTGCATTTTGAGTGAACACTTCCTTTTGTTTGATTGTAGAGTCTTCTTCTGCAAGGTCTTTCAAGGTGGGAACTTTAATTTCATGAGTGGAAATCTCATAGATCTAAAATCTAATGCACTGAAGATGTGTTATCATTTTTTTCTTCCAGTCAAGATAGTTTTCTCCATCAAACTTAGGACTCTCTTTCATGAAGTATGCCATATGATCTTCCTTAAGCTATTAGGCTTTCTCTCTAAGGCACTTGGATCTAATAACAATTGTTAGAATAGTCCCAAAGGATAATTGAGAGGGGGGGTAAATCAGTTATTATCTACTTTAATTCTTTTCTTTACTTAGATATCAATTAACATACAGAAAATGCACATTTAGATAACACAATAGAGAAAACAACAATTTTGGTTATGTGGAAACCAAATAGGTAAAAACCCCAGTGGGAATTAGCACCCACAAAGAAATATACTTGAGTATAATTATCCCTATTAAGAGATCTTGCAACCCTATTAAGAGTTGTTATTTACAATGCAATAAGTACAGAGACCTAGTTAAAGGTTGGACCCTATTAGGAGTCTTTTATAAGTAACCTTGTTAGGGGTGAGGACTCACTATCCAAAATCTCACTGGTAAAATGATGAAGGCTGCAACCTTTAGTAGAATAGATAAACACTATATCTGATAAATGAACTATTTGAGTAGACTTGTTGTCTTGATTAGTTCCAGTGTATTGTATACTTCCACTTTTTCTTCACATAGATATTTTCTTGATGAATGAAATGTCTCTACTGTTCCAAAACAACGGACATTCTGTTCTTTACTTTTTTATCTTTATTCTTGTCATTCACACTTGGTGTTCATCAAATGAGCTACTATAAGTATCTTCTCCAAAGAAGGTGATCTTCATTGGCTCTAGGAGTCCCTTCAATACTTCTTTAGTTGGCCACATCAACAACGCAACCTGATTAGAAACATGCAACTCAGACTGAATAGACGCGACACTTCACAAAGTTGACTCCACCAAATTAACTCCAACTTCACGATTCTGATAGAACATGTTTGCCACCTTTAGATAATTATCTTTAACCAATAAGTAAACATGAATAAAAACACACATATCCAAAAGATAGGCGTAAATCAAGATATAATGTAATTACGTTAGCTCTTCATAGATAGTCTTCAATCTCTATAACTGTCATAACTGATTAGCATAACTCAACTAAAACTTCATATCTGACTCGACGTGAATGCACATAGCATCTAGAACATGTATACACCATGGAAATGAACACACATAGCTCTAGAACATCTATAATGATAATTTCATATATAACACTATTGTATATTATATGTTGTCATCAATGACAAACATATAATCAATCATTTGCACAAAAGAAAATCTCCAATAGATTAGAGTACACGAAGGCGCATAAAGTGAAGTAAAGGATAGATTACTTAAATGCCATCTTTATGCCCATGTTTTAAATCAACGACTGGGACATAATTTGGTGGATACAAATAATTGAAAGATAACCAAGGCATTTGAGGAAGATCTACGACCGTAGGATATGAGATCTACAGCTCTGTGCGACGACACAATGGAGAGATGACTAGATGTTAACAGATAAACAAGAAAAAAGACTTTGATGACTATGTTTATTTGATTATTACATAGCATTTTAGAATATTATAACCTTTTACAATTAGGGTTTGTTTATCATTGATATTTTGACTTTACGTGCAGATTACAAAGGTGGCAAACTTGTTTTGATTAGACGTTCCATATTTCTCAATGTCGAGATGAATGGTCACATGCAAACATGATGAAAAGAGGTTAGAGATAAATGATAGATGCCATGGTTGTAGTTGATGAAGGAAAAAAAATGTGATTCCAGAGACTACATACCATAGAATACATTCATTATCATGTACCAATATATATGGGGTCGACATGATCATGAGATAAACTATGGGTGGATATGCGGTCAAATTATCAACACGATACAGATCCATTATTTAAATCCATCGACTCAGACATACTATGTAGACAACATGATGAAACCATGGATGGATATACATGCAGAACTATTGATTAAGTTATTTTTACAAACATATTAAGAAAGAATTGTTAATTTATTATAAGACCTAATCAGTCAATAACTAGTATTGAATAAGGATAATTGGTTATTCCTTCATGTAATTAAACATTCAGTTATTGATCACTAGGCTAAGTTTTTTTTGGGAAACATCATGTTGATTTGAATCTTGTCTGCATCCTTTGGGTTTCAAACTTATAGGGATACCGAGATCAACATATAGGGAGAGATAAGACTTATTGTTAATATAGTCAGATGGGATAGATGGATCAATAACTGCAAATGTGAACTCTATTGTACTATTCTTCTATAATCAATAAAGATAATTCCTTTTTTCATCTATGCAATTGTTTCATTTATCATTTTACAATTAGTCCCTCGGATAAACCAATAGAACTTCTTCAAAGTGATAGTTTGATGTCCATGCTTCTTGATTCAATTCATAGTCTATATTTCAATTAGTTTTCTCATTTTGCATGGTAAAATTATATTGATTGAAGCCTTTGTCAATTTGTCTATCATCTGAGAAGTATTATCCTTTTGAAATATATTTAAATCTGTTCTAGGTTGCATGTACATTTCATAACACCTTTAAAGTGATAAGTTTTCTTACAAAACTATCTCTGAGGTTGAACATGGGATTGAAATGATAGTGACTCTATTGCCCAAGTAGTTGATTAAGGCACTAGTCTTTCTTGTTCATTGGATTATGGTCATAGTTTCATTGTTTAAAGTTTTGAGATACTATATCCATCTGCTATATTCAGTTCATATCTTGAATCCATCAAACATTCTTTAATTTCTTGCAACATTATATTTGAATAATTTAATAAAACATTCCTCTTAGTTTTAGGATCTCAATAGTACTTTTCCATACCTTGAGAGAAAGGCATTTGGAAGACATATTATCTACTATAAAATCCCTAAGAATTTTGGAGATAAGTCTAGGGTATAGGCCTACCAGCCTTGGTTCTGCAGAGCCAAAATTGTAGAAGGTTGAAACTTAGATCTAGTTGAAACCTTAATTTTTGGAAAATCACTTGGGTTTCTCATTACTGGATAGGAAAAATCCATAAGAAATCCAATCTGTTGATTTGAGCACCAACAGATTGGCGACTCCGCTAGGGAACAATTATCATTAAGGATAGTTTTTTCAGAGTTTCTGGTAACAGAGGTTAGGATTTACTAGGAGTAAAGAATCTAGAAGACAATAAGTATTTCCTTCTAAGAAGAAGGTGGTGACTCTACAATTTTGAAGTGGTGATAGATTTTGTCATATAATCTTGTTATTAACTATCTCATGTGGGGTAGAAGATCCTTGCATCCGGATCAACTTGAATTAGACTTAAGCATAAGGAAAGACATGACTCCAAGTACAAAGATGATGTATGTACCACATATGATATACCTTGATAAGGATGATCAAGAATATGCTTGTGAACAATTCCCTAATTCAAGCCACCGTAGCCATGAGTGCAGTGATGAAAATTTTAATCCTTTTTCCCAAGGTAATAGAGGAGCACATGAGTTTCAACATGATCCAAATTAGGAAATGACTAAAAGAGAGAGAAGAATTAACAAGTGGGATGTTGTGTTTCATGAGATTGTCATGTTAGGATTGGATAATACTGAGAGGGGGGGGGGGGGGGGNGGGGCGAATCAGTATTATAAAAGTTCTTTAAATTCTTTAATAATCTTGTCTTTGTCCTTAACAGGGGTTTCAATTCTTTGACTATGGTATCTCTCTCTTGTATAGGTAACATAGGTACCATGTCATCAATCTCTTTATTTCTAATATGGTCATATTCAACTTGTGCCAAACATTTTCTACATTCCAATTTTGTATACAAATCTGAGGGTATGCTTCCTTTAACTTCCAAAAGTGTCTTCTTGAAACTAAGCATGTGTTCTGTTACAATGTCTTCAATTTTTTAGTTTATCTGCTTCTTCATATCTGTCAAAATATTTATCAATTAAAACCAATTTTCCTTGTTCAATTGCTCTTTTCTCCAGCATTTTAATTTTAGGTATACATGCTTTATTCTTCTCAGTTTTCTTCTCTTCTTCCTCAGTTGTGCTCTTCTCTTTTGTCTACATACTAGATCTATTTACTCTAGGAGTAACTTCCTTCGCTTGTTCTTCCTGCTGCTATGGTGGAGGTGTGTTATCAACCATAATTACTTCAGGGGTGGAAAGGGCATTAGTGCTTCCACTAGCTACTCCAAGGGATCTATCTTCCATCTTCTTCATCATATATTTCAGTTCTTCCTCACATAGACCAGCCTTTACTCCATAGTCATGAATAAGATTAGCAATCTTTCTCTTCATCTATCCTCTATACTGTTCTTCTCTTACCTTCTTTGAATTCTCCTCATATTTTCCCCATCTCTCTTATGATGTATCAACTTTTGATGCAAGAATATGTTCTGCTTGCATGGTGAGTACTTCAAAACTCACTTCATAACCCATAGGGTAACACCACTTCTTTCTAGGGGTCACTTCCTTAAAACATACAAAGTTTGTTTCAACCATAAAAAAAATTGTGTCCTTGTACTTCTCAACTATATCCTCATGTAGTTTGTATCTACTCTTCATTTGTCTTTGTAGAATTTTGATCATTGCAAACAGTTCTCCATCTACCCAAGTAGTGTTTTGTCTCCTGTAACTCTGTGAAATCAAAATACTAGTGGGAACTCCAGTTTTCCAGCTACTAGGATGTAAACCAGGAAACTTATGTTCAATATGAATGAACATGTGTACCAATAATGATCCAAATCTGAAGGTTTTTGTTCTATCTTTCTTCACAAGCTTAACATTCTCAAGGAATTATTGTGCCAATACCTCGCATAGGTTGAACTACGTGATTTCTTTTACCATTATCCATGCCATCATAATAACTGTAGATAATATTGAATTAGGTCTGCTACTGTAGAAAAATTTGTAACCAAGTATCATTGCAATCAACCTTACATCTTGTTGAAAAATATCATTTACTGTCATTGCGCTTCTGTCCCAATTTGAGTGTGTTAGGGTTTCAACTTCCTTCTTAACATGTTTCTCAGCAACATGAACAATTCTGGTGTTATCAAGACCATTAATCTCATGAATTAGGTCACTGCATATTTTCACAAGTTGGCTACCAATCCATATGAATTGGTAATGAACCCTACTCATAAGTATTTTAAACCATTCTTTTCATCAAAGTCGCACAAGTCCATAATCTTCATTATACTCAATTGACTAATGTGTTTCCATTCTTCCTTCATGATTCTATTTTCTGACTTGTTTTCAATTTCTGTGAGTATATCATCCTCTCCTAATGTGTCATACTTATAGTGAATGTAAGCCCTAATATCTTCAACATGAAGTACACCATGTGGGCTCATTGAAAATACTCCTTCCATATCCTCTTCACACGACTTATAAGGATGTTTCTTGAATTTGTATCTAGGATGATCAACAACATCAAAAATTACAGGTGCATCCATAACTTAGATAATGTAGTATACCTTTCACATGTGGAAATCCAAGTTTATGCTTTGATTGATCACACACGATAGGTGTAGAAATGTTTTAATACTTCTACTCTCTGATCTCCATGGATCGCTCCTTGTCAAATGATAGAAAAATAAATCATAACACGGTGCTTTACACAAGTTAGGTTATGACTTTTCTTTTTCACTTCAAACTGTCTACTTGGTTGCTGAATCTCATGATCAAAATATACAAGTCGGCTAATGATGCACTCTTAGATATATGATCCATAATGTTGGCTCAACATATTCCCAATCTTGCATGAGCTCACTACATGATTTGCGGGGCAGGATAAATTTTGATGTGTTTCATTTAATGCTCCCCTAAGGCCATGATCGACCAATTAGGTCAATTATATCTTGCTTCCTTCAGGCGAAGATCCAGTAGCATCTACTGACTCTCCCTGAATTGATGTCTCACTAGTTTCTTTAATCTTCCATATATTTCCACTATTTTTGTCTTCTACTTTCTTAAAATAATTTTCAAAATCATTCTTCACATCTGCAATACTCTTGCCAATATCATTTCCATTCTTCTGTGAAATCATAGGAGGTGGTGTTCTTCTATTGTCTACTCCATTATACCTGCAAAACTTTTCTATATGTCCTGGATTATTGCATTTTTAACATATAGGAGGTCTTCTCTCTTGATTAACTTGTAACTTACAGTACTTCTCTTCCATTGTCTTGTCTATATCTAGATTGATTAGGTCTTCTGCATTCAGTCTTCTTGTGCCCATATCCATTACAGTTAAAACAATATCCATAAAAAGTTCTAAAAGGGGTATTACCTTTGCAATCTCTCTTCATGTGTCCAAATCTATTGCAACCAAAGCATCTACCTCTGAAAGGTCTGATATGCTCTTTAGTTTCTTCACTAGATGGTTTCTCAGCATCAATATTCTGTAGTGATTTCTCTTCCTGATTCTTTGAATATTCAACTTCATTGAAGCCAATACCAGTCATGTCACCTTTAGGTTTCTGCTTGTCTAACTGTTCATCAATCAAGTCACTGCTGGTGTGAAGTTTCTCAATATGTTTCTTTGCTTCAACTAGTTCACCTTTCACAATCTGATTGTATTTCTCTAGTTCCAAGTATTTTTTCTTGTAGCTGTCAGCTTCATCTTTCATTTGATTCAATGCATTGTTCAAGGTTTCTTCAGATTTCTTTTTTGCATCCTCCTGTATCTGTATTTCTTTAGCCATATTCTTGTTCTCAAGCTTTAGAGTCTCGATCTCTTCTTTCTATTGCTTCACCTGATCTGAATTGTCCTCATCTGAATCTTCTTATATCTGGACCATAAGATCTTCTCTCTGACTTCTCGAAAGTTCAAGTTGTTCTTTCAGTTTCTTTATGAATTTCTCAGCTCTTCGGAGGTTGAACTTCAATTCTCCATTTTATGCTTTAGCATTGTCAAGATCTTCAAGTGCAGCTTCAAAGTTCTCTTGCAAACCATTCAAATCCATTATGTTCTCCCTCAAGCTATTAGGATTTCTCTCCAAGGGCCAAAATCTCTGATACAAATTGTTAGGATTGGATAATACTAAGAGGGGGGTGAATCAATATTATAATAGTTAATTTAATTCTTCAACCACTTGAACATTAACCATAGAATTGCAATAAATGAAACAACATAAAAAATAACATAGAACTCATAACACCATGATTTTTTTATGTGGAAACCCTAGCCAAGGGAAAACCCCAGTGGGGATGATACCCACAAGCATGCACTAAAGTATAATGTCCCTGTTAGGAGACCTAGCTCTGTTAGGAGCTGAATATTACATAGTACATTTCCTTGTTAAAGGAATAACAACCTTTTTAAAGGTTCACAACACCTTGTTAGGGGCCAATGAGCTTACATCTCTTACAATGTAATTCTGTTACAAAAGGTTCTCATTGATGAACAAAAACAAGCATCACAAATGCTTTGATAGTTCCTTTATAGCTCTGTCATTCTCTACTCTATCATTCGCATGTCTTCTCTACATATCCTTGACTTTCTCACAACAACCAATCTTTACCAAAAATATCTTACATATATATCTTTTTAACTTTATAAATTCGGCTCTCAGAATAAATATTACAAACATTGTCAAGTCGACCTTAATTACATAATATAATTAATATAGTAAACATTAAATGTATAGTTGGCACTCTTGCATAGTCAAATTGTAGAATATCAAAAACAAAAATATGTCTTTGATTTCTAGGGGTCCAGGTCTTTCTCCTTTATTCTTCGCTGCTATCCAACTACTCTGTATCGTTGTTCTCTACTGTTAGTTAGTCTTCAAATCCTCATAACTCATCATAAGCTTAACCAAATCAAAATTGATCCTAGGTGTATGTCAGACATACTCCATACTATCTTTCACTAAGATCACATGCCTTAATTCATTGATCTTTGTCTTCGACATCCAAAACATTACTGTATCTCTATTTCTGTACTTAGTTGATTTTGGACATACCAAAACTTAACTTCAAAACAATTGATCTTAAACCTAGATGTGTTGCCATAAATGAAAACCAAAAATTGAATCACATTACCCATATTGATCACTTTCCAATAGGCCAATGCAGGATCAGAAGATGAAGAGATGGTCATGGCCCTTAAAAGACAACCAGAAGAGATACTGAGGAAAATGAGAATAACAAGAAGTAAATTCAGATCACCAAGAGACAAAGAAGCTCCTAAGGATGATGTAAATGGATTTTACAATCCTCCTCATAGGAAGAACAATGAGAACTTTTTTAACAATGATCATACCAACCCTTTGTTCGAACCAGATAGTAGGGGGACAACTAAGAAAAATAACAATGATAGGGAAATAAGAGATCATAGGGGACAATGGAACAATGGAGAACAACATAACCATAACAATAGAGTGAATCCTAACACATCTAACTAACATGAACAACATAGACATAAAAATAATGGAAGGATATATAGTGAATATGAGAATAATAGGGATCAGAATTATGGCCCAAGAGAATTCAATGTGAATTCAAATTTTGGACCTAGAAATCATCAGAGATTCTAGAACACAAGTCAGCAGATTCAAAGACATGGAGCCATAAATCAAAATGGAAAAAATTATATTTTTATGGCATAAGGGGATGTCCTTATCACGTAAAAAATGAATTAAGGAGTGCAATTCAAAAATTTTCAGGGAATGGATCAAAATCAGCTGAAGTGCATTGTGTGAATTCAAAGAATATTATCCAAGAATATGATGAATTCAATGAGGATGTATACATGAAGCTTTTTTTTTCAATCCCTCACAGAAGATGTAGCTGAATGGTTTAGAAGTCTTCCAGATAGATCCATATCTAGTTGGGATGAATTTGTAAATCAATTGATAGAACAATTTGGTGATCACAATGATACTTCTTTTAGTTCACATGAGTTGACAAGTATGAAGAAAAATCAGAATGAATCTGTGCTTGAATTCAATAAAAGAATCAATAGGTTCTAAATAGGATTCCAAGAGATGTTCATCTTGTTGATGCCTCTATAATTAATTTATATATGGGTGCCTTTGATAGAAATACAAATTATGAAATTAGATCTCATAAACCTACTACTTTGGCATATTCTCTCAAGATTTCTATAGCTATTGAAAATGTTAGGAAGGCATTTGGTATAATCACTAAGAGAGAGGACACTCAGTTTTTCAATCCAAAAGAGCCTAAGCATCACAAGGAGGAGGATAGATTGGATAAACTTATGGATATGGTAAAAGGCCTCCAAGTGAATAATGGAAGAGACAATTTTATGTACAACCAAAATAATCGAGTACCATACAAAAATGATAGATATAAGTTGCAAGATATGCCTTATAACAAAAAATGGAAGGACAAGAAACTAGTAAAAAATAATTACATACTCCTGATCCATTGAGGAAAAACAACCATTTTGTGGAAATCTACCCTTGGTGTGAAGCCTACAGACTACCACAATCTTATGAACATTGTGTTGTTTCCCAAAGATGGAAAGAAGATGAAGATCATAATGATGACTAAAAACCCATAATGAATAACTTATCAACACATCCTATGTGGGGATATGCTGATTATGAATCTTTAGATGAATACTATTACAGGGATGACCTAAATAGAGTATATCAATATGGGAATTATTATGAGAATCCTCCAAGATTAAGAGAATTAATAGAAGAGAAGAAGAAATCATACAAAATAGTTGTAGTAGAAGAAGCAAGGACTAATTAGAAGTTAAGGAATAGAACAGTGAATGCAGACCCAGGAAAAATAAACCAAGGAACTGATCCAAGGAGGTTGAAGCACAAAAATATTTCTCAAGATAAACAGGTAGAACCTTAGGACCTTCCAAAAATAGTAAGAGAAAAGGTGGTTAGTAAATCTCTTCCCAATGAATGTTCTTGCATGTCTAATGCATTATCTCAAGTTAAAATATATGTTCCTTTTCTTGAAATAGTTAAAATACCTGAATGTAAAAGTGAAGCTTTGAAAATATTGTCTAATGTAGGTAATAAGGAAGATCTTAACCAAGAAGTAAAGGATCCTCCAATTATTTATCTAGGAACTAATCTAAGAAAAAATTCAAATCAAATTGATCCTATTTATATTACTCTATTGATAATCAATAGATTGGTAAAGAATTGTATGATAGATTCTGGAGCAACAGTGAATATTATGCCTAATGATGTAATGAAAGAATTAGGAATGAATGTTGATACCAAATTTGGTATATGCTATGCTATGGATAATAGATCTATTCCTCTTGTAGGGATAATGAAAAATGTTGAATTTAAATTTCCTACATGTCCTAAAATGTCTTATAAAATGGATATTACTGTGGTTGAAGTTCCTGCCAATTATGGAATGCTTCTTTCTAGACAATGGTCTAGCTTAGTAGGAGGTAGTATTCAATTATATCTTTCTTATGATTATATTCTAGTGAATGGAAGGGATGTAAGGATTGACAGGGGGACTAGAATTCCATACATTATTGAGGACGTGGATCCAAGCTTGGTTATACATTTCTTTTATTCTGATATGGATAAATTTCAGGTAAGTATTTCAAAAAATTCAATGCATAATACTGAACCTATTGAAATACATGCTAAAGTACATAACAATACAATTTGGAAAATGTATTTTGATGGTGCTTGCTGCAAGGATGGTAATGGAGCTAGTGTCATTTTCTTTTCCCCTAATAATAAAACATTTAAATATTCCTTCTTGTTAAGGTTTTGGATCATCTGCAAATGTAATAGCACTGCTTGTATATATTATGTGTGTTTCAAATGCAACAATATCTCTTTCATTTATATTGGGAAAGAGGCTAGGAGAGACATGTCCCTTCATGGGACATGTCTATTCATTATAATTTTATAATGTTTCATTAATCAATCATATATTAGAATAATATAAGTTTGCATAATATATGTTTAATAATAATATATTATATATATATATATATGTATATATATATATATATATATGTTTATATATATATATATATGTATATATATATATGTGTATATGTATATATATATATATATACAACTACAATATATTATTATTAATCAATATCTAAGTATATTATATGTATTCTAAATGATCATACGAATGAAGCTACAAACATTAACACTCCCTCTTAGCTAGGGAGAATGATCAAACATAATGTGTAGTGGTCTCTCTTGACTCTCGCCATAATTCCACAAAAAATCAACACTCCCTCTTAGCTAGAGATGATAAAATCCATCAAGGTAATAAATCCATTAATTTTAAAAGAGAGGAGATATCACCTCACTATGATATCAGGAGATATGGTATATGGAGGAATATCAAATC
>MU223614.1:622472-634440 GCA_018584345.1 Thuja plicata | reverse complement strand
TATATATATATATACAACTACAATATATTATTATTAATCAATATCTAAGTATATTATATGTATTCTAAATGGTCATACGACTGAAGCTACAAACATTAACACTTCTTACTAGATTTCGAATATATTAACAATGTTGCAGAGTATGAAGCTCTACTTCTTTGTTTAAAGATAGCTAGTAAGCATGGAATAAAATGTTTGAGTGTTTTTAGTGATTCTAAATTGATTATTTCTCAAGTTAAAAGTAAATTTGTTTCTAAGCAACCTTACATTAAAAGGTATAGGAATGAAGTATGTGATTCTATGGAATGTTTTGATTCTTTTTCTATTGATTGGATAGATAGGTCAAAAAATATCCTTGCAGATTTTATGGATAATTTTGCACTGAATCATAATGACATGCCTTGAGAAGACATAGTTCAAGTTGAAGTTAAAACTAGGCCTTCTATACCTGATAACATCAACAACTGACAAGTCTTTGAAGATGACAGAGATATAATAAAAATTTTATCATGTGAACAAGAGTATGAAGGACAATTGATAGATTTGAATGCTCATGTTAAAATAGAGATTGGGAAAGAAGTATTGTTTGGAAAGGAAGTCATTTAGCTTAAAACCAATAAGATTCCTAAAGGCCCTGTAGAAATGGAGAGATTGTTTGACAATAAAGATTCAAAAAAGGACAAGAAAAGCTCTAATGTTACAATGGATTAAGTAGAGAGGATTAAATTGGGAAATGAAGACACTCCAAAGGAAGTATTTGTGGGTAAAATCTTAACCCCCAAAATCAGAACAGATGTCATCAGATTATTGAGAAAATATAGGCATGTATTTTCTTGGTCCTATGATGACCTTAAAGCTTACCGAGAAGACCTTTTTCAACATGAGATACCTTTGAATCCTAATGCCAAACCATTCAGACAAAGGAAAAGACCTATAAACCCTACTCTAGCCCCTAAGATGAAAGATGAGTTGATCAAGATGAGGGATGCTGGTATAATAAATCCAATTAGAAACTCAACATGGGTTTCAAATTTGGTCCCTGTCAGGAAGAAGAATGGTGATATCAAACTTTGTTTAGATTTCAAGAATCTAAACATGTCATCATTAAAGGAAAATTATGCACTACCTAACATGGAAGCATTACTACAAAAGGTCAGAGGGAATGAGTTGTTGTCAATGATGGATGGGTTCTTAAGGTATAACCAGGTAAAAACAAAAGAAGAGGAACAATACAAGACAACATTTACTACACCTTGGGGTACTTATGTATATGCTAGAATGCCTTTTGGACTCACTAATGCAGGAGATACCTTCCAAAGAGAAATGGATGTCGCCTTTGAGGATTTCATTGATGTAATAATGGTGGTGTATTAGGATGACCTAACAACTTACTCCAAGAAGGCGGAAGATCATTGTGGACATTTGGAGCAGATTTTTTAAAGAGCCCTTGAGTATGGGATATCCTTGAACCCAAAGAAATGCCATTTTGTAGAAACTGAAGGAAAATTACTAGGGAATATAGAATCCAAGGATGGGGTGAGAATAGACCTTGATAGGATTTTAGCAATTGATAAGATTGAGGTTCCTAAGAGTATTAAAAATATCCAATCCTTCTTTGGACAAATAAAATTTGTAAGGAGATTTGTCCCAAACTTTTCAGAAGAAATTAAGCCAATTGCTATGATGTTAAATAAAGGTGCAGATGTGAAGTGGACAAATGATGCTTTAGAAGCATTTATAAATATTAAAAAGGCAATTAAGGAAGCTCCTATCCTCAAGTCCCTAGATTATGCTAAGCCATTTCAATTATTTTCCTTTGCATCATATCACACCATTGTTGTTGTCTTACTAAAAAAGAATAATGAAGGATACAAACAACCAATATAATTCTTCAGTAAAACCCTTCAAGCCTCTGAATTGAATTAAGATATCAATGAGAAACAAGCTTATGAACTTGTGAAAGCAGTAAAATCCTTTAGGCCTTGTTGGCACCTGAAAATCCAGGCCCCTCAATATGCAAAATATCAGGGAAGTATAAAGTTTATTTTCATTTTCATAAATACTTCCCTATTTTGAAATTTAATTAAATAATTAAAAGTGCTCTAAACAATTGTCATTGTCCTATTTTCATATTTATTAAATATTATATTTCAATAATTTTAATGCAATACTTATTTTTGAAATAGAAATAAAATAAAAGAGAAAAATAGGTGCATAGGGTAAAAGGGTGGCGATCGAGAGTTGAACACTTGACCTCTCAAGCTAACCTTTTTTCCTACGTACCTACCCATCCCCCCTCTAACCAATTAATCTAAATGTCTTCTTCGAGTTTTGTGTTAGAGAGAATCATATTATCTCACTTCTCTTTTATATTTACTATTAAAAGTTTTTCACATAAATGTATTTCTTTTATTTTAGCTTTATCCTAATTTACTAATATGAAATATCTTACTAGGGTAAATAAATGTAATTGAATTTCTTTGATGTTTTTAAAAAGATTTTACCTTTTGATGAGATTTAGATTTTCACTAATGTAACCATTTTTAGGTCTTATTTTAATTTACCCTAAATGACTAAAGTGAAATAACGTAATAGGGTAATTCATTTTGGAAAGTGTTATTATGTTTATGTGTTTTGAAATTGTTTTAATGTCTTTGGCATAAATTCAAGTTTTCAAAATACTTAAATGTAATATCATACTTTACCCTATATTAATTTTGAAAAATCAAACTATTAGGGTAAAAGGGTATAATGGATTGTATTTTACTTTATTTGATTTGTATTTAACTTTTTCATTCTTGAAAATATTAATTGGGTGATTTGAATGCTTATGCTCCTTTTATTATGTTTTTAAAATTTTATTTTATAAAGGTGCATAATTAGGGTAAGTATTTCCCTTTTATTTTTTAGGGTGGGTTATAATGTTTACAACTATTTTACCCTAATGTTTTAGAAGTATATTCATATGAAATTGGTATTGTTTCATATTTTTTAAAAGGATATTTTGAAAAGGAGATATATTATGTTTAGAATTTGAAAGTAAAATCTCAATCAAAACATAAAATTATATTCCTATTAATGGATTTTAGGTTTCACTTTACTAATAGGTTTTTTTATATTTTGATAATTAAAAGTAGGTACCTATGATTAAATGTTTAAACTTTATTGGTATTTAGTTTATATTATCAAATAAATTTATATGCATGTAAAGGATGTTCCTATATCATGATTATTTATTTTGATACATTATTAATTATTGAAATTAAAACAAATAAATTTTGATATAGGGATCATTTTGGAAATTTGAAAATATTATTAAATATAATGAGCCCTAAATTTTAAATTTATTAAAAGTTATCTAATATTGGATTTTGTGTGTAGGGGTTTTACATTATAAACATGTGGATCATCAAGCCAATTATCCAAAAATATGACAAATTACATTTGTAATACAGGAAATGTTTTTCCCTAAAACCATTTATATGGTTAAGTTTGTAATTTTTAGGGTTAGTTGTATTTATATTGAGTCATTTGAAAAACTAAAAATATTTTTTAACAGGACAAAATTGGGACAAAAAATTCCCACAACAACAGATTTGGACCTCATACATAATTTTTCAAATGTTATGTCAAATAAGTTGTTTTATGCTTTTTGAGGTTATATATCACTTATTTTCAGTTAGTTTTTTAGATACTCTTGTAACAGGGTGTTCTACTATGTTTTATTCCCTGATTTATTGAGTCAAAGTTAATATATGTAATTCAAATATCAATTGTATGGTCTGTGAACCTACAATTGTTCTTTTTGGTCTCTTAATTTGAGTTAAACTCGATAGGATTAATTATGTAAATTGTTTTGAATTGTGAATCAAGCGGAACCCTGTAGGATGATAGTCTTACTTTATAGAAGTAAGTTTTCTTAAAATTGTCTCTGATTATACGTAAGATTGGAAATATCTGACTCTATACCCAAATTTGCATTAGGCACTGATCTCATTTTGTTTGAAATTATTATCTGGTTCTTCTTTTGTAGTTTACAAATTTATTTGATTACTTTCCTATAAGCATTAGCAATTAGGTTTTAGTGATAATTCAGTTTTAGTTTAGATTTTATAAGATTAAAGCTATTAGGAGATTAAATTATTTTCCTCCAAGGATGGTTTACCACCTTGGGAGGAGATTTCATTGTCTGTGTATGCAGTTAGGCATCATAGAAGATTATTTAGATTGAAGTGGAATCAGGCCTACCAGCCTTTGCCTAACAAAGCCAGAATTGCAGAGGCACTACTGTGTACCTGTTAGTTGGCCATATCTGATCCTTCATTTTTGGGCATCAACAGGCCTTATTTGGCAGGAGCAACAGTGATAGCCTATGTCCCTAATGCAGCAATAAAGGATATATTCAGACAATCAGAAGTCACTGGGAGAAGGTGCATATCGGTAAATCAAATTCAGGAATTTGATATAGAGATTCAGATCACTAGTATTATCAAAGGAAAAGGATTAGCAAGGTTAATGACATAATAAAATATAGTTGCATTACAAATGAATCATATTGATCTAAGTGAAACCCATACACATATTGAAAGATGCCCTTGGTACACTAACATGGTACATTTCTTAAAATACATGAAATGCCCTGAAAACCTTACTAATAGTCAAAAGAGGATAGTGAATTGCAAGCATCTAAACATATTTTGATGCAAGGAGACTTATATTAAAAAAATAGGGATGGTGTACTTCTTTTGTGTCTGGATACATACCAAGCTAAAAAGGTGCTTAAGGATCTCCATGATGGAGCATGTGGTGAAAACCTTTCAGCAAAAACCACTACACACAAGATATTGAATGGATGATACTATTGGCCTTACATATTTAAGGACTGCCATGAATATGTTTTGAAGTGTGAAGCATGTCATAATTTTTTAGGGAAACTTAAATATAATGGTGCATTACCTATTAACCCTATGTCTATTGAAGAACCATTCCAAATGTGGGGAATTGATTTCATAGGTGAAATTGTTGATAAATCCATTGGTGGACATAAATGGAATTAGGTAGCCACTGATTACTTCACCAAGTGGGTGGAAGCCATACCAACTAGACAAGATACTAGTAAGGTGGTAATCAAGGTCTTGACTGAAAAGATATTGACAAGATTTGGTGTTCCTCTGAAGATTGTTCGTGATAATGCTATGTGTTTCAGATCTACAAAATTAATTGAGTTTCATGAGAAGTATGGAATAAAGATTTATTTTTCATCCCCTTATCATCCTCAAGGAAATGGCCAAGAAAAATATAGCAACAAAAATATAATGAAGATTATCAAAAGAATGTTAGATAACAACAAAATATCATGGGATTCAAAATCACCACTTGCACTTTGGGCAGAAAAAATTACAATTAAAAATTCTACTGGATATGTCCCATATGAACTTGTTTATGGAAAGAAAGCTCACTTACCACTAAAATGTTTTTGCCAGTATACAAGTTTGTAAATAATGAGCAATGGGAAGAAGTGGATTTCATTGAAGACAGACTCCAACATCTTGCAGAATTGGATAAAATAAGGAATCAAGTTCATGAAAGGAATTAAGAATTGTAGTAGAAAGTGAAAGATCTATTAGATAAGAAGAATACAGAAAGGAAATTTTAGGAAGGAGATCTAGTTTTGAGGTGGAATGTGAAAGATCAAGACAAAGGAAAACATGGAAAGTTTGATTCTTTATGGATAGGTCCTTTTATTATTATTGGTAAAGGAGGTTAGAATTATTACATCTTACATGATTTAGAGTGTTAAAACCATGAAATTCCTATGCATGGTCAGTAGCTTAAACCTTTTTCCCATTAAAGATAATAATAGGCAGGTTTATTTTTCTTCTTTATCTTTGCAATATATATTATTATTGTGTTTTCTAATGGTATGATTTCCAGAGATAGCTTGGATCTTACTGTGTTAAGGTATAAACACACATCCTCAGAAAGAGCCATTGGTGGAACCCATGTCTGCAAATCAATTTGTATCCATAATCAGTCAGGGAAGTAACTCTTTACATTTATATATTTATCTTTTATGGCCTTTTTAATTATATATTACATTTTACTTATGTTCCTTATGTATTTTATTAAGTTCTATATTATTTGAATCCATAACTATAATAGATATACTTGTTTACCATTGATTTATGCTTATCTCCTCTGTGATACAGATAAAAGGATAGAAAGGTTTAGGTCAAAATTTAATAGTTGTAATCAACAAACAGTTTATTGCAAACATATGATGATACACTTACCCTCTATTTACCTATAAGCATGATGGTGCAACGAGGTAGTGGGAAAATCTTCTCTCCTTCGTGGGGTGGAAAATTATCTTGGTCTTGACCTCCATGATAATCGATAACAGTCAAATTGAGTTGTCGACGGTTGAAAGTTCACTACCAATGTACATGTAGATTCTTTTTAATTGACTTGGCACCCAAAAAAAGTGCCACATGTCTGCCGGAGTCAGTTTGACTAAATCTATGCTGAGTCGTATCCGATCAGATTAAGATTTGATCCAAAGGTCGAGCGTGATGGTACTATCTCAAGCCGCACAATGTTTAAATACCACGTGATGGTGAAAAGGATGACAGGTGTCCTGAGCCCACTGATATATACATGTGGAATGACATGGATATATGTGTTGGCATTTGGTTGGAAAGATAGAATGATTGGACTACACAAAGGTGCATAAAGTGAAGTAAAGGACAGATTACTTAAACACCATCTTTAAGGCCGTGTTTTAAATTGATGACTGGGAGTTAATATGGCGGATACAAATAATTGGCTGATAACAAAGGAATTTAAGGAAGATCTACGAACTTAGGATATGAGATCTATAGCTCTGCGCAATGGTGTGATGGAGAGACGATCAAACATTAACCACTATGGGATAGTGCAAGATGGAACATGTGGCGACAATGGGAAAAAGACAAAAGACTTTGACGACTATGTTTATTTGATTATTACATGGAATTTTAGAATATTATAACCTTTTACAATTAGGGTTTGTTTATCATTGATAATTTGACTTTACGTATAGATTACAAAGGTGGTAAACTTGTTTTGATCAGATGATCCATATTTCTTGATGTCAAGACGAATGGTCACATGTAGACGCAATGAAAAGAGGTCACAGATAAATGATAGATGCCATGGTTGTACTCAATGAAAGATAAAAAAATGTGATTCTAGAGACTACATACTAGAGAATACATTCATTATCATGTACAAATATATATGGGGTCGACATGATCATGAGATAAACTATGGGTAGATATGTAGTCAAATTATCAACATGATACAGATCCATTATTTCAAGCCAGTGACACAGACATAGTATGCAGAGATCATGATGAAACCATGGATGGATATACATGGAGACCTATTGATTAAGTTATTTTCACAGACATATTAAGAAATAATTGTTAAGTTATTATAAGATTTAATCGGTCAATAACTTTTATTGAATAAGGATAATTGGTTATTCCTTCGTTGTAATTAAACATTTAGTTATTGATCACTAGGCTATGTTTTTGTTAGGAAACGCCATGTTTATCTAAAGCTTGTTTGCATCCTTTGGGTTTCATACTTATAGGGATACCAAGATCAACACATAGGGAGAGATAAGACTTACTGTTACTATAGTTAGATGGGATAGATGGATCAATAACTACAAATGTGAACTCTATTGTACTATTCTTCCATAATCAATAAAGATAAGTCCTTTTTTCATATATGCAATTATTTCATTTATCATTTTACAATTAGTCCCTCGGATAAACCAATAGAACTTCTTCAAAGTGATAGTTTGATGTCCATGCTTCTTGATTCAATTCATAGTCTATATTTTAATTGGTTTTCTCATTTTTCATGGTTAAATTTTGTTGATTGAAGCCTTAGTCAATTGGTCTGTCATCTGAGAAGTATTATCCCTTTGAAATATCTTTGAATCTATTCTAGGTTGCATGTACATTTGACAACACCTTTGAAGTGATAAGTTTTCTTGCAAAACTATATCTGAGGTTGAACATAGGATTGAAATGATAGTGACTCTATTGCTCATATTTGATTAAGGCACTGGTCTTTCTTGTTCTTTGGATTATGGTCATAGTTTCATTGTTTAAACTTTTGAGATACTATATCCATCTACTATATTCAGTTCATATCTTGAATCCATAAAAAATTATTTAATTTCTTGCAACATTACATTTGAATACTTTAATAAAACATTACTCTTAGTTTTAGGATCTCAATAGTACTTTTCCATACCTTGAGAGAAAATATTTTGGAACACATATTATTTTCTATAAAAGGTCCTAAGTATTTTGGAGATAAGTCTAGGGTATAGGCCTACCAGCCTTGGTTCTACAGAGCCAAAATTGCAGAAGGTTGAAACTTAGATATGGTTGAAACCTTGTTTGTTGGCAAATCACTTGGGTTTCTCATAATTAGATAGGAAAAATAAGAAATCCAATCTGTTGATTCGAGCACCAACAAAATTTATTATGAATATGCACAAATGGCGGATGCAATGAGGATTCTTGAGAAAAAAATGGCACATGTGTAGAACTCGACGCTTGATCCATATTGCCTTGATTATTTGCATTAGGTATAGTATCATAGGTATGAATGACATCTACCTCTTTTTTGTGACAAGAATACTCAGATAGGAGTCCCATTCATATTCTCTGGAGTCATCTTCACTCTTAGATTCTAACATATTTACATGCTCATAAGAATCTTCCATAGAGCTTGAACCAACTCCTTTCTCTTGATACCCTATTCTTGATTTTTCATCCTTTGACCTCAAAGGAGGTTGGATAGGTTCTAGCAAACCTTTATTTCTATTTCCTAAGGGTCCTCTTCCCTTGTATCCCATTTTTTGCATAATTTGAAATCCCTTTCCATATTGAACAGTTTGGATGGTGACATGTTGCACTCTTTCAACGGGATTATTTGAATTATCCTCATCTTTATAAAGCCATTGTAAAGCTTCATTATATTCTTTATCCATGGCTGATTGGTCACTTTCTCTCACAAAATGAGAGTTATATTTTGCAGCTGGATGAAAATTTGAAGGTTTCCCATGTATCTTTGGGGAAGTGGGTAAGTCAAATAGGGAAAGAAAATATTCCTCCACTCCTTTTGAATTAATTCTTCATTTTTTTTCAAATTTATGCATCATCTCACTCATATTTTGATAGTTTTCCATTTTACTTTGTTCTCTTTCATCCTTAGAAGGCCTCAAAATTTCTTCCTTTGGTGCAGAAAATTTTACTGAATATTCATTGTAACTTTCACCTTCATAAATAAATTTCTATTTTCCCTTATTTGATGTAGGTAACATAGTTTCATTAGGAATTGAAGTAGATGTATCATTGAATGTTGAATTAGGACCTTCTTCTTTGGTTTCTTCAATGATGACGCTAGGACTAACTCCTCCCTATTGTGTGGAATAAATAACTCATAAAGAGGTTTCACCATATTGAAATATTGAAAGGGATTTGAATCTCCTCCAATAGTTATTTCTTCACCCATGTATGGAAAATTGATACATTGATGATAGGTCAAAGGCACCGCTTGCATCTCATGAATCCATGGCCTTCCCAATAAAATATTATAAGTTAATTTCATGTCAAGGACTTGAAAAAGGGTATATCTCTTGATTGGACCCACTTGAATGGGAAAAACTACCATTCCTTTAGAAGATCTCTCCTCCTCATCATAATATTTTATAGTGATTTGTTTCTTGGGATCAATAGATGACTCAAATAACCCTAAAGATTTGACTAGGTTCAAGGTACAAATATTTAGACCAAATCCTCCATCAATAAGGACTCTTTTAACATGGTTTTTTTGAATCAAAAACTCTATATGAAAGGGGAGATTTTGAGGATGGTTTATGGACATGAAATCTTTCTCTGAAAATGATAAGCAATGAGGTGCTATGAGATGACCCACCATGTTTGAAAGCCTTTCTTCTTCCAAATTTTTAGGAATGGTTGTTTCCACAAGAGATTTCTCCAAGATTTCTTTGTGATTGGGACAAAGTTTCAATAGCTCCAAAATGGAAATTTGAGCCTGAGTCTTTCGTAGTTGATCCACTAGACTATAAGGCCTTGTTGAAGAAGATGCTTATTTAGCCAAAGTAGTTTCTTGTGTAGGACCAAAATTTCTAGCGGTACTTCCTTATAAGGTAATTCTTGTAGCTTTCCCCCTAGTAATAACATTAGAGGTCTCCTTGTTAGGTTGTTCCTTTATTACCACAATATTGATAGTATTATCATGTCTGGATAGGGCATTAATAGTATTATCATAACTATGGGTAAAGTTAACTTTATTATTACCTCTTGAGTTATTTCCACTGTTACCTCCATTGTTGTTAGCATTTGAATATTCTCCTTTCTCATGCTTTAAGAAAGGGGTTTTGAATGCCGTGTGATCTTCATTGTTTTGAGGTCCTTCAACTTTAATCACACCATTATCAAAAAGGTCTTGCACCACATGTTTAAAGCGCATGCAATCATTTGTCTTATGTCCTTGATTTCTATGATATTCACAATGAATTGACTCACTCCACCTTGAGGGTTTTACTTGTGGTTCATAGGGATGATCCCTAGGTAAGTCAACAATCTTATTCACAACGAGGGTTCTTAATGCATTTTCAAGCGGTTCACCCAAGATTGTGAACTTCCTTCTAGGAGATGGAGAAAATAAGGGTTTAGGCTTGTTAGCCTCTTGATTGTTCCCATGAAGGTTGTTATTGTTGTTATTGTTGAAGGGAAATTTGGGTACTTGATTTACATTATTATCTTGATTGGATCCTCTCGTGAGATTAAATGGAGTGGCCTTCAAGTTGTTTTTTTCAGAAAATCCATCATTAACCACACCCTTGTTATTATGCTTCATCCAAAACTAGTTGTTGTTAGGAGGATCCCTATTATTTTTGTTGTTGGAAGTATTGTTATGAGTATACTTGTTATCCTTGTAGAGTTTGAGTTCTCCAATTTTTACTAATACTTCCTCTGTAGTAACTCCATTCTCGATCAAGTCTTAGAAAGAACACGGACATTGTAACCTCAATCGATAGTTCATTTCATTATTTGAGTTATTGATGAAGATATCCATCTTTTCCTTTTTGGGCACACTTTGAGGGTATCTAGAAAATACCGCTCTCCATCTTTGTAGGAAAATAAATAATCCTTCTCCCCCACGTTGTTTGGTATTACATAAATTGATCATTGTGACTTCATGTTCAATATTGTACGAGTAATGCGTAAAAAATTTGGAAGCCAATTCTTCAAAAGTGTGCATACCCGAGGGTAATTTTGAAAACCTCTCCATCACCATTCCTCCAAGGCTTCTTGGAAATAACCTCATTAAATATGTTGTATCATGCATGAACTCCAAGCTCAGTGCACAAAATTCCCTTAAGTGATCTTGGGGATCAGATGCTCCTTCATATTTATCATACTTAGGAAAAACAACATTACTAGGGAATGGAACCATAATTAACATTTTATCAAATGGAAATGGACACAATGCTTTGATACAAAAGGGTTTAGGAGACCCCATTTGATTCATGTTGTCCAAAAACATTTGGAATAACATAAATTGCTTGTTCATGATGTTGATAGGGTTGGTTTCATCTTCTTTTTGCTTTAACTTATCAACATCATAATTATGAGGGAGTTTAGTGCCCACTTGTGCTAGGTCAAGTAAGTATTTTTCCCTATCTCTTTCCAATACTTTCTCCATAAGTTTCATGAAGAAAGGGTAACCGGACATAATAACCCAGCGAAAATAACCCTGGACACAATAACCCCGCCATAATAACCCAAGGACATAATAACCCAGGGTCACAATAACCCATGGTCAAAATAACCCATGGTCAAAATAACCCATGGACAAAATAACCCATGGTCAT
>MU223614.1:606414-621867 GCA_018584345.1 Thuja plicata | reverse complement strand
TGGACACACTACGCAACCAAGCAGGAAAAAATATCGTGAACTCAAAGAAAGACTAAAAAGACTAGTTGATGGTTATGAAAATAATAATATTTTAGATTATATAAGAGGCATTGCTCATAATTTGACATTTTAATTGAAAATTTGAATAATTTTTTTTTTTAGAAATATACTTGTAATTTATAAATTTTGTTTTCCTTTCTCTATAATCTTATGGGGTTATTTTGTCCATGGGTTATTTTGACTCTGGGTTATTTTGGATTGGGTTATTATGACCGTGGGTTATTTTGTCCTCGGGTTATTATGGCTGGGTTATTTTGGCCGGGGTTATTTTGGCCGGGTTATTATGTCCTGTGGATTTGTACCACTTCATTGACTTTTTCTTTGGTAGCCTCTTTGTCATTAGGGTCAATATTACCTCCATTATTATTGTCTACCCCTTGGTTGTTAGGGTCAATTCCTAATCTATTAGCCCCATTATTTTTAACCTCACCATTTCCATTATTGTTAGTTTTTTCCTTGTTGGCAAGGTTAATGAGGTCCGGATCCATATTTCCAAAAGGAAAAGCCATCTTATTTGGTTCTACCTCTTTTGTTGGTTTGATAATTTGTTGTGAAGAAGTAGAGGTATCTCTTGGAAAAGGAAGTTCTTGCCTTAGATAGGTATGATTTGATTGCAAGGTAGACTTTATGTAATGTGATCAGGTGAAATTTGACATGAGCATAAATCAATAATTTATTTGCTTTTATCCCCTTTTGATAAATCCCTTAATGATTTTTTGAATTGTCCAAAGATGAGGGATTCTAATCAATGCAATGTGATGAACAGGTAGAAGGTCCAAATGGGTATCCAAATATGAAATCCAATTTTTTTCAAACCCTCAAGAAATGCCCCATGTTTCTCTATCTCATTATGTACGTGTGATTTTTCTTGCTAGTAAGCGAGAATTGAATGTTGATTAAGCACTTACTGGAAAGCAATTATGAACAACTTCAAGATATAGTACATGCCATTTGGTTGTTAGCACGTGACACTTTATATTTGTATGCGTCACTTGGCAAGTGACTACGTGTGATTTGAAACTTGATATGTGAACCTTGAGTTGCTCAAGTGCAACAAAACTTCTGATGCATGTGAAAAGAATGTTCATATGTGTAACTTCTCTAGGTAAAAGGCAACTATCACTATTTTTGATGAATCATAAAAATTTTAAAGTTTGTGATCATATTTTAGGATGTTCTTATTTGAAAATTTTAGAAACAGAGGACTGCAAGTGTCATTGAACAGCTTATACACACAATTTTACTACTGTCTATGTGCAACTTTAAAATACTATAAGCATTATTTAACAAGAAATTACACATAAATTCAAGCATTTACAAGAGTAAGATAACATGCAAAGGCAAGAAAAGGCAACAAGAAATGCGAGACAAAAAACATAGCATGCGGTAGAATAAAGTTTGTAAGCATGATTTGACTGTCTATATGCGTGACAATTTGTCTGACAAGTGTCCCTTTGTTGTTGTATGCAGTGAATTAAGTACTTGTATGCATGAATTTTCTGTTTGTAGGTGTGAAGATTTATCTAATATGCGTTGCTTTGCCCAAAAATTGCAAAATAGAAAATAAAACATACAAAATATGCCAAAAAGAAAGAAAAATGGAGATTAGAGGCCTAAAGCCCCATGGTGGGTGCCATTTATGTATATAGAAACTATACCTTCCTGATATTAAGGTGAAATCTATCAATTCTATGGAATAAAAAGTCTAATTTAAAGCAAAGAATTGACAAAATAGCATTTAACATTCTATGGCTCTCTAACTAAGCATGCTAATGAAGCTCTCAGCCTTAATCTCCATTAGTGATAGTCCTAGAATGAGAATTGATGTAAGATGATTCCTAATTTAGCTCAAAACTCTCAAATTTCAATGCAATTTCATTCAGTTATGCTCAAATTATGCTCTCAAATGATATGCTCTTGATAAAATTCTCTATAATAAGGATGCAATTACTCATGAATGTCTAGGATCCTTAATGCTCTGAAAATGCTTGCTATTTATAGGATTTCCCAAGGATAGGGGGTAGAGTTAAGTTGATAATGATCAAAGATTGGTTGAGTTGAAGACTTTCAAATGGTTTCAAATGGGGAGACCATTTAAATGATGGTCTCAAATGTTGGGAAAATGAGACAAATTGAGTGGTGAGTATTTTAAAGATTAAAATGAGTGTTCAAGATTGTAAAGTTTGGAGTGATCCATGTGCTTTCAATCCTTGATTCTCATTGGTTATTCAAATTCTTGTCCCCTTTGTTGAAATAAATAAGGATTTAATGAATTCAATTAATTAATTAAATTAGCCACGCAAGGAATAGGTTGATTTTGATTTTTTATTTTAAAACTATACAATTAATTGATTAAATCAATTATATAGATTAGATTGATCCCTTTTAGTATTATATTTAATTAATTGATATATTTATTAATTGATCCTCTGATTTGATGAAATTTAGTTCCTTTTGATTGAATCAGTCCATTTGATTTGATAAAATTGCCTTCTGGTCCATTGAAATACACTTGACCAAATTTAGGTGTCTACACCTATGTTCTCTCTACCCTCTCAACCAATTAAATTTTAGTCCTCCATTCAAATATTCAATCTCAACAATTGATTTTAGCATTATATAATATATTTTTGTTTTCCTTTTAGATACCACAATCCAAATAATTGAAGTCATCTTAGAAAGTGTAAAGTCCTAAGAGAAAAACTAATCACCAGGATCTCAAGGAGGAGGATTACAATGGAACAATGCTGAAAATAGGTAAATAAGGGGTAATTTGATATTTTATTTTGTTTCTTTAAGTTACATTTGTATACTTGTGAAAGGTAGTATTTTTATGATATTTTGTGGTATATTAATAGAGTTTACCTTATTACAATTTATAAGTACACATTTTGGCACCCACTGTGGGGCTCTACCCCATTTTTAACAATTTTTTGAAAAATGATTTTGTGTGTAAGGAGAAGTTACAGGTTGACCTTGTGCATTCATTCCTACAAATTTGAGAATTCATTCAATAGAGATGCACATATAAAATAGAGGATAATATTATCATAGAATCAAAACTTCATAAAACATTTGACAAATTTTGAAGTGTTTTCCATTTTGCAATTAATATTGTTTTCTACAAATTTAGCACTTTATTTTGTGCATATATGATTCTATCTTGTGAATTTATAATATATCATTCTATGCATATGTTAACTACTGCATCACATATGTAAAAGTATATTGAGAAATTAGGGTAGTTAGTAGATTAAGTACATTTTGATCATAATTTTGGGCTAGCCTTTGATTGCAAGTGATTTGATATATATTCAAGGATCTAAAAAGAATCAATAATCTTCACATTTCAATTTCGGTTCTAAAACAAACAAAAAAAATCTAGTGTAGTTGAATATTTCCTTTTGGATTTAAAAAGAACACCTTATTGATGTGTTTGGAGAAAATTTCAAAGTGGAATTTTCCTTGCAAAGTGATCATTTTATGTTTAGATTAAAACCTCGATGAAAATACAAGATGATAGTATCCTTTCCCCTTGCCTCTTAATAGACCTTGAGTATAAGAGAACTCATGTTTGTATTTTCCTCTAGAGGGCTTTCCTTTGTGGGAAAAGAAGTACTCACCCCAAGGGATTGAACCAAGTGGAAACAAGCTAAAGACAAGCTATTCCAAATAGCTATACAAAAATTGTGTTTGTGACAAAAGTCATGATCAACATAAGTGTCATAGGTAGTGTCCCTCAATATTTATATGATGTGTAAAACCCTTTTTCTAAGGGCTAGGAGACCTCTTAATTGATATTATCACTTGACACAACCAAATAAAAATCATAACTATAAACAGCTAAATTTGAAGCCTACCCTATTTTAGCCAAACATTGTTATAATTTTCAGTGCAAGAGTGGGGAAGAATCCGTCCCCCAAGATACTCACCAAAAAATATAAAAAGTGATAAATTCCCTATTTATTATGTCTTGAAAAGACAAAAAAGTGAGCACACATTTGGCTGTGACATGACTACTTGAGTTGACAGAAGTTCCAAGTTGTGGGTTGAAATATCATAGTGAAGTCATTCCTTAGGATAGAAAGTGCTTGATTTTATTTTTGTTGTGTCATACCAGTAAAAAATTGGGCTTTTATTGAGCCTTGAACATACACAATTTTGTTATTTTTGTTAAGGAAAAGACTATATTACCTATTTCATTTTCTTGTCAAAATAACCAAAAACCCATAAAAAGCACTAAATTGAACAAAAAATCTAGCAAAAATAGTTGAAAACTTGGAAAATTTGCCAAAAACATAGAATTGTGCATATACCTAATCCTATTGCACATTTGTAGAAATTTTCTTTGCATTTATCATTGCATCCTCCACATTTTCTACTCCCTCCTGTGCATTTGATGCTTTGTCCTACACATTTACAATTCTATTCTAAGCATTTGATTACTCTTTTTGTGCTTTCATTCTTGCACATTTAAAGTAGAGCATAGAAAACCAAGTTTTTAAAGATATGTTTGAAGTCTAATATGGGAAAGTATTAAATTAGAGAAGGGTGAATAAAATCTATAAAATTGATGACATATAACTGAATGAATGTTTGAAGATGTTAAGTTGGTGATCACCAAAATGTAGAAAGATAATGCAAGACATTAAATTAGTTAATGGATTGTATTTTCATTGATGTCAAGTTGATATAATTTGATTGGTTATTTTCAAAGTGTCAAAGACTTCAGAGAATTAGATAGATAAAGATTATGCTTTTAGTAATGCATAAAAGATTAGGATTCACTAAGTGACTACAAACACCGACGGTTAGTGGAACTCGACGGACAGAGAAACCCGAGAGAAAAGTCACAGTGATGCTCGAGAAAGAAAACCTAAAAGAATTACCGATGAGAAGAATCACAAGCAATACCGACAAGAAGAACTTCACAGTAATGCTTGAAGGATAGAAAACCCCGACGGAGAAACCTGAGGAGAACTGAAGTGTTGACCAAAGCTATCAAAGAGTTAAACACTTAAAGGAACGTAAGTTTAGAAATGACAAAATACTTAGCTGGCAGTGCTAAAGATAGAGTTAACTGGTTGTTAACATTGTTTTTATCCATAATTTAAAGCCAAAGATAAGTAAAATATTTAAAGTTGTTTTATCCAGTTATCAAGGAGAAATCTATGGGATAAAACTGAAGTAAAGCTTTAAAGCATGATTGGCTAAGATTGAAAATCACACCAAGAAAAATAAATTTAGGAACTGAGAAACGGTGATATCATGTCTATAAAGAGACAATATAATTCATTATGAATTAGGGGAGTGAATAGAGAAAGAGGATTCTAAAGAGAAAGTAATGAAGAATAACTTCATGCAGTCCTGATCAATCAAGTTGAGGAAAGAGCTAAAGATTTCTATGGACACCGAGAAATAGAGAATCACAACATCATCAAGAAGAAAGAAGTGAAGCAATGGTATTGAAAAGATACATTGATCAAAAAGGTATAATGAGCTTATAATAGATTTGAAAGTCTGCAAGTCTAAGTTGTATATGTGAACATATCATTTACTGTTTCAGTTTAACCATTGATTCAAAAAGTCTCTTAACCGAGTAGGACTTAACAATTCTTTCTATATTGAGATACATCTTAAGGAGTATCAAAAATTTTGATCATGAAGATAGCATGAGATGCCAGATACCATTTGAAAAACTACACTGGGTTTGGTCATAGAAGGTAGCATAGAGATGCCAGATATCAAGTGACAAACTATTCTATTTAAAACCTCTAACAAGGTCACACCTAACAGTGTGTTTGTAACCTTTAACAAGGTTTGCTCTTCACCAAGCTCACTTCAAAAGAGTGAAAATTTTGGGTTACCGGTCCCAAGTATTTTTTCCCTTAACAGGGTTTCCACGTTAAAAATCCATGTGTCAATGTGTTTATGAGTCATTAATTTAGTGTTTTGCATTACACATAACTAATATGGATTTGTCAGTATACACTAAGAAATTTAATATTTTTCAGTAAATGAAAGACTGCTATTCGGTAAACAGTAAGAATAAGGTTTAACAATGAACTCCGAGGAGTAGTTATTTGTTAAGATCATTTGAAGGCATTCATCTTCTAGGACTGAAGATAACTAGAGGCTTAATATTGTGGTACTAAGTATTTTGGGTTGATCTATTAGAATATTTTTAAGGCCATTGATTCACCCCCCCCTCTCAATTATTCTAACAATTGGTATCAGAGCTTGGATGCTTAGAAAGAGAGTTTACCATCTCAAGAAAAAGATCACATGATGAACAAACGAGATGTGCCCAATTTGAAAAAAGACAACTTTTCATCATGGAAAAGTAGAATAAGACTCCACCTATTAGGTATTGGTAATGATGTTACTCAACACCTTGATACTGAATATGTGTTTCCTACAAGACCTCACACTCTTGAGAAATTGGGAGAGAAGCATGAGCATAATTGCTTGATGATAGAGCTTTCTTCCTCACTCTCTGATGCTAAGTTTGAAGATGTCAAACCTGCACCTCTACAAAGAAAATGTGGGATAAATTGAAGCTGGTACATGGAGGAGAACCTATTGTACTAAGAGCCAAGGAAAAAATCCTAAGAGGGAGTTTTGATGACCTAAGGATGAAAGAAGGAGAAAATATCACTCAATATAGTTGTAAAACAAAAGAGGTAGTCAATTCTATCCGAGGAGTTGAAGGTGTACTTGAAGAAGAGATAGTGGTAAGTAAAATCCTAAGAACCTTACTGCCGCTATATGCTATTAGCATATCTACTATACAAGAAATGAGAGTAGTTGCAAACAATAATGTTACTTTAGATAGTCTGATTGGTAGACTAATTTCATTTGAGATAAATAACTTTGATAATAGTGTCTTACCATCTATCTATTCGGTATTTAAATATTATTTGAAAATAAGTAAGTCAAGTCATAAACACACTATGAGAAATGATAGTGAAAGTGATAATGAGGATCAAGGACATGATGAGATTGAAGCACTAATGGCAAGGAGATTGCAGAAAGGCAAAGGAAGATACATAGGTAAATTACCACTTGTATGTTTTAATTGTAAATAGGTTGGACACTTTGCTGCAAGATGTCCTTATAGAAGAAAAGATGACAGAAGTAATGATAGATCATATGAAAATAATTTTGATAGAGGTGATAATAGAGATTACCGAAGAAACCAACAATATGATAGAAGAGATACCTGAGACTACAAGGACAAAGGGAAGAAAGCTTGTTACCTAGCTAAGAACAGAGTTGATGATACTGAAACCAAATATGACGAAGACATTGAGATGGTATTTGTAGCCATGAAGGATGATTCAAACAAAGAAGAAGAAGAAAGGTATGTAGAGAATGCACTCATATCTAAGCTTAGTAAGAATGATGTCTGGATCATAGATAGTGGTTGCACTCACCACATGACCAATCATAAACAAAAGTTTGAAACTTTTGAGTACTATAATGATTGTTCAGTAAGAATGGGTAATGACATAGCTTGTCCAGTTGAAGGTAAAGGAACTATATTGTTGAATAACCTGATCAAATGTGAAAATTATTACTGGGTAAAAGTACTAAATTATAATCTATTGATTGTTTCATAGCTGAATAACATAGGCCACCGAGTAGCATTTGAGAATAAGAAGGCAAAGATCTTCAATGAATCAGGAAGGTTGATAAAAACTAGTGAACAGACAAATAGTAACCTTTTCTATCTTGATGACATTAACACCACTTATTTGATGAATAGAAACGAAGAAATATGGTTGTGGCATAAGTGATTATGTCATGTGAATTTTGACAACATGATAAAGATAAGTAATAAAATAAGAGTAAGAGGCTTACCGAGCATGTCAAAGCCCGAGCATATCATGTGCAAGAATTGTCAAAAAGGTAAGATGACAAAGTCTAGTTTCAAGAGTAAAGCCCATACATCTAATTCCATTCTAGAATTAGTCCATACTAATTTTTTTGGACCCATGAGAAAAAATAATTACTATGGAGATAGGTATTTCATTCTCTTTATAGACGATTATTCTAGAATGATGACAATTATGTTCTTAAAAGATAAATCAGAAGCATTCAAGATGTTTAAATGGTATAAGGCTATGGTAGAAAAACAAAGTGGTAAGGAATTAAAATGCTTAAGGTTAGATAGAAGAGGGGAATTTATTTCAGATGAATTCACTAACTATTGCAATGAGCATGGAATTAAAAGATAGGTTTCTGCACCAAGAACACCACAGCGGAATGGAATTGCTGAAAGGAGAAACATATCAATTGTTGATTGTGCAAGAACATTGATGATTGAGAAAAGCATCACTCAAAATTTTTGGAGGGAAGCTGTCAGTACTATTGTCTACACATTGAACATAGTACAATTGAAGGACACAAAGAAGACACCCTATGAGCTTTGGTATGGTTACACACCTAATGTAAGTTACTTCATAATTTTTGGTAGGCAATGTTATATTTTGAAAGATGAAAGAAATGGATAGCTTGACTCCAAAAGTGATGAAGGTATCTTTCTAGGGTATTCCACCAAAAGCAAGGCCTATAAATGTCTTAACAAGTCCTCTAACAAGATCATTGAAAGTGAAAATGTAAGAATAGATGAATTTGCAGAAAAAAATGATAAGGAAAGAAGAAAAGAACCATAAGACTACAAAAGTTTTTTTTACAGTGAAGAACCTGGCGCTCTACCCAAGAAACAATGTATCACTCCAGAGCAACATAACATTGCACTTGAGCATCAGGCTGCAATTACCAAAAATCAGGGAAATACTCAAGTTGATATACCAAGTGATGGAGATCAGAGTGAAGGTAAAGATGATAATCAGAATGATGGACAAAGAGATGAACCAAAACTTGCGAAGTATGTCAGAAGACATCATCCACAAAATCAAATCATAGGAGACAAGAAGGATGGAATGAGAACAAGAAATAAGTCACTAAACACTAGATGTTTAATTTGTGATTTTGAGCCTAAATCTGTTAATACTGCACTTGAGAATGAAGAATGGGTCAGCGCTACGAATGAAGAAATAGAAAATATTGAGAAGAATAGTACATGGACACTAGTGGTGAGACCTGATGACAAGAATGTCATCGATACCAAATGGATATTTAGAAACAAGCTGAATGAGAATGGAGAAATCACAAGAAATAAAGAAAGATTACTATGCAAGGGGTATGCACAAGAAGAAGGTATTGATTATGGTGAAACCTTTGCACCCATTTCTAGAATAGAAGGAGTAAGAATATTACTTTCTTATGCTGCATTCAAAGGGTTCAAGGTATACTAGATGGATGTCAAATCTACATTCCTAAATGGAATACTGGAAGAAGAGGTATACATTGAACAACCTGAAGGGTTTGTTGATCTAGATAAGAGAAACATGGTATGTAGACTACATAAAGCCTTGTATGGATTGAAACAAGCACCTAGAGCCTGGTATGAAAGACTTCACTTCTATCTCATTAGCATTGAATTTGTAAGAACAAGTGAAAATATAAATCTGTACTTAAAAGAAGATACCAATGGTAATATTCTGATTGTTGAAATATTTGTTGATGATATCATTTTTGGGGGTAATGAAATTTTATGCAAATCCTTTGCTAATGAAATGAGCAAAGAGTTTGAAATGTCTATGTTTGGGGAGATCATATTATTTCTTGGTCTATAGATTCTTCAACAAGATGCAGGAATATATATCACCCAGTCCAAATACATCAAGGAAGTGTTGAAGATATTCAAGATGGAAGATTCCAAACTAGTTGGAACAACTATGGCTACCAGATGCAAGCTGACAAAAGAAGAAAAATAAAATGAGGTAAATCAAACCTTGTATAGATCAATGATTGGAAAACTATGTATGTTGTTCATACTAGACCAAATATTGCACATGCAGTCAGAATAGTTGCAAGATTCTATGCTAATTCCAAAGAATCACATATGACTATTGTCAAGAGAATTCTAAGATATCTGAAGAACACTGAGGAGTATAGATTATGGTATAAAAAAAGGGGTAAATTTGAGCTTCAAGTCTATAAAGTGTTGATTGGGTTGGAAACCTAGATGACAGGAAGAGTACAACTGGAGGAGCATTCTTCATGGGTGACAACCTTGTCACATGGATCAACAAGAAGCAAGGATGCATCTCTGAGTCTACCATAGAAGAAGAATATGTGGATGTTGCTACAAAATGCTTAAATATTGCATGGATCAAACAATTACTGGAAGTCATGACTATGGAGATTCTTGAACCAATGATTATCTATTGTGATAATACGAGTGCAATTAACATATCAAAGAATCTAGTCATGCATGCTAAGACTAAGCATATACCAATCAAGTATCATTACTTAAGAGAACAAGTGCAAGCAAAAGAAGTGATATTGGATTATGTTCAATCAAAGGAATAATTAGCTGATATATTCACCAAGCCATTACCAAAAGATACATTTGATTACTTGAGATAGTGACTAGGGGTCCAACCCTTGTCTATCAGTCAGTAAGATGACTAGGAGATTGCATCAGCCTATACACAAATCATAAGATCATTCATGTTGTTGCAAGTAAAGAAATGGAATGCAAAGATACATTTGTACACAACAAGGTACAAAACAACACCAAACACCAGAGTCACTGTATTGCTGATGGATAGGGAAATTCAAGGAATATATTAAAAAAAAGGGAAAGGATATAGCTTTGGAATGATTAATAATTGCTTTGGCATTGCTATCAAAGGGAGAGAATATCTCCTTATTAGGGAGAGAGATTTGAAGGGAGAGATTATACCATTATGCAAATGGAGAGATTACATATGAAATATCCATCAAAGGGAGAGAAGTATCATGAGGAAGAGAATACACACAAAGGAAGAGATGATTTATTGTTGTGAAAGGGAAAAGAGATTATCAAGGAGAGGAACAGTCAAGGGAAAACACAGAATAGAGATAGAAGCTATTACATCTATCCAATAAAGGGATTGAAGAACACACTCTGTAAGAAACAAATCTAAGCTATATGAGCTTACTGAGAGCCAGACATTTGTATTGGTTATAGAACATAAGATATAGGAGACATTGATGAAATACACTTGATATATTTTATATTGTATTAGTAATAATATAGTGTGATAATGTAGTGTGTTGCCATCAATGCCAAAGGGAGAGATTGATGACATATAACTAATTTAATGTTTGAAGATGTTAAGTTGGTGATCACCGAAATGTAGAAAGAAAATGCACAACATTAAATCAGTTAATGGATTGTATTTTCATTGATGTTAACTTGATATAATCTGATTGGTTATATTCAAAGTGTCAAGGAATTTAGAGAATCAGAAAGATAAAGATTATGCTTTCAGTAATGCATAAAAGATTAGCATTCACTAAGTGACTACGAACATTGATGCTTAGTGGAACCCAACGGACAGAGAAACCTGAGAGAAAATTCACAATGATTCCCAAGCAAGAAAAAATGACAAGCATTACCGATGAGAAGGATCACAAGAAAAATTGATGAGCAGAACTTCACAGGGATGACCGACGGACAGGAAACCTTGACAGAGAAACCTGAGGAGAAATGAAGTGTTGACCAAAGCTATCAAGTAGTTAAACACCGAAAGGAACTGAAGTTTAGAAATGACAAAATACATAGCTAGAAGAGCTAAAGATAGAGTTAAGTGGTTGTTAACATTGTTTTTATAGAAAAGTTAAAGTGAGAGATAAGTAAAAGATTGAAAGCTGTTTTATCCAGTTATCAAGGAGAAATCTATGGGATAAAACTGAAGTAAAGCTTTAAAGCAAGATTGGCTAAGATTTTGGATCACACCAATAAAAGGAAAGTCAAGAACTGACAAATAGTGATATCATGTCTATAAAAAGACAATCTAATTCATTATGAATTATGGAAGTGAATAGAGAAAGAGGATGCTGAAGAGAAAATGATGAAGAGCAACCTCATGCAGTCCTAATCAATCAAGCTAAGGAAAGAGGTAAATATTTCTTTGGACACCAAGAAACAAAGAAGCACAACATCACCAAGCAGAAATAAGTGGAGCAAAGGTATTGAAAAGATACATTGATCAAAAAGGTATAATGAACTTACAATAGATCTGAAAATCTGCAAGTCTAAGTTGTATATGTGAACATATCATTTACTGTTTCAGTTTAACCATTGATTCAAAAAGTCTCCAATTAGGACTTAAAAATCCTTCCTATATTGAGATACATCCCAAGGAGTATCAAAAAGTTAGATCATGAAGATAGCATGAGATGCCAGATACCATTTGATAAATTACACTAGGTTTGGTCATAGAAGGTAACATAGAGATGCTAGATATCAAGTGACAAACTATTTAATTTAAATCCTCTAACAAGGTCACACCTAAAAGTGTGTTTGTAACCTTTAACAGGGTTGGTTTTTCACCGAGCTCACTTCAGAAGAGTGAAAAATTTTGGTTACTGGTCCCAAGTGGTTTTTCCTTTAATAAGGTTTCCATGTTAAAAATCCATGTGTCAATGTGTTTATGAGTCATTACTATAGTGTTTTTCATTACACATAAATAATCTGGATTGATCAATATACACTAAGAAATTTACTATTTTTCGGTAAATAAAAGATTGTTATTCGGTAAACAATAAGAATAAGGTTTAACAGTGAACTTCGAGAAGTAGTTATTTGTTAAGATTGTTTGAAGTCATTCATCTTGTAGGACTGAAGATAAATAGAGGCTTAATATTGTGGTACTAAGTTTTTTGGGTTGATTTATTGGATTATTTTTGAGGCCACTGATTCACACCCCCCCCCCTCAGTTATTCTAACATAAAATTTCTACCAATTCTTATCAAACTGATTCAATCATGTATTCATAAACATAAATTTAAATGCTATAAATGATCTAACATCTAATCATGAACACATAACACAAAGATTTTGGTAACCCATAAACTCTTCAAGGTAAAATTGGGGTGGGGATGACACCCACAAATCTTCACTACTACAGTAATAAAGTGTGCCTATTAGGGCTAAAATTGTTTGATCACTTCTGATGATCTACTCTGTGAGGGTTCTATCTTGTTAAGAGCTTTCAGACTTATAGAATCTACCTTGTTAAAGAATTTTAACTTACAACAAAGTAAGAACATAGTTAAGAGATTTACAAAGGCCCGTTAGGATCACTTTGTTAAGATATTTACCCTGATTCACTTGCTAGAATGTATCCATACCTGATCCTTCAGTCTACACTACAAATGTTGATAATAGATCTCCTCTTTCTAACTCTTAACTGATCTCTCAATCCAATTTATTTCTCTTATTCTCTTCACTACATTTCTCAGTCACTCTATCTATTCAATGCTTCAGATATGCAAAATATGCATATACTTTTGATCTCTTCTCTTCAGATTTGCATCCTAAAATACATGCTTACACACCTAATGACTAGGGTTTGAAGCATCGCATATATATATATATATCATCTAGATAAAGATCAAAAATCTAGATCCTTCATCTTTTTCCACTTAGGCATCCCTCATTTTGATTGTTTGCATGGCTTGCATAGGGATCCACGATCATAAAAATGGCATGTAATTAATGCATTAAATCTTAGTGTATGATTGTTAAAAGCTCCATAGAAGGTGGCCAAAATGGTTTACCTTGGTATTTTTTCTATTCCAAATACATAAAAAATATATTTCACTCGGCATAACCAACCACTAGTGCTCAGTCTATACTGTGTCTCTCGGCATAATTGTATGTTGTTGCTCAGCGCTAACTCTTCTATGCAACTCAACAATAATTCTCCTTGACATCCATTGAGTACTCGATGAGCTCTGAATTTTTTGATAGTAACTACTGCTCGATCTCAGCCTTAGTGTGATGGCTCAGTCATAGTGATGACCAACCTACCTGCCTTGAATATGACTAAGTTTGGGACACTAATAGACAACAAAACTTAGAGATCAAAAATCTCCCCCTTTGTCATTAGTGGAAAAAAACTTTGTCATGTCTTTTCAGTCCTTCCAAAAAAATAAATTACTCAAAAGAATTCAGAATTAAGAAATCCCCCTAGGATTATGACTCAGTCGTTCTCCATAAATAATTCACTATATATACAACATATGTATGTATGTACTTACATCTCCCCTATTGAATCGTATGACATTTTCCCCTTGTCTTTGCCACTCTTGTCACTTTTCTCTGCTGGGGTTGTTTGGGTCAAACCATACTTATCCAAAAATGGTCTATGGATCTGTAATATCATAGCCAAACTATTATGCCAACTTGTCCATACAGACTCCCAAATTTGAAACTTGATTTCTATCTCAACAGCTAGATCAATCAGACTCTCGGAAATGTTCATAGGTGGATCTATCTATGATAGTTCCTTTGCCACTTTCACCTCTTTCTGCATAACCTCCAAGTGAGGTAGAAAAATTGTCTAATTGAAATAAATTTATGCCTTATTCTTCCATCATTATTGATAAGCTCAACTAATCTCCCTTGGGCATGTTTCAACCTACTAAAGTGAAAAGAGCTAGAACTTGCATCCATGCCCAGTGACTGTCATGTTGACTTAAAATCTATTTGTAGCTTCTGAATAAGATGTTGATTCTCCTTTGTGAAGAATTTAGTATCGCATAGATGATTGTAAAAATATAGAAAATTCTCTATCACTTCCTCTAAGTTTCTGACCAGATCAGAAAGTGCAACCTGCTTCTTGGTAAGCTTTGCTGCAATTTTATCAAGTACCTTGGCCTCAAATTTTCTCTTTGATCTTTGCAGGAGTTTCTCATTTGCATTTATATCGTCTATGTTTACCTTCTGAAAAATATGAACCAACTATTCCAATATAGATGTCTTCTCATTTAGGTCTTCAAATTCAAATGCATCAAAAAATATTTCTTTAATCTCATGTAATACCTACTTCTGTTGATGTTCTCGTTTCAATTATTCTTGCTTCCTCTTCCTGTTCAGTAAGTCCTGCAAGATTAGCATTTGTTCATAGGATAAGTTATCAGTATCCCATTTTGGAATGACTATAAATTCATCCAGTGTAAATTTAGAGCTCTTATCCTTCTTCTTCTTATGTGATTTCTTCTTTATTGGCTCTGGTGAGCTGCTACTCGGTTTATATTCATCTTTCAAAATACTAGTGAAGAACCCCACACTAGGTAATAATAATCATGCCAAAGATTCTCATAGGAATAGTGTAGTCAAACTAAGTATTATTTTACCTATTGTAGACGTCCAAAAATATTAATATTACTATTAATATTATTTTCCCTTCTATTCCTCTAACTATTTAAGTTTAAATCAATTAAATAGTTTCATTTACCAATTCTAATGTATTTCATTTAAATACA
>MU223614.1:580193-598922 GCA_018584345.1 Thuja plicata | reverse complement strand
AAATTTGTGTGTTTGAGAGAGCACACCCACATATAATCCAAATAAGAAAAATCAAAATGAGTAGATTAGGGTGCAACAATGTTATTTACTCATTTTTAGCTTAATCCGATGTTATTTGGTGTCTTTTGTTGTCAGTTTGGTCTCTTACATGCTTTTCTTGTCATGATATGTTTGAATTTACATGCTTTTCTTGTCATGATATATGCTAATCTACTAATGTTTTCATGTTTGAACTTTCTCCCAACAGATTGAAGGATTCTGTATACACACCTATCATGAAGTGCATTTGAATTGTCAACTTAGGGACGTATACTTGAAATGGGACAACATGATTTGTGCACTAAGTCTCTCATCGAGTCATGTTATTTAAGCTGGAAGAAGGAAAATACATGAAAGGAAATTACACTATTGCTATAGGAAAGTAAACACATACAACTACTTAATGAAATTGATGCTAACAAATATAAGTTCAAATTTAACCTATTCTATCAACCCAAAACATTCACTATGATTATCCCTGTAGGTGCTGCAGGAACATACACAAGTTATAATGTTGTAGGAGGAAACAATAAATTCTACTTGAAATGATGTAAATGCTTAAAATAACTTAACCTAGTCTACTCTAATCCACCTTCCAAGTGGGACCCCTTTGTTGGCTTCTACTAGATAATAAAAAATAATATAACTCAAAATCACTCCTTCATTCTATTTCCAGAAAACTTATTACATCATATTAAAACAATACATGAAAACTAAAAGAGTAACTTTGATTTCAATTGCAACAATGGTACAATAATATAACTAACTACATTCTAACAATCATATCCCCTTATATGGAGGTTTGATATTTATTTAAACATAAAGATAAGGTCTGACTGATTCATGCCATGAAGAAAGAAGAATGCAACATCCCACGACAGAATATCATAAGGACTGGATAATCGCTTCAATAGAGTAATGACCGTAGAGAAAATATAGCATAATTGTGTTCCTATATTCCCTGAAATGATAGTTCCTTCAGTTCATTAGGAATGTTTTGTGGTGTTATAATGGTTCTCCTAATCATTGTTAGGACTTCATCATTTCCTCATCAATATTGCTGATCCACTCGCAAGTCGGTCCTCTTTCCTGGTAGGTTAGGAGCACATGCATATATATTCAAGTTTTCAACTATTAAACATAATACAAATGTAGGACATACATTCAAACAATTATATGAAATACTGTGGCATATATATAATATTTAGCAAAGTATTTCACTACTATCTACCCATAGGTTTTGTGGATCTGACTGTACTTATAACATGTTCATAAGTTCAAGTACTTAAAAGTTTCACAAGTGTTTAGGAAATGTCTTAGAAGAGAGCATAAAATCAATATAAAATAAAGATAAATTATTACCCCATCATCTGACCCCCTATAAGAATAATTCTTGTCCTCAAGAATTAGACTTCTTCGTAACTCCCCTGAATTCTCTAGCTTCAATCTTTCCTCTCCTTCTGATTTTGAAAGTGTAATAGAATCCTTTGGTTCTCTCCCAGATGTCCATCTTGTAGTCTTCCTGTAGCTAGTCCAATTGTGTAGCATTAATGTCATATAAGGGCCATAGAAGCATCAATGGCTAGATTGTCAAGGGACATCAGAGCTCACGCTGGATTTGTCTCCCCAACTACATGTATTTAGGTGCCCAATAAATTGTCACTTCTAGGTTGAGAGGACTATGTGGTTTAACCTTCTTAAAAACATCTGGAAACCTGTTCCTTTTATTTCTTACACCAGCTAGGGATCTCTAAAATGTGAAATAAGACATCCCATGATACTCTGTGTAGAATTCTTCTTTGAAAACATAATTTTTGTCCCTATTTTCTTCTTTTGTACTCCCATAAGTGAGATTGAACCAGTTCCTTAGTAGAACATTGGGCTTGCTACTTTCAGCCCTCAAGGGTAATTGTTTTGATTTTTCTTGATCCCTGTAATTTTCTAATTTCCTATCATAATTAGCTTCTTTGTGCATCCATGAAATCAAGACTTTTAGATGTATGTCTCCAATGTAAAGCAAGGGATTCCAATCAGTCTCTTTCGGAATGATGAAGTTATGGAGATACAGTTCACAAAGTAGGTTTTGTTGCCAAACATGAAGGGCTTGGTACAAACCATAAAATTCCTGAGCTGTCCTAAACTCATAATCTTTATATTTCATAGTCATCATCAATTGGAACAAGATAAATTACTCTTTCAAGGAAATGTCATATACTCTAAGAGGAAGCCTACAAGCAATAATTTAGTCAGCCAATTTTAAGGCATGGTCCATCTTCTATTTTTGTCTCTTCATTTTCTCTTTCAGGTCTTTTATTTTCCTCTTTTTGATCATCAATCACTTTTGCATATTCTTCCTCTCTTCCTTCCACAGAGTTGTCTTAAGAAACAATTGATTATACAAATTGAAAAGAATGGACTGTAGAGTAGGTGGGCCAAACTCTTTTGGCTAAGTATTTTGTCTCCTCTTTTCTCTATAGGCCTCCTCTAAATAGTTAGTAAACCAAGTTCTCCTAAAAGGTACTAGAGCATTCTGAAAGTGAGAGTGAAATGATGGTTGAGGCAACTAAAGTTCTTCCTGATTACCTTATTGAATAATTTGATGAATTTCTCCAGGTTCACTTTGATATGTGGGAGGCTTGTTTTTATATAAATCATTTAAATTTTGGGAAAGATCTAGAATATTTTTTCAAACTAGGGAATTATTTGAAACATACTCAACATGGGGTTTTGTGGCAGGTTTTTCTAAGGGAACAACTTGGCTATCTGGGGAAACTTGAGGAATTTTCCCTCTCATCCAAGAAATTATCCACAACGGAGTCTCTGTAACCTTCATAGCTTTCTTTTTTATAGTTTTCTTCGGTCTCTCTGTAGTAGGAGTAGTTGTTGTAGGAGCCAAATTCCTTTTCTTACTTTTTGAAACTGTAGAGTTTTGGGGTTCATTCTTAGGAACTCAAGTTCCTTCACCAATATTTATTATCTCTTTATTTTGGGAAGAGGTAGGTGAATTTCCCTTGGGAGTAGGAGAAGGTTCATTTTCCTCAATATTTTTTAGGTTCACCTTCTTGGGTAGTTGTTTCATCAGCTGGCTCAGAGGGTGTTCCACTCTCATTAACAAATTGTTCATTAAGTTCATCCTGAGGTTGCAAAGTTTTGAACTATAAAAATTCATCCCATACTAGGGGAGACACATCTCTAAGGGATATTTCAACTAATAATTTAATTAGGGCATGGTGAGAAACATAATTTGTGTTCCCTTTCTGGGTTTATTTAGCACTAATGCTCAACATATTATACAGAAAATTTGGAATTTTTACTAGAAAATTATGCCTGATATAGCTAAGCAATTTAAAATGGTGTGGATGCAAATGGGAAAACCTTCCTTCATAGGTGTGGTACCTTATAATGTGTGTCTCCAGCTCATTGAATGGGGGAGGAAGTGACATGCACTTGCAACCCTATTTGTTCACCTCTAATGGAGGGTCTGAAGGAAGAGTAAATTGAGCTCAAGCTAACCTAGCATCATGTTCATTAGGATAATGCTCCCCAATTGTGGGAAACCCAGTCATTTCTTCAATGCATTCCATTATTTCCAAACCCATCAAACCCCATACATTTTCCTTTCTTTCCTCAAATGTGTTCATTAATTTTGTGGCTACTTCCTCATCAAATTCTATCAACTTTAAGAAATACCCAAGCCATCCACAAGCATGGGATCTCCAGACTACTTCTACATCTATGAGTATAATTGTATGGACCATTGGCTCATGACACATCAACTTCCCTCTGATTGTTCCAAATTATTTCTCCAAATTTATGCTGCAATTTGCCAATTCATAATTTTCTCTGCTCTGCAATTTCCCAATTTCTTAATCTCTTTTGGAACACCCTAAAATTAATCTCTTAAATGCACTTCAAACTACAGATTTTCTTGCAATCCCTATGTTATATTTTTCAAAAATGAGTAATAATGACACTTTTGGATAGGAATTATAGGTTTAAGTGCAAGTATTTACCACATAACTTGATTATATCTTCTTAGGGTAACATCAAGTCACAAAATGGGGATATTTGGGAATTGAGGTATGACACTTGTGCAAACAAATAAAAGGACTTAATAAAATAGAGCACAAGTATAGATTTGAACTAATAGAAAATATCGCTAAGAATGATAGGTACAACTAGTAGTAACATGGAAAAAATAATACACTTCCATGCCCGCTACAAAATTAAGACAAGTGTCCACACTCATCACACTTAACATGGGGTAAGAAACTGTCATAATGCCAAATTATAGATATGTGCAGTATTAGATAAAATTATCAAAATGTGTGCACTAAAAGTGGAAAAAAATAAAAATGTGTACCTATCATTATGTTTCCACATGCACGAAAAAGGTGGTGAGAATGGAATGAGTGTTATGGATGTATGCGGCAGCTGATGTGGCATTTATTGAAAACATAGAAATATGGAAAATTGTGATGGCATGGAGGATGTGTGGGTGGAAGGTAGAGAAGTGGAGTGGGTTGGAAATAAGAATTTAGAAAATGAATGGAGAATGGAACTTCATTAGAAAATTAAGTATTTATTATGAGCATACATGAAAGAACATTAGGTGGAAGCTACAGGAAGAAGGTTTGTACCCTCTGCTATAGGAAGTATTACATGTTGTGCTTGTGTCTCTAAATTGCTGCAAGAAACCATCCTTGGTCTGGGGTTGATGGTATAGATGAACTCGATGCCCATTGACCAATAGTTTGAAATGAACTGGATCAATTATTGTTAGCTGGACTACCCCGTTGTCAAAAATGTGATCTATCTTATATGGGCCTAATGACCTTGTTTGTAATTTGCCTGTTATTTCTTGAAAACTAGAATCAAATAGTAGTGCCCAATCACCTACTATAAATTTTTTTTTCTTGATGTGGGAGTCATGCCATTTCTTCCTCTATTTTGGATTATCTCTATGCGCTCCAATGCAAATTTTACCATCTCATCGAAAGAGTTGAGATGTAGCAGATGATCTCATTGTGCTATAGGAAAATCAATGTTTAGCTTCAGAGAAGTACACAATGTTTTATGCTCGAACTCAATGGGAAACATGGCTAATTTACCATGAAACAATTCAAATGGATTGAATCGTGGTTTTTATCCCATGTGGTTCTGTATGCCCAAATTGCATCTGAGAGATGGCTGCCCCAGTCACAACAGTGGAGGTGAACTTTTTTTGTAAGTATTTCTTCAATTTCTCTATCGGTGACTTTTGCCTAACCATTGGCTTGTGGATGGTAGGACTGGACTTCCTATGTCTGATGTTGTGCTCTTTCATGAGTGTTGTGATCAGGTTTGATGTGAATTGTGCTCCTTGATCAGTTACGAGCTCTCTTGGTACACAATAGCGGGTGTATATTTCTTCATACAGGTACTCGGCTACATTATGATCACGGGCATGCTTCATTTCCTTCACTTCAACCCATTTGGTTAGATAGTCTATGCATACCAGAATAAAGGAATTTCCATTAGATGGGGGGTCTATAGGACCAATAAAATCCATGCCCCACTTATCAAATAGTGTGACAACTACTTGTGGATGTAAAGCCATTTCATCTGATTTTGTAGGATGTCCCATCCTTTGGAATTTATCACATTTCCTCGCATAATTGGCTGCATCTTTATGAAGTGTGGGCTAGTAATAACCTGTTGTTAATATTTCTAGAGCTTCCCTCTTAGTTGTAAAGTGTCTTCCATAGGGCTCATCATGACAATCATGGAGGATATCATAGGTTTGATCTTTACGTACACACCTTCTCATGACTTGGTCTAGACTAGTATAGAAAAATGTGTTGTCAATCCAAGAAAATTGATCACTTTTCTCAACGAGAAGTCTTCTGTCCTTAGGATAAAAATGTGTAGGCATCTTGTCAACTGCAAGGTAATTAGCTATGTCAGCATACCACAGTTCTTGACATCAATATGGAACAAATGTTCATCATTGAATGTATCATCTATCACATAGGTATCAGTGTCATCATTCTGGAGTCTTGATAAATAATCAGCTACAACATTTTGTTTACCTAGCTTGTCAATTATTGTTATACCAAATTCCTATAAGAGAAAAATCCATCTTGGTAACCTGCCTAAGATGGAAGGTTTGTTTATAAGATATTTTATTTCTGCATGGTCAGTATTAAATAATATTGGATAGTCTATTACATAAAAATGAAATTTATTCAAATCATAGACCACTGCTAGTAATTATTTTTTAGCGACTATATAATTTAACTCTGGCCCATGTAAACTTTTGCTGATATAGTAAATAACATTTTCAAGGTTATTAGATTTCTGGCCTAAGACATCACCTATTGCATATTCAGCAACATATGTATGTATATGGAATGATAAAGACCAATCAGGTACTCTAATTACTATTGTTGTTGTAAGAAGGGACTTGAGCTATGGGAAAGATTCCTCACAGGCTAGTGTCCATGTAAACTCAACTTCTTTGGTAAGGAAAGTGAAAAGTGGACTAGCTATTTGACTGAAATTTTGAATGAAGTATCTATAGTAACCAGCATGTCCTAAACATGATCTAACATATTTTTTCTTAGTAGGTGTAGGCAATGTAAGAATTACCTCCATTTTTGTAGGGTCCACTTGGATGCCATTTTCTAAGATGAAGTGTCCTAGCACCACTCCTTGCATCAACATGAAACAATTTTTCACTGTTTAGGGACATATTGTGTTTTTTGCATCTGATCAACACTTTTTCCAAGTTCTTTAGAGCTTCTTTAAAAGTAACACCAAATGTGGTGAAATCATCCATTTATATTTCCATGCAGTCATGTGAAATATCAGCAAAAATGTTGATTACAACCTGTTGGAAAGTGGCTAGAGAATTACATAAACCAAAAGGTAACACAAGATATGCATATGTTACCCAAGGACATGTAAATGTTGTATTTTCCCGATCCTCTGTAGCAATGCTAATATTATTATATCGGCTATATCCATCAAGAAAAGAGATGTACATTTTACCAGCTAGGGTATCTAGAACTTGATCAATGAATGACAAGGGAAAATGATAGTTCCTTGTTGCATTGTTTAGTTCTTTATAATCTACGCATATTCTCCATTTACCCCACTTTTTAGCGATTATTACCAAAGGTGAAACCCATTTATTGTGAGAGATTGGATAAATAAAACTAGCATCCAACAACTTTTGTAGCTCAGTCTTTAAAATTTCTCTTAAGGCTAGTTTAATTATTCTCTAAGGTTGGCGGAGTGGTATAATACCTTCATTGATGTCAATTCTATGTGTAAATAGTTTTGGGTTCAATCCTATCATTCTCCATATTCCCAAGAAATTTTTTTTTCATGTTTACAAAGGAGTGGAGTTAACAATGCTAATTGTTGTGGTGGCAGTTTACTATTAACATGAAGATTGTGGCCATGAGAGAGATCCAAATTAGTTGTCAGCTCAAGCATTGATACCATGGGTATTGGACTTGTAGATATCTCACAGGGTATTAATTTATGGATAATATCAGGTCCTACTAGAAAAACAATGTTCTCAAAGGTAGACAACTGCAGAATAGATCAGCTTTCAAAAATATCTTTTTCTATGACACAGTCATTAGTAAGGATAATTTTTAACACATCATCATCTTCTTACAATTTCAGGAAGGATTTTCTATGTAACATAATTATTTGATCAACAAAGTTTAGCTCTTCTTCCTCATCTCCCAAATCTGGCTAAATAGGAGTACTCAAATCTGGTTGTGGTTGGGCAGGAGGATATAATGATAACTTCTTGATTGCTTGGCCATTTGAGATTGTCATGTTACCTGATATGCAACTAATATTAGCATTATTTGTGGCTAACCAAGGTTGTCCAAGGATAATTGGATAACCAACAAAATTTACCTTAGGTAATAATATCAGGAAGTCAGCAGGATATTCCCAGGAATCCAATATAACTACTATATCTTCTATTATTTCATCTGGGGTGATAGTGGAATTGCCTTCAAGTTGTAAGACTATTGGAGTGGTTCTTAATCCCTCTATACTCAACCTATGCATGGTATCCTTAGTCATAACATTTATAGCTACTCCCAAATATACTAGAGCATTTTTCATGGACTGGCCATTAATTATAATATCAACAACTAGGCTTCCATGGTTAGAGTACTTTGGAATTACTATCTTTCCCAACATAATATCTACAAGTTGACCTATAGCATGTGTTGTATAGGGATCCTTTTTATTTCATCTAGGATTTTTGAGGCAGGCTTCTTTAATGGCTTTCTCATTGAGAGGAACATCTTTAATAACCTAAAATAGTGGAATCTGGATATGCATGTTTTTCAATTGGTCAAGGATATAAAATGGTGTTTCTTCCTAGTTATAGGTTTTTCTATACTAATCCTTTGAGGAAAATGAGGATTAACTAAGGTGTGAACATCAATTTGACTTGATATATTAGTTGGTGGGACAGTATTTGGAAAAGTAGTTTCTGGAAGTGGTGTTGATGTTGTAGCAAGGTATGGAACTTCAATTATAATAGGATGTTCTGGTGCAGGAAGGGTAGTACCATATCTCAAGTGAATATCATTTATTTATAATGCATAGGAAGGGTAATATTGAGCATCAATAGCATACATTGGTTGCTTTTTTTTTCTCATTGTTAGGATTGGGCTGTGCTTGAGCAGGTAATTATGTTGGCCTTAGAGTAGGACTTATGGCTATAAGAGGTGGCATTATTGTAGGTTGAGATACTAGGGGTGGTAAGGGTTGATAACCATGATTTTTATTAGGCCATTATCAAGGTCCTCTAAATTAGTTATATGGTTTCCAATTCCCCTATGGTGGCTGTCATTGATTTTGAGGTTGTGGCCATTGGATTTGCTGTGGATTAAACCACTGGTTTTGTTGAGTATTAGGACAGGCATTGTTCCAAGTAGGTTGGGAGTACTGAGAAGGATTTTGAAAATTCTAGTTCTTCCATTGGTTATTATAAGGATTATAAAATTGCAAAGGGTCCTGATTCATACCTTGTCTTGAAGCCCATGGCCGATGTTGAGAAAAAAGAATACTTGCTCATCCTCTCCTTCTATTTTCATGTACTTAGTAGGAAGGTTTTGGTTCTCAAAATTTTCCACCAATTTTCACCCACAATACTTCTTTTGCTTGCAAAAGTGAGGGCAGTATTCAACTATCTCTACCTTGGCATCTGCATGCTTCTTTTTGGCATTCACTGTATCGAGGTGTATAGCAACATCATTGATAATATCTTGCCACTAGTATATTTAAACCATATTTTCAACCTAAATTTTTGATCAGGCATTATATTTATTTGTCTTGGTCAGATTATAGAAGGAAAATTTTGATTTTTTTTAAGTAATACCTGTGTTCATCGTAATTTTGATGAACACCCATGTTAGTCAGAAATTCGATGAGCATGAGCATTACTTAAAAAAAAGAAATATATAATTTCATTATGCTTCCTTACGCATTTCAGAGACCACGAAGAGCATGAAGGGAGGAAGAAGTGAGGGCATGGAGGTCAGTGATTAGGCACAGGTAAGATCTACACCCACTCCAAGCTTTCCTTATGTGCATACAATAAGTTCAATTTCTTCGGCTTTGGCAGGGGCAGGGAGGAATCTAGCAAAGATTACAGATCTTGGCCTTCCACTAGTGGCCATTTACACATTCTTTTGAAGTTTCTAAAAATATATAACCCCTTTCGAATCACTTTCCTTTCAACGTCTTCACTTGATGCATATGTTGTGCCAAATATTCTATGAGACAATCATTCATTTGGGTGTTTTGTGTAAGAGGCCACGTGCCTGGTCTATGCATCCACATCCTACATACTGTCAGTCATTGTTGTTGAGTAGTTGTGTATAATCATTCATATGAACAAGGATGCATAGTTGTGGGCCATAATAAACCAAAGTTACCTACATGTTTTGAAATCCCTAATCGAGTAGTTAATCTAATTCGTAGTTCTCTTCTAGAGAGTGTATTACATTCATTTGGTTGAGAATGCTTTAATTTAGAAATTGAGTGATGCTTTTTAATATTATATATAGAATACAAAAGAGGTTGCATTATGAGGAGTTGTGCTCCATTAGTCCAAACTGATAATAACCATATGAAAGGATATAGTCTGAATATCTCCCTATCCATAGTATCACGCATCATAGTATCAAAAAATTAATTACATAACTTTTTCATTCCTATAGCCCTTTAACATTTGAACTATTTTTAGCACAATCACACTCATAAGTGCCAATTGGGGGCTCAACCTCATCTTTTGTATAAACATCTTTCATAATGTGCTGATAATAGGTTCATTGTCCTCTTTTAGTCCTTGTCTCATTAGTCTTTGGAGGTTTGGTGTTCTTTTTGTCCATATAATCCATAAACACAACCAAATCCTCTTGATTCAGCTTATCTCTGCCTTGTCGAAAGAAGTAGGCGCTCTTAATTTGTGTTTTGTGCATAACAGTAAGACCTTTTTGAGAAGAATCATAAATCCTTAGGGATCTCCATTATAGAAGACACTTGCAAAAAAATATTAGGAAATGTGAGTTCATTATTGAAGTTAGTAAGGTATCTCCTTTTTCCTTGAAGACTTCACCATCCCTTATCTTCCAGGTAGTCCACAAAATTTCATTACTCAAAATGATCTAAAGGAAATTAAATTCAGCAGAAAAGGGTTTAATATAACCAATAAGAATTGTGTTCCAGGCAAATCCATCTTTACAATTCCACCCAAAATAATTGCCCAAAAATGACATTGAGTGATAGTTGCAAATGTATGGCTAGATTATACAAATTTTGTAGAACAAATAATACTTACGAAATTAGTAAGATATTCATTCATTATGTTTCAATCAGAGACCAAGAAGGGAACAAAGGGCATAATAAGTGATGCACTACCTTGGAAGCATAGAGTAGTGGAAATCTTGAATATATGTTGGAAATCTTGAAGAAATCTTGTCAAGACCTTCTACAGGTAAGATTTTGCATTGAATAGACAAAAAAACCCTTGAGCTCTACCTTCTTCTTCCTTTTCATACCTTATGTGTTCTATTCTAGTTCCCATTTATTATTTAGTTTCGGTAAATAATGAGTTGTGGCTGTCTTTCCATTGCTCTTTCCATTTATGTGTATATATATAAGAAGTCCCATACATCATATTCATATCTTGTTGTTTTTCTTGTTTTGCATTGTCATTATTATAAGTATTTTTCTTATCATTAATGTTGTGCCTTTCCTACTTTGAATGTGGTTGCTTTCATTTACAATATTATTTGAATTACATTATAATATTTTTAAATGAGGGTTTTAACATTTGAGGGTTGCGGTTTTATTTACTGTTCATGACCCGTCTCTTGATGCTCATGGTTTGATCAACGCTCTTCATGTACATTCTTTGTGGGATCCTTTGAATGTCTATGATTGACCTCTTTCATGCTCAAATAACCTTAAATTGAGGGCTTCATACAACAATGTTGAGGGTTCCTTTATGTTTTCTCTCTATATAGCTATGCATAATGTTTGACAAAAATGTTTTGACCACTGACCTCTAGATCTTATGAGGTTTTGTTGCATTTATCTGAATAACATTCACAATGTTAGGTTTGATGCTTTGGTATCCTTCAGACTTGGTGGAAAATTTTGACTCCAACGCACTTTTTCTTTTCAGCCCCATGCTTAAATTTGAGCTTCCTTGTAGTCTTGTTTCTCAAATGAACTCTTATCAAGTTCAAATTTTTCACACCAGAGTTGAAGTTATTTTGTTGTCCACTTATTATTTCCTATTTTTTATTTAGCCATGATTGCCTTGTTGTGGTTTGAAGCTCTAAATATTGAGATTCTAATGTTATTTTTCATGCTAGAAGAAATCTCTCAAAGTCATTTAGACTCTCATGTTTATGGTTTCCCATTAAACTACTTCCACTCTTCATATACATGATATTTGTGAAAGACATTACTTTCCCATATCCATGGAAATATTTCTATGATTTGCATAATTGGAACTAATATCTTCTTGTATCAAAGTTTGAAGTTCCACCACAAGAACTTCTTTGCAATTGGAAGTGGAAAGTAGAGGTGCAACAACTGTTTGTGTGAGATTGTTTCATTTATCGTTATAAGCTCTTAAAGTACTTGCATCACTATTTTTATAGCATTTGTATCATTTTACATTATGTGGAGCGTATGCCACATCTATGGATGTTATTTTTTCCATGATCAACATCCATCTCCTCTTACTAATAATTCCTAATGAGAACAATCCTTATAGTTTACAACACATTTTTGTATCATTCAAATTCAAGACTGTATCATTCAAACTATTGGAAACAATTGCATATTTGAGATCTTCAATACCCAATTCAGCAGCCAATTTATATACGTCATCAATATCATTTGAGATTTAAAAACATCTTCTGCAATACACCCAATTCAAAAATTCTATGCCAATACTTGGATTGTACTGATGCAGGGCATCTCAAATAGGTGAAATGTGCTCTTTTTTTAAGCTATTTATTTTCTTTTCATCTTCTCCCTTTTTTTTATTATAGTATGCTTTGAGAGCCTCAAAATGGAAGTTTATTTTTGGTCCACACATTTTGAGAGTGGCTATCTCTTCATTTGAGAAATGATGAAAATTATGGTTGATGATATACCATGGAATGAGATAATCATTCGCAATGTTTATATTGATTTCTTTTTGGCCCTCCTTTGGGGTTAAAATTTTCAGTTTCCCATTTCCACTTTCTGTTGATGTCCAAGATTGGGATGCCATTTTTTTAGATGTCTCTCTGAATCTTATGCCCTCAGATATCTACAGTTTTCTTTATCGATTATTATCAACTAAATTCAATTTAAGACAATAAATAGATTCACCACAAGCACTTAAAAAATGTGACACACACTTGATTTTTAATATATTCTTTTAGGACTCTTTGGATTCTACAAACTGAAACTTTGCAGGTTGTGCTCTATATATTACAATATTTCTTTGACTTCATTTGATTTTATTTATAATCATGTATATGCTAGTCATGGCTTCTGATGTACTCGTTGTTATGATCTGGGTATTTGGAAAAGGAAGAAACTTAAACACCCTTCGCAATTTCATGAAGATTTTTTCCCCTTGCAAGATGTAATTTTCTTGTATTACTATCTAATCTCATGGGATGAGGGTTTCATAAATAAAAATTGCTTCTTTTCAACCCTATTAGACTTCACGGTTCCTTACTTATTATTACAATTTTTTGTATTCAAACAATGAATATTTTATGTTTTCCATGGTATATCACTGCTTTGACAGTGAAAGGCTTTTGAACTTTGCAATGAACATGGTACTTATTGTCTTATAATAGTCATCTTATCATTCATTACTCTATTTTTACAAAATGATGGCTTGAGCTATATTTTTTGTATGCATTATCTTGTGTTTACAGTTGATACACTCCTACTCACCGTATGGTTATATAGAAGGTTTCCTTATTACATAGATCATTTATATGGGGCATACAAGAGAATTTGTTCTTAAAGGCTAAATGATGATCCTTTTAAGCAATAGTATTATTTTTTTATGAATGCATTGTTTATTAAATGGTCATTTTTCCTTTCATACATAATTATAACATGCTTCACTATTGTGCTCTTTATAACAATAACTTAATCACATAATCACATAGACCTTGTGCTACATAGTCAGATGTGAGATGATTAAGATTTTTATATTTTTTACAATCCAAGAGGCAGTTGTTTCTTAATTGCAATTTTATGTTATCCCTTGGTAACAAGATTGTCTCTAAGAACTGGTGTGCATCAACCAATAGTTAATTCCTCAGCATTTGGGCTTGAACTCAAGAGTTTGAAAGGTGCATCGTCTTAAAATGGAAGCACTTCCATGTTAAGAATGTTTAGCCCTCCTTAGGGGATGTTTTTGACCACTATCATACTGTCCCCTCATTTATCCATCATCTCCTACTTCTATGCCTATTTAGGACCCTAATTGGGCCTCTCTGGGCACCTTCCATCCCACCTAGCACCGTTTCCAGGGGTTCTAAACCCCATGGGTCAAGGTCAACCTCGACCTTGACCTAGGTTAGGGTTGACCTCAACCTTAACCTAGGTTAGGGTTGACATCGACCTTGACCTAGGTTAGGTTCACCCTCAACCTTTACTTGGGTCCCCCTTTCAAGTCTAGAAACTTTTCGGCTGTTAGAGGTCATCAAAAATTCATTTTCCCACTTCCGGGTCGGCTGTTTTGGGTTCCAAAGTGGCAAATCCTAAATTATATTTAATATAGGTCCTTTTCTAGGGGAATGGGTCTAATTGGAATTTAATTCTCCTATGTTGGGCTCTCCAGAAGATTGTGCCCTAGTTTCAAATAAAAGGAAGCCTTTCTCTCTCATTTTCTCTGAGTTTTCAAAAAAGTACAAAAAAGTCTCTAACCAAGATTTTGTCAAGAAGGAAAAGGTTCAAGCATCCATTTTTCTACATGTTTCCAACCTTTCAAGGTGTTAAATTCTTCCTCTCAAGTATTCAAGCTCTCCATTGAAGATCAAGGATTCAAGCTTTCAAGCCATTTGAAGGGATTTAGTTCCAACATTCAAGATTCTCATTCAAACCCTAGATCTAGCCATCATGGTGGTGTGATTTGTTGGTGCTATTTCATGTTTGAACTTTGCCTTGTAAATTTATTGAGGTCCCCTGTCATCTATGGTGTCCAAGGATTCAAATTCATGGTTAAAATTATTCTCATGCCTCTGTGAAATCTGTTCTTACCTTTGACCTGGTTGAAAATGCTAAAGAATGCCTAAACCCTCAAGTATATGCTATAACCCTTTTTGAGTTTGAGTCTAAATTCCCTAAGTGTCTTGGTGGGTTCTATTTTTGTGTTTCTTTTTTAGTCACTTAAGTTTTCGTAAGTCATGTATTCACGTTAAAAGGGGCTGGGTTATAAAGTTGTGTTATTCTAAACACTTTAATATTTCCTAAGTCATGCCGCTAAGAAAACCCTTTTACTTCATTGCCTTATGTGGTGAGAAAATGTTTTTTGATCAGGTAGTCCGCTTAATAGCTTAATCCAAAACCAATCGACATCTAAAGAGTAAGCCATTAAGCAGTGGTGTCGCGTGTCCTTGGTGGGGCCGAAATTCATAAAGCTTCTTAGTTAAATAGTGGACAAGTTAAGAAAGAATTGATGATCCACTTAAACACTTAAAGGCAAAATGCTCGACATCTATCAGACAAGCCATTAAGTGGTGTTGACATCTGGCAACTGATGGACCCGAATACTCAGAGATGGTGATAATTAAAGATTAGTTAACTTGTTTCCCATCCGATGGTCAACTTAATGGCTTAAGCATAAAGTGCTCAAAATATAAAGAGTAAGCCATTAAGCGATAGCCACATGTGTCCTAGTAGGGTCAGCTAAGGTCATAAAGGTGGAGTTAAAGGAGCAACATCTATGGGAAAGATCACCGGTTAGCTTAATCACTTAGGGGAAAAGTGAATGAAACCTAATCGACAAGCGATTAAGTCTGGGTGACGCATGGCACAAAAGGTGGGTCCTGTATGGCACTTAAGTCATGTTAATAAGGTTGCAAGTATAAAATAATCTGACGGTCCACTTAAATGCTTAAGGGTAAACTGCTCGAAATATAATGGTTAAGTGATTAAGCAGTGTTGACATGTGTCCTAGATAAACAGTTGTTTCTGTGAAAATAAGATAGTCGTTAGATGAAGAAAATGATGTTCAATATCTATGACTTAAATTCAAAGTTGTCAAAATGAGTTGCAGAGAGCTGTTAAGCCACAAAATTGAAGCTTGCAAATTGATTGTAGAGCATGTGGCTACTCCAGCTGAATTCAATTCGAATGACTGATTTGATTAAAGCCATAAAATTGGTTAAGTCGACTTTCAGTCACAATAATTCACCAAAGTCATTTGAGAAAAAGACAGAATTGCAGAGGTAATTAGCTCCATGTGACAACTTTGCAGAATAGGTAAGCTTTTTTGATTCACTAGCATTCAACTTCTGAGTAAGATTTGCAGTTCAAAAGGGTTTTTAAAATTCTTATCTTAAAATCTAAATTCATATCGAAAAATCCCTAGATTCAGAATGGCCCCTAGGATTGAAATTACTGGAGAAGTAGACTACCAGAAGAGAAATGTTAGGGAGGATTTGCTGCAACAATTACTAGGATCTATAAGTGATGCGACCCAAATCAAGAGGATAGGTCCATTGAATCCCCATCTTAAAGTAGGAGAAGGCCTGTATGATTCAGGTAGATGGGCAAGATATGTCAAAACTAGTTTTAATGGTCTCGCCCTATTTAGAACTGCATATAATCAAAGGAACACCCCTACCCTAGACTATAACATTTGGGAGTTAGACATGGGAAAGTTGTTATCACTTGGGGTGTGTATGGATACTGATTTGTTCACTCTGATTGCAAACACTTATAACAAAGTGTCTAGGGTTGTTAGGGATACCCAGGGATTTATGTCATGTTGACTATTTCAGCTAATGAGATTAGAAGAATCTTCAAGTTGAGTGATACCTCAGTACATATGGATGACATTGATTTTGAATATTTTAAAGAGGTATACCAGAATTAGAAGGAATATTACAGAGATGAGGCTTTAAAGGGATACTTCAACAAAATAGGTGACTTGATTGTAGTAGGGCCTGGAAACCTAGAACCATTCAAATTGGATTTATTTAATGGCAAAGCTAGAAAAATGTACAGTTCCCTATGCCATGTGTTGGGAGAAGATGAAGATGTAACAATGCTTGTCCACACAATGCTCATGGTGGTTCAGATTCTACATCCCCACCTATCAGTAGTCTTTGACTTTGCATCTTACATTGCACAACAAATGCATGAAGGTTCGGCAGGAATCCAGGAGAGAAACATACTGAAATCAATGGGATGGTATTCCCTCATGATGCACATGTTCTTGTCCAATAATGCAGACTTCTTTGAGGAAGAAATTGAATTGACTAAGTTCCAGGGTAATGAAGAGTTTCCTGTTTAGATGTGGAGTGCTGATGTTTCATGGGACAAGAAAGAAGCTAGCTATGTTTACTTTGATAGGGTTTTTACAGCAAGGCTTTGGTCACTTTTATGCAATCAAAATTCCAAGGTTCACAATGAAATGATGAGGCTTTTGAGACCTATGAAGTTTGTGTTAGAATACTTTAGGGATAACTGAGAGGGGGGGTGAATCAGTTATCAGCAACTTTATCTTTATCTTATACTTATTAATCCAGATTGATACAAAGTAAATGCACATTCAGATAACACATTACACAACACATAAATTTAATTATGGGGAAACAAAATGGTAAAATCCCCGGTGGGAACTAGCACCCACAAAGAACTATACTATTTATAGTAATCCCTGTTAAAAGATCTTCCAACCCTATTAGGAGTTGTTCATTACAATGCAGTATTATAGTGACCTGGTTAGGGGTCTGACCCTATTAGGAGTCTTTTACAATAACCCTGTTAGGGGTGGTGGACTCACCGTCCAAGTGGTGAAGGCTACAACCTTCTGGTTATTTGATACACACTATATCAACAAGGTGAATTGCTGTTTGTGACACTCATTGTCTAATCAGTTCATTTTGTGCACCGATGCTTTAACCTCTTGTAAAGTAATATAACAATCTTATCTTTATTCTAAAAGCTTCAACTTCAATATCTATATTATCAACATATGATAAATATAGCTCTGCTGCTTTAACACTCTACTCTACTTTTCTTATCTCTGGCTTTCACAACTCTGCTTATCACAAATGACCTTCTATAAGTACATACACCAAGTATGAGATCATGGGACATGTAAGACAACTCTTCATAACATCCTTGTCATCTCTATTAAGCGTGCAAGCATAATTACAACCGCGCAATTATAAACTGAATAGATGCATCGCTTCACTAAGTCAGCTCCACCAAATTAACCATAACTTTGCAATCTTCTTGAAATATGTTTGGCGCCTTTAGATTAATATCAAAAACTCATAACTCATCATGAATATACACATGCATATCCTGAAGATAGGTGCAACTCAATAAACACGTTACATACATCGGCCTTAAACTATTATTCCTCCAGAACTGTAACCGTCAATAACATAATTACATAACTTTACTGAAACATCATATCTGGGTCTGCGTGTATGAACATAGAATAATAAACATGTCAAAAACATGTATCTATCCACACAAGTATTCATGTCATCATATGGATAAGTACATACAGAAGTATTGTTGTGTATTATATGTTGTCATCAATGACAAACATACAATCAATCAACTATTCAGAATCAAATCTCCAACAATATCCCCCTTTGGCATTGATGGCAACATATGATAAAAGCAACTTATGTTCATGGTGTCTTCTTTATTTTACAATCTTCTCAATATCCTCATCAAAGGTTCATCTACACTGCTGCAGTTACATGGACTATTTTTTATATGTATACTCCCCCAGAGTATACGCGCCTTGTATGTGTTCCTTGTTTTTCTCTTTGTTTGTGTTCCTTGTTTTTAGTACATACTCCCCCATTGACATCAATGGAAAAGGGTGCCATAAACCATTATGCACAAGTACTACTCCAGAAGTAGAGTAGTCAACCATTCATCAGT
>MU223614.1:553172-569712 GCA_018584345.1 Thuja plicata | reverse complement strand
GATCTTGTTTTCATAGTCTGATGTCAAAGTAGTTAACAACTTATCCATTATATCTTCTTCTGATATTTCACCACCATTGTTCCTGATTCTGGATATTGCTTCATTTATCCTTTGATTGTAAGCTCTACTATTTTCTTCTGGTAACATCTCAAGACTGTTGTATTTCTTCTTCCATGTCTTTCAGTGTGCATTCTTTGCTTGAACATATCCTTCAAACATGTCTTCTAAATACTTCCATATGGTATATGCTTTGTCAATCTTCTTGATTTTGGAAAATTCACTATCAGATAAGGTGCTGATTAGGGATTCTTTGGCAATTGCATTATTGGTAAATGTTTCTTTTTGTCTATTAGTAGCATCATCCTTTGAAAGGTCTTTTAGAGACGGAATTATAACCTCTTGTGTGGTAATTTCAAAGATCTCAAATCCAATACACTGTAGATGTGTTATCATTTTGTTTTTCCGATCCAAATAATTCTCTCCATCAAACTTAGGGCTTTCTTTTCTAAAGTAAGATATCTTGATCTACCTTAAGCTGTTAGGCTTCTTCTCCAAGGCACTTGGCTCTAATACCAATTGTTAGAATACTTTAGGGATAATTGAGAGGGGGGGTGAATCGGTTATCAGAAACTTTATCTTTATCTTATAATTATTAATCCAGATTGATACAAAGTAAATGCACATTCAGATAACACATTAAACAACACATCAATTTGGTTATGGGGAAACCAAATGGTAAAAACCCAGGTGGGAATTAGCACCCACAAAGAAAAATATTGTTTATAGTAATCCCTGTTAAAAGATCTTCCAACCATGTTAGGAGTTGTTCATTACAATGTAGTAGTATAGTGACCTGGTTAAGGGTCTGACCCTATTAGGAATCTTTTACAATAACCCTGTTAGGGGTGGTGGACTCACTATCCAAGTGGTGAAGGCTACAACCTTCTGGTTGTTTGATACACATTGTATCAACAAGGTGAACTGCTGTTTGTGACACTGCTTGTATGATCAGTTCCTTTTGTGCATTGATGCTTTAACCTCTTGAAAAGCACTATAAAAATCTTATCTATATTCTAAAAGCTTCAACTTCAATATCTATATAATCAACATATGATAAATATAGCTCTACTGATTTAACACTCTGCTTTGCTTTTCTTATCTCTGGCTTTTGCAACTCTTCTTATCAAAAATGGCCTTCTACAAGTACATACACCAAGTATGAGATCATGGGACCTGTAAGACAACTCTTCTTAACATCCTTGTTGGCTCTATTAAGCATGCAAGAATAATTACAACCGCGCAAGTATAAAATGAATAGATGCGTCACTTCACTAAGTCGGCTTCACCAAATTAACCATAACTTTGCAATCTTCTTGAAATACATTTGGCACCTTTAGATTAATATCAAAAAATCATAACTCATCATGAATATACACACACATATCCTGAATATAGGTGCAACTCAATAAACATGTTACATACGTCGGCCTTAAACCGTTATTCCTCCAGAACTGTAACCGTCAATAACATAATTACATATCTTTACTGAAACATCATATCTGGGTCTGCATGTATGAACATAGCATAATAAACATGTCAAAAACATGTATCTATCCACACAAGTCTTCATGTCATCATATGGATAAGTACATACAAAATTATTGCTATGTATTATATGTTGTCATCAATGACAAACATACAATCAATCAATTGTTCAGAATCAAATCTCCAACAGTTTTCTCCAAAACTAAAGATTGCCCATAATTGGGAGATCTAATTTTGTACCCTATTTCTATAGTAATTAGAGTTTATGGATTCAGGGGAACCCCTAATGTGCTTCCGTACAGAGTCCCTCTCAAGATTGGAATTTTAGAGATCATAAGGCAATTGGGTGGATTACATGAGGAGGCCCTAGCAGGAAAGATGAAGGGAATTATTTTCCCTACCCTCACCAGAGCCCACCATTTCAACATAACAAAGAATGGGTGGACCCAATTTGACAAGTATTTTGAGCCCTATCACTTAGCAACATCTCTATCCAGGTGTGCAGATAATGAGTACTTTATAATGGGTATGTTTAGAAAAAGAACCAAATGTTTGACATTAGAGCATCAGTTCAACTACCCAGAGGATATCATCATAAACATTTTTGACCTAGGTTACCAAGAGATCAGAAAGGAGAAGTGGATGGTGTACAAGAATTCTTTGGACTTTGTGCATAATTTTGACAAGTCCTATGATCCTCTCAAGGTATTCTCCCCATGGTCCAAGAAAATTGAGTCTTTAATGACTTTATTTAAGGGAATAATGCAAACCTTAAATGAGAAAAAGCAGAGGATAATGGAAGCTGAGCCAGAAAAGGCTCATGCTATTTTAAGTAAACTTCAACAAGGAAGAATGGTCCCACCTGGGGATTATGTAGTGTACAAAACAAGAGGGTACACAACCATCATGCCCAAAGCTGATAAACCTCCTCAGCATAAAGGGAAAAGGCCAGCAAGTGCTAGTACTCAAGAAGTACCCTCCCCCAAGAGACAAAAGGTGGAAGCAAGAGAGAAAGAGAGTGAATTTTAATCTCCTACCCAGTCCCCCGTGCATTTTGATGACCAAGCCATTGCTGAGCAATTAGTTCAATTGAGGAATGCTAGAGAAATCATTGTTACTTCCCAGGAGTTACAAGAAGGGATGTCGAAGGCACCTAAGCATATAGTAGCTAACCTCACAGTGGAAGAATTCACTAGTAAAGAATTAGACCCTGTTACCAAGCAAGCCAGTGATGAATTCTTGTTGGATGACAATTTTGTCAAAACTAGGGCATTTATTCAATTTTTGTGGAGAAGCCATATAAATGAATATAGAAGATGATGGGATTGAGGATACCGAAAAACTCATTGTCAAGATATTTTCTGACACCTCGGGTATAGAGGCAGCAAACTTATCCTTTCAAACAGCCAATTTAAGCCTGAGAGTGGCTAAGAAGGAGAAAGAGGCATATGATAGCTTGAACAAAAAATATTAATTTATACTCAAAGCCTACAATGATGAAAGGGTCAAGTCCCTATTAAAAGATAACATAATAGCAGCTTTGGAAGGAAACAAAAAGGTACAATTAATTCCCCAAGGGGTAATTTCTCAGGACCCTCACCAACCCTCCTCATCTAGTCCATTTTTGACTTATCCCCCATCCCCTGCACCTTTGAGTCCAACTACCCAAGAGGCCATTGATGCTAAGAGAGAAGAGTTGGAAGCTGAAAATAATAGGCTTATCAATGAAAGATCAAGGTTAGAAGGAGAGGGAAAGAAGGATCTTGAAGAATCTTCTACATATAAAGAGGTTGAGGAATTGGTGAAGAAAAGGCGTTCTGACCAAATATATTCCAACCTCAAAAGATGTGCTAGTGAGGTTAACCTTGCCAACCTCTATTTATTAGGAAAGAAGATTGCAACCATATTGAATAGTCATGATGAGGGAAAGGAGAAGTGGGATCTAATAGTTGATAACTAGAAGGGGAAGGCAGCCCATGTCAAATCCTTTTACTCTCTCTCAAAGGAACAAAACAATATTGACATTATTCTAACAAGAACCCACAAATGTGTCAAATCAATGGTCAACTTGGACACCAAGAAGAGCATGGTCATCAGAAGAGTAGAAACTTTGAGAGGAGAGTTCTCCAGGGATAGATATGACCTGTTTCCCAATATGTTCAAAATGGATGGGGACATAAAGAATGAAGCCCTATGGCTAAGGAAACTGAATGAAGCATTAACCAACAGAACAAAAAGTATTATTACCTTGGGAAATACCAGTTGGTTTGTGCTAACTATTGATATTCTAAATAAAGCCAAGGCATTTTTTGAATCCTGGGAAGCAAAAATTGAGAAGGCTAATGTTGATTGGGAGGAGTTCAATAGCCAGAAGGATGAGGTGCTTAATTTCAGTTGGCCAGATGATGAGGTGTTTACCACTTGGGTGAGAAAATATGGTGTGGTCACTCAGGTAGCATAAGGCAGTAAATATAAGAGTGACAACAAGCACCAAAGATGTTGAGCTGTGTGAACAAATCAAGATCAAGGATTCTGCATCAACTAAGAGGACATATTCTAGATGATAAGGACCCAACAACTTCGGAGTAGCATCGAGCATTCAGGCGGTCACAAGACAAAAGATTACATGGCTTGTAACAAATATTTGTTATTCCCTCTGCCTGATTTTTGTCTCACCTGTAAAATTTATTTTGTCCTCTAGCCTAGTCATTCAAAGCTTGTTGCATCCTTATTTTCCAAAAGGATTCCAAGATGACTAGGGCTATCTATAAATACCAAGTTGTAATATTCTAAAAGGGATGGTAAAATAAAAACTGCAAAGCAGACTTCTGAATTGTGTCTGAGCTTTGGTTTTGAGTCTTTGAATGTATTGACATCAAGTTTCTATTAATGAAATACAATGGAATCTCCATTTTTACACCAATGATGTCTTCTTGTATTAGCTCTTAGTTCTTGTATGTTAAATTTGTAAGGAAATTTGAGTATACTGGTTATAAGGTAGCCATGTCATTGTTTGTGAGTTTCTTTCAAGGAAAGTTTAAATCTTGCAAGTAATTGCAGAGGGTTAGGGTTTATGCATGAATTTGATACAAGGGTGTGAGGATGAGAGGATAGTATGTAAGGAATTCCATCTGAGGTTTTGTTAATATTTCAATTACTTATCCCTGATATATGTGTGTTTATTTTGACTTTATGACCCATGATTAGGCACTGGCCAATGCTGACAAGTGGTTATTATCATCAATCCAATATTAATCAATCTTTATGTTTCTATAATCTAAATTACATGTTTAGTTAATGGTATTGAATACAATTAACTTTAGTGATTCCTTGAAGAGAGAATCAATAGGTTAGCCTTCCTAGTTCTGAGAACTTAAAAAGAAGGATTTTAAATCCTTGATCCATTGTGAGATTCTTTGTGAATCAGTGAATCTGAAGATAGGTGCACCCACCTGAGTTTGTGGAGCTCAAAATGAAGAAGGATAACATCCTTGTTAATTATCCTTGTTCATGTATGAATCTAAGTTGGGAATAGAGGGTCAGACATTTATTTTTGTTTGAATTGATTCCTACAAGAAAAGAGCTAACATGATCTTCCTTCAAAATCCTTTGTGCATCCTCAAGACTTATTCATTCTCTTCAAGGTGGATTCCAAGCATACAATCATGGATTTTTATGGTTTCTATTGATTCCAAGGTTTCATATTTACAAACTTGCTACATTTGAATTACAATTGCATATCTATTAAATATCATAGCTTCATTGTTAGATTCAATTCTACTACTTTCTAGCATTCTATAATTTATTGTTTTCAAGGTTAATTCCTAAATCAGGGTTTGACTAAGGCAAACCCCTCCCCCCCAATAAACAAATCTCTTTTTCTTGTAGGTACAGGTTCATGACTGTAGATTTGAACTCAGATCTGGATACCCTTTACAGTAAACTATCAGGATTCATGAACAGATTTTCTATCGGACCTGTGTAGATCAAGGTCGATATTATTGGGTCAGGGGTGAAATTTGTGGGTCAAGGTCTACCTTTTTCACAAGACGGTGTGATATTGTAAAAATATTTTTGGGTTTTGTTCGTCTCTGCATTTCTATTCTGGATCATACTTCAGATTTTCCAGAAACAGGGTATAGACCTCAGAAAATAACATTCTTCAGATCTGCAATTATTTTAGGTTGGTACTTCCTCTCATTCTTTTCAATTACTATTATATATCATATCTCCTTAATCATAAAAAATAATTTAAGATCTTCTTCCTTGCTCTCATTTCCAAATGGTTGATTCATTTGTGCATTGATCCTTCTTTTGGGTTAATCAACTTGGATCTTTCATTTGTGCATTTGGGGATAAAAGAGGAACATTTTATCTTCCTTCCCCCTATATGCTTAATCACATTACAATATGCATACATAAACTACAATTAAATGTAAAGGTTAAGGAAATACAATACATTTCAAACCTAACCAAATCAACATAAACACAAATATATCAATATCAATTTTTTTCCTTTACATTTTGGTGAACCTGCGATAGACAAATATTTCTTGTTGGTGTTAGATGATTTGCCTCTCACATTAGCTCTTTCATACATATTAAATTTTCTTTTATGCTCTTGAATTTTAAAATACAAAAAAATATATATTCATAAAAATACAACAACACTTCTTGCATCTCATTCATTATGAAGATCTTTTGGTGTATGGCTATTTTTCTTATTATGCTTCTTTTAGCATCTCTTTATAGTACTTATGATGTCTATGAGAGTATCATCCATTTCATCATGTTTGTTAATCTTCATATTTCACTCACTTAAGATATTTTGAGATTAACCAATACTAGTCTTCCTACTTTGAAAACTTTCATTAAAGATTTGTGTAGTGGACTTATTACTCTTTTGGATTATGTGAAGAATTGGGTTGATAGTACCTCACCTCCTAATCTTCCTACTCCTATCATGCCTAATCTAGCTCCTAATCTTCCTAACCCTAATCCTATCAATCCTAATACAATTCCAAATATTCCTATTTCTATTTCTCCACCTTCAATCCCTAGTTCTTCCCACACTTATGATGGGTCTCAAGCTAGGATCCATGATAATGATGTTCGAGAATTATTTCATTTACCTTCACCTCCCTATCCCTATCCAATACACAAGGAAACCTCTTCTAATCCTATCATTCCAACATACACAACATTTTCTCATGAACACCATAATCAATCTCCTCTTATTGAAGCTTTGCAAGATAGGTACACTAATGGATATACTATGGTGGATAAACAAGGCTATAAAGGTTTAGGGATTGGTATCAATGAACAAGGCATTAAAAACGTGATTCATTCATCTCCTAAACAAGATATGCATGGTATAGGTTTTCCACCACCTCTGACCAGGGTGTTTGACCTTAACCTTCATCCTCCTCTTCATGTTCTTCTCCCAACACCTTCTTTAGACCACCCTGATACTCCTGAAGATGTGGCTAAGAAAGTGTATGTCTAGTTAATGAATTCCAAAAAAGAAATCTTCAAACCTATTCCAATAAATGCTCTCTCTAAATATAAATGTCCTTTTCATTATAGTAATAAACATTTACTTGCTGATTGTGTGCATTTCAAGCTATATGTTAAAGAAAGGACTGCTTTGGGAATTATATCCCATTCCCGTGCAGTATTACAATTTCTTCATAATTTTGATATAGGGCATTCCCCTCGTTCTTCTACAAGTTAGATTACATATTTCCTCGTCTCTTCATTGGTGGGCAAGAGGTATTTTATTCTAGACTTCTAGGATCCATTTTTCTCTTAGCATGTATTTTGTCTTGAGTTTAATTGGTTATTCTTTCTATATTCTATCTGTAGACACCCGAAAATGGACAGGCTTGCAACTTTACATTAAAAACACTAATTTTCATCTATTGGTTAATGGTTTTTTAATCATTAATTAATCATCTATTTTCCTCTAAATTCATTCCCCAAATCATCTAATCAAATTCCCAAAATTAATTAAATAATTAATTTTATTTAATTAATTAACCTTAATTGATTAATTACCATTAATTGATTAATTAAATTCAATTTACTATAGTTTAAATTCAAATATTTAAACTTACTAATTAAATTGTTCCAATTAAATTAATTTAATTTCATCAAATAAAGCAATTCTTAATCAAAAGAATTCAATTATCTCACATGTTGAAAACAATAATTAAATAAATGAATTAAATATTCATTTATCTTCAAAGAGATAACTCCAATCAGATCACATGGGTTACTCCACCCATCTCTCCAGTCCACATGGGTAACTTCATCCACCTCTTTAGTTCAAAAAGGTAACTCATAATTAGCTCTTTAGTCAACCAAACTCTATCTCCTCTTTACCAATTAAAGAGGTGGAGTTTACTGATGGCCTCTCCAGTTCCTTTTAATCTCAACCATTCATCTCCCTATCTCTGGGATTGATCTCAACCGTTCATATCATCACAAATTCCTATAATATAAATCCTTCATAACCATTTGAAGGATCCATAATTTCAAGCTCTTGTGCGCCATTACTATGTCAGTTTGGTTCTAGCATTCAAGCCATCTTGTGATCACACACCCACTTCAATTAGCGAATTCTTGACACTTCTCAAGTTATAGACGCTGCCCCACCAATACTGAGCATCAAGAAAAATGTTTCGGAAGGAGTAGAGAGAAATAATAGAAGCTTCAAGCATCATGGGGTTTGCATTTATTTGTTTTCCTTTCTCTTGCTTGTACATTTTATTGATTACGTTCAGGTTATTCATTTTAGTAGTTATTGTGTACTTTATTTATATCATTTGTGAAACCTTTGCTACTAACCCTTGCCTTTGGAAAGCTTGGGAATCCATGCATCATGAAAGAAGGAGATGTACATTTTGGTGAACCTGACGTAAATCAAACAACCCAAATATCTCTTGCAGACGACAAACAAGATTGATTAACTATGGCCGTACAATCGCAAATCTAAAAATCTTTTTTTTTTTATATCTGTGTTATTTCACAATTTCTGGTATTTTTCCGCAATCGACTGGTTTAATACCACAATTGATTGTAGGCTTTCGTAGTATTATTCTGTCATTTTCTATCTTCTTTCTTCTGGTACTTTGCTGCAATTACCTAATTCGTGCCACAATCATCATTAGTTTTACACAATTGCCTGATCCATGCCACAATTGACAGTGCTTCTCCGTAGTTGCCAATGATTTTCCGCAATCACCAGACCTTTGCCGCAATTGTCAGTACTTTGCCACAATCGCAAGAAATATTGCATATCAGATCCAAATCTTTTGTCCATTTATTTCTAAACTAACATTTTCAATCATTCATTGTTTCAAAGTTACATATACTCTCATTTTGCAAGAATCCTTTCTGATACTAACCTGTCTAAACAAAGAAAAATAAAAGGAATTCACTTGTCGATTTGGGTTTAAAAAGAACAGTGCTTGCTAAACATATCACATTTCAGATTTGGGCTTAAAATTGACGTGAGAAATAAAATTGAAGAAAGGCAAAAAATCTCTCAAATTGGTGCATTAAAATTGAACAAGCAATCAACACCTACTTTTGGGCTTAAAATTGAACATTGGTGCTTGTATGGTGGTGTAGCTTAGTTCACATTTCAAACTTTGGAGCTTAATCGATTTACCTTGTGTCTTGAGTTTTGGGTGCACTTGCACAAACTGTTACATTAGAAACCTTTATACTTTTAGAAAAGCCTGTCCAGGGAATGCACTTCTTTCTTGGATAACAACCTTAAATCGGTAATCCTTTCAATCGGTAGATAAACAAGGCGCAAAACCCAAGTTTCATCTTATCTAGCCAAGCTTGGGTGAGGTGTGTTGGTAATATTCTGGATCAGGTGAATATCCCTAAGAGCTAGCATGATCAACTATGCTCTTAAGTGAGTCACACATGTACAAACCAATTGGAGAGACACCACGGACCCTTACTACAACCTTGATTAATTAGAGGCCAAGCTATTTTACCTCTGAATAGGTACCTTATTATAGTGCAAGGGGTTGCAGAATTTCCCCCCAAGATTCCCAACATATGTGTCCCATGGTATTTGTGTAGTGAAAGAGATCTTCACTTCACGGCAACAATACCTGGAAATAGAAAAAACACGGGCACCTACGTCATGGACCTTCATGTCCTAGTAGCGTGACAATTGTTGTGTGAGCTAATAGACATTCAAGTATTGGGCCTATAACATTGTATTTTGAATCTATTGACCTAGATTAATCTGATTGTTCATTGTTGAGACCTCGTGATAACCTTGCAACTTGAAAAATTTGTAGAACATAAATAGTGTCAGTCTTCATTCTTCAAAACACAGTGTCTATTATGCTTGTTTCTTTGATTAGTTTTTGAAAATGCAAAAAAAAACATCCAAACTGTCAAAATGAGTCAAACGTGTTAAAGTGTAGGGTTGTCGATGTCAACTATCTTGCAAATCAGAAGCATTGTTCCAAAAATTTCAAAATTGTCAAGCAGTGATACTTATCCTGTAGTCTTTTTTAGACTATTCCTCATTTACTGCAATTGCTCGCATTATGCCACAATTGAAGGAAGTCTACTACAATTAACTTCTTTATTGCTGTAATCATTGTGTTTATTACTGTAATCGGAGATAAACTACCACAATCAACCATTTACTTTACCACAATCGGTGAAGTTGTACCACAATTGACCAGAGATACATTATTCCTATTTTGACCTAAAACCTTGAAATAATTCTTCATTTGGTATCCAAAACTAGTGTCTATCCTAGGAAAATGTGAAGAACATTGTGTGAATCTCTAAACATTAAAGATTATCCCTTCTCTGTAAAAGCACGATTATTGTCAAAAACATTGTTAGTTCGAAAGCTTAGACTCGAAATACCTTGATCTCATCATATCAAACATCATCATCTTTATCAAAGTGACTTTTTCCAAGGCAAAGGTCGGAAAATCGTATCTATTTTCATCACCACTTTGAGATCAAGTAATATCAAAATCTATCCTTAGAATTACCCTTGTCCAAAACATAACTTGAACTTCCTTAGAAAGGATCTTCTTCCTTGTTTTCTTTATATCACTTGTTTTAGTTACAAAACCTGGACCACACTATGTCTCAAACACCTCATGGAGGCCCTTACAAAAGGTCTAAGGCTAGAAATCAACCTGATGAGTCATATATCAACAGATTCCCCACTTGGGAAATAGAGCAAGAGAACGATCCTTTCATGAATACCAGTTCTGCTCTATTCATTGAACATCTCCGTGGGGCAGTCTTTTTCCAAGATATCATAGAAGTAGAGATTGAAGATGTGGAGCAAGATGCTTACTCCACAAAAGTAGTTGATGTTGTTGTAGAGAGGAAACCTGAATGTTACCTAGCCATTCTAATAAAGAAGGGAGTCAAACTCCCCACTAAATTTTGTGTATCAACTATATGGCCCAAAAACCCTCTCATAGGTCAAAACAGTACTCAGCCTCCTCAGATACTACCTGTTGTGTCACAGATCTTTCTACCATTAGTATTACCCACATTGACATAGACTATATCCGATCAAACCAATGACCCGACCTAGGCCAGCACATCTTCCACTCAAGGCATGACATAAGCTCGAAAAAAAGTGAACCCATGATCACTAGTATGCCTACACCTTTGGTCTCATGGCCAGGACAATCAAGCTATTATGCTATGCCTTTTATCCCACCAAACACCAACTATTCTGAAACTACACCGCTACTGCAGTCAATTCACACTAGTCTTGGGATCAACACCTCATGCCCATAGGGATCCATCTCTATAGGAATGACTTACAGTAAATGCCCACCCAAGGTTACTTCTTTTCCCATTTTGACATCAATCCCACCCCCGCAACAACAAACCCAGCTTCAGTTGCCTCAGTTCCAATCCCTGCAACAACAACCCCAGCTTCAGTTTCCTTAGTTCCAACCCCCGCAATAACAACCCTAGCTTCAGTTGCCTCAAAACCCACCCATGCAACAACAGTCTCATCTTCAGTTGCCTCAAATCTAACCTCAGCAGTAGCAATATCAACCCCAACAGTATCAACCCTAGTTTCAATCACAACAGAAAACTCATCAAAACCCACCATGGGCTACCCATGTGCCCCCATTTACAAATCACTTGGTGGGAAATCAATATCTAGCCCCTAGGATGAAATCCTATGTTCCTACTTAATGGACATAGAGGCGCAGCCTCATACCCACTACAACATAGAGAAACATCCTCACACATCAACCTCAATATCAAACAGACATGTTAATACAACAAATGCAAACCCTTCAAACCCAAATGATGGATATGCAAAATCAGGGGAAAACAAAATCCTACACCACAGAGGATTTATACCCATACCCGTTTGACCAATCTCTCCACATGTCTCTGTTCCCAAATCACTTCTCGGTACCAAAATTTGACAAATATAGGGGCAGTACCAACCCTATTGAACATATCCAAGAGTTTTTTACTAGTTACGTTGAGGTTTCCCATGATGAGACATATCTAATGTGACTATTCCCACAAAGCTTGGCCAGACTAGCAATGGAATGGTTCTCACATTTACCTCATGGCATTCAGTCTTGGGGTGAACTGGCTGAAAAGTTCATAGCTCACTTCCATCATAACATCGAGCACAAGGTCAACATCAAGGACCTTTGCGATATCAAACAAAAGGAAGGAGAGTCTTTTGTGAAGTTCCTACAGAGATGGAGGAATATAAAAAACTGCATAACATATGATGTGCCCGAACAAGACTTTATAGTCATGTTCATTGACAATCTAATTCTAGACATTTCATTCACAACAGAGTTATAGTTAGCTCCAAACTTCACACAAATCATCAAATGAGGAGTTCATTGTGAGAATAACATAGTCAAATGAGGAATCCTTGTAGATCCCACACAAACGAATATGAACAAAAATGCAATGGACAAAGCTAAGTGGTGGAACAAAAAAAATGTCACTAGTGACGGTGTCATTGATGTAAAGATAGTCAACTATGCACAACCCAAGGTGTCACTAAAGGGTGCACCTATGGCCAACCAAAAACCCATAAGGCCCACTCAACAAGCATACACCCAAAACCAACCTCCTCCTCTACAAGTGGCCGCTGTGTCAAACAGTTAACAATAGAATCAACACAGACCATAGTTTCAATTCTAGCAATGAGATTTCACACCATTGGGAGAGCCGATAGAATCAACTTTATGCAAGTTGATACAATCAAACACTATCACTCTCCCAAAAATCAGGGACTTTGAATAGGATGAAAACAAACCAAGGTGGTATAATGACAAAGACTTCTGCGAGTTCCATCGAGTAAAAGGACATAAAACATCCAACTGTTAGCGATTGAAAAACTATCCAAGACCTGATTGACATAGGGACCATCGATGTGACAAATACCCAAACCAAAGGCACAACTAATCACACTATTTTCAATGATACCTTTCATGATCACAACAAGGGAAAAGCTCCCGGGTCTGGTGGACCAGCAAAACAAGTCAACTATACATATGCCAATAGTGATAATGTTATCAATTACCTCAATCCTTCAGATAGCCACGTGGCTATGATCACTATCAAAGACCAAGGTAACAAATGTGTTGTAACAACGCATCATGCCAGAGTTGTCTTGCAAGGAGTACCATCCTTGTCTACTATATTGGCCAATCCTAAAGCAAACTCAGATCCATAAACAAGCATAGTGGACCAGCTAAAGTGCACACCTGCCCAGATCTCCATGTTTGACCTATTGTGCATATCTCCACAACATAAATTGGCACTTGAACAAGCCCTTCAGAATGCATCTGTCCCAAGGGAAATAACACCTGAGAGCTTCCAAGTGATGGAGTACCATCCTTGTCTACTATATTGGCCAATCCTAAAGCAAACTCAGATCCACAAACAAGCATAGTGGACCAACTAAAGTGCACACCTGCCCAGATCTCCATGTTTGACCTATTGTGCATATCTCCACAACATAAATTGGCACTTGAACAAGCCCTTTAGAATGCATCTGTCCCAAGGGACATAACACCTGAGAGCTTCCAAGCGATGGTCAACCATATAGCTACTAAAAAACATGCCACATTCATAGACCGTGATGTGCCGCCACATAAACCCCTGCATAATGATCCCTTGCACTTACTTGTCCAGGTCCACAAGAGCGCTATCTGTAGGGTCCTTGTTGATGGTAAAGCTGGGTTAAACATCTGTATTCTAAAGTTAATCAAGCAACTAGGCTATTTAGAATCAAGCATTGATGTCACAAGGAGGATAAATATCAGAGCTTATGATGAAGAGGAAAGATCCTCTAAAATTATTATCATTGTACCTGTCCACATTGGTCCAGTGGTAAAAAATACACCCTTCCAGATCCTAGATGTTGAGTTGGGATACAACATGCTACTAGGGAGACCTTGGATACATGAAATGAAAGTCATACCTTCAACGTACCATCAATGCATCAAATTCCCACACCAGGGAGAGGAAATCATCATAGAGGGAGACCCCAATCCTTTCCAATACTGTAACACTATCCAAATTAGCACTGATAACTAGGTACCATCAAACCAAGATGCAAGCATCCCATCCTCTTCAGATTCAAATCCCAAGGATGTCACACAGACAGTAGGAAAGATAGTCATTAACCAGGATGAAATTATTCCCTCCTCTTCAGATTCAAATCTTAAAAATATCACATGGAAAGTGGGCAAGATATCCATTACTGACAAGGGTTGTGATGAATACATATATGAAGAGGCTTTCACCATCACACACATGCCTTAGAGCCTGAGAACTTATGGCATGCCAAAACCTATCATTACAATAGAAACTCTGCAGCGTGTTCTATTTAGATGTCCACCCACAACCTTTGTTTGATGGGGAGACATAGCGGAAGAAAATCCATTTGAACAAGACATTAATACCTAGTTATACCAAGACCCACCAGAGATAATTCGACCACCACTACCCCTGTGAAACTATAGTAATGGCTACAAAATGATACAAATATTTAGGTATGATGGTACAACTAGGCTGGGGACAAGAAAACAAGGCATAATGGAATTGTCTCTCCCGCCAACCCAGAGAAACACAAGAGGGTTGGGCTATGGACAACTAAGAACTAGTCCTATGATCCATGACATTCAAGTCAATCAGGAAAAAATATCAGAGATGCATCGGGGGCACAACATAGAACATGTCTTGATAGGCAACATATTAGCACATTTTTTTCCCTCCAAAGAGTGAACTACACAAACCCGAATAGACCTCCACATAGCAATCGATGATAACCAAGGAAGTGATACATCTGATGAGCATTCTATTGAGACTGACTCCCATGAGTATGAGTGGAGATCCCTTCATGACTATGAATCGTCGATCCCAGATTATTCCCCCTGGTTAGACACTATCATAAATCTAGAAGACTTATTTGACCAACTGACCATTACCAAACAACCCTGCATAGACAAGCATGTCATTTATCAGACCTCAAGTGGTGCGTCCACATCATAGTCTAGTTTTTTAGGAACCATATATGTAGTTCCTTTCAGTCAACTAGAGCCAAACAACCGTGAAAGTATCTATCTTATACACCCTATGCTCATAGAGTGGGATCAACAAGGACCACCTAATTTAGATGTCTTCGAGAATGATGAGGCTATAGCTCATTTCATGGGACTTAGGGAAGGAGGAAGCTCGACAAAGAAACATATTTCAAGGAGGAAGCTCCTCTTTCTAGCCCACAAAAGAAAAAAGAACAAAGAATAATAAAAAGATAAAACAAGACGTATCTTCTAGCAAAAACCTCACTGAGGCGCTAGAAGATGGAAAGAAGGAACTCATCCCCTTGACAAAGGAGAAGTCAGCATTACTAGCAAAAGAAACAGAGGAAGTCAATTTGGGAGATGACAAGAACCCAAAAAACATATACTTGGAAAAATCACTCACCCTAGAGGAGAGAGAAAAGTTTCACATGGTCCTACTCTGATATGCCAGGGTTGGATCTAGAGCTAGTACTATAGCATCTCCCGTTGCTACCCAATGCCAAACCTGTCAAGCAAAAGCTGAGAAAGATGCATCCCCATGTTGCATTTCTATTCAAGGTAGAATTGAAGAAGCTCCTAGATGCTAAGTTCATAAGACCTACACCATATGCGGACTGGATATCTAACTTGGTACTAGTTACAAAGCATAGTGGTCAGATACAGATTTGTACAGACTTTAGGTATCTCAACATAGCTTGTCCCAAAGATGACTTTCCTTTTCCCAACATTGATATGATAGTAGATCTAACTGCTGGACATCAAATGCTATCACTCATGGATGGCTTTTCAGGGTATAATCAAATAAGGATCACACTAGAGGACCAACACAAAATAGCTTTCACATGTCCTTGGGGGACATATTGTTGGAATGTCATGCCGTTTGGTTTAAAGAATGCCAGAGTGACATATCAAAGGGCTATGATAACTATATTTCATGATCTCATCCACAAAATAATGGAAGACTATGTGGATGACATACTACCCAAGTCAATACCTCAAAAGGATCATCTACAAGTTTTGGGGGCAATCTTTGACAGACTGCAAGAATTCAAGGTCCGTCTAAACCCAAAGAAATGTGCATTCAGTGTCACATCAGGAAATTTATTGGGGTTCATGGTGTCACATAGAGGAATCAAAGTGGACCCAGTGAAAGTTTTCTCATCTAGAGCCTCCATGTCTATATCCCCAATCTCAATATCAATATCCTCAGTAACCACTCTATCCTCCTCTCTAGGAGCCAAAACAACAACTATCCACCTGCGTACTCTCCGAACCAACTGAGGTGCCTCCTCCTCAATGGCCTCCTCATCCTCCAAAATAGTTCCCAACCTAACTTGGTGAGCACTAGTTTTTCCCCCACTCCTTCCCCCACTAGTCCTAACCCCGTCGCCAACACC
>MU223614.1:511676-553154 GCA_018584345.1 Thuja plicata | reverse complement strand
CTACCCCGTCCTCCATCACTTCCCCCATCCCTACCTCACCTACAACCATCTCTCCCCCCATCCCTACCTCCCCTACCACCACCTCTCCCTTCATCATGACCTCCCCTACCACGTCGTACCCGCCAGGCCCTCCTCATAATGGTCTTGGCAACAAGATGTGAGACATCTGTAAGTGCAACTGGCCAAGCCTGCACCCAATGGGCATCATACTAAGGTGTAGTGCCTACAAAAGACAAATTCAAATATTAGTACCAGCATAGATAAGGACATACATATCAAAATGAGATATGAGCAAGTATCAGAGAGCAAAAAGGAAGTACATAAGCAATCAGAAAACAAGACAAACCTGCATCTACAGTAGCCAAATGCCAGGTCCATGCAATAGGAAGTAATCCTAAAAACTCAATACGGGTAGCATCTAGTGATACTACACCACCCCATATAGTAGAGTCCCTTGTGTTGGTTTTATTCCTGGTTTTGGCTTGTTTCCCTAGTTTTGTGGTCTTCTCTTTCTGTTTTCATGTTTAAAATAGAAGTCTCTCAGTTCTTATGCCTTTTCCCTGTCAAGGTTGTCAGGTTTTCAAGTCTAAATCTATGAGAATGTGCAAAAACCTTGAAACCCTAGGTCTTATTTGGTGCTCCAAATTGAAAAGAAACCCTAAGGTCTTTCTCACTTATGTTTCGCTATTACCTTTTTCATTCACTTAAGTCATGTACTACATTTTGATCGCTTAGTCACATAACTTGAAGGGCATATTCCCTTTTTCTCCCAGACTTAGTGATTATCTTGTGTCACATAGTCTCATTCAACATTAGAATATTCCTTTGGCATTTCCAGACTTCATGATTTAGTTTGTATCACGTAGTCATGGGATTACTAAATAGGCCAATGATATATGGAGGGACCCATAGACAGGTCGTGATGTCGCAAGAAGTTATCTACAGTTAATGGTTTATCACAAGACATTGCGATCTTTTTATGTCACATAATCGCCAAATGGGCCTGAGGTTAAGTATGTTGTGAAAGCTTTAGTCGCATGGTCTCCAAAAGGGATGCTAGTTAAGTTAAAGTTTCTGACACCTTGCGACTAACCATATGCGGTTTGATAAAAGCATAGTCGGGTTGTTGCTAGATTCTAGAGATGACACAGCTTTCCATTATGTGATGATACACATGTCAGAAGGGGAAGTGGATTTCAAAGACTTATCACATGATCGCCAAAAGGTAAAAGTTTATTCAGCAACTACAAGAATCATTAGGGGCTTCTATTTGTCGCAAAGTCTTAGAAGATTTTAAAGGCATAAAGGATTACTTGGCGATTACGCGACAGCCGTCAGATGAAATCATTAAAAGATCCTATAGTGGTCGCCAAGTCTAATAATAAAAGATCCCAAAGAGAAAAGTCCTCGCGACTCAGCGGTTAAGGGTATGTCATAAAGTCATCAGATAAGGTAAAGGGCATAGCACCTGTCATGTTGTCTCAAGAAGTTTTGACACTTAGCATTTGCATTTTACGATCGGGTGACTAAGGGCAGTCGCTGGGTCTTGAAAAGGAAGGAAAGCATCTAGCAACTAAGAGATAAATGTGAAAGCTAAAAGTGATGGTTAATCGTGTGGTCTCCAAAAAGAATGTGAGTTACTAATAACCATTGGCGACTTTGATTTCTTCATTATCGTGTGATCACCAATTGATAACTTTGGTGAATGAAAGTAAGGAAAGTTGTGTAGTCGCTATGTCTCCAAAGAAATCATGGGTTAAGGACTGGGGTCAGTGACAAAGAAATTATATGTAGTCGCATGGTTGTCTGATACCAAATATTAAGAAAAGGCAGCAGTATCTGATATGACAGTGTGAATCACTCATCGACCAATCACAAACTTAGATTTTGATTACTGTGCAAAAAGGGTAGCTAAGATGTATGATAGTTAGCCAATCACAGCAAGACATGTCAACTCATTTGAATTCTATAAGGTTTTTCTGAGGATTCAATTTTATGAATTTGATTTCCTGTCACACTCATGGAACTACGGCTAGGTTTTCAATCAAGTTCGCAATATGTTGAATTAAAGACAGAATTTATGATTTCCAAATTATGAGCTGTGTACTTCAAACAGTTACTATAAGGAGCTGATGGTGTTGTTAAGATTGCTAAACTGCAATCTTCCCAAGAACACCTGCATGCAAAGCTGTTACAAAGAAGAAGAAGCAGGCAGAAGAGAGAAGACAGAAGAATGGCTATGGCGGCCGATAGGCTAGAGACTGAAAAGGCATGTTGACAGAAATGATTTCTATATTCAACAATAATGATTTACAAAACAATCTCATTCTGAAATACAAAGCGGTCAATCCTTATAAAGGATACCAAAACCCTAAAAGGGAAACAACAAGGAAATAGAAACTTCCTAAGTCTAACTTAAGCTAAGAGTAGATAACTAATAATTAACTGATTTAATTATTAGCAATACTCGACTACTCTAACACCCCCCCATAAGTGTAACTTAGGGAGAAGCAAAAAAGCTAAACTACTGTAGAAAGCAGGAAAGATGGATCCCGGCAACTAGGCCTGATCAGGTACCCAAAACATAAAGGGAAAAGATGTCCCAGAGAAAGGAACAAGAAAAGAGCAAGAAGCATCTCCGAAGCATGTCTGAAAACTCTGTCAGAAGATACTGCTGGAACCCCCACTAAAGTGCATGACCAGGTAGAGAAGACAAGTGTCTGAAGAGCTTATCAATCGAACCAGGAAGCAATAGAACCAACAGGTGAACCCCCCCATAATGCTAAACTGGGAGAGGTGACAGGAACACTGAAATGCAGTACCAGAAACAGTTGCAAAAGAAGAACCAGGAACACCAATAGTGCAACAGAAGTACACACATAGGATAAAGGGCGGTGTTACAGACATAGACTACATGGGCTAATGTCATGGAAGGTACGCTCACTTTACAAAAGTGGATGCACCTAAAGCGGCAAATGTATCATAATCCCCCCATGACACTTTATAACATAGTGCGAGTACATCAACCGAACCAGGTGTACAAGATCCAAGAATGCAGAAGAAGGCACTTTATCTCAGTGCGTTTATAGAACAAAGATGCATCAGAAAGAGCATGCAAGCTCAGAAGTCAGAAAGAAGAGTGAGCTATGAACTTAGAAGAAGAGATCCCAGGACCTGTAGAACCAAGCACTCCACCAGAGTGCATAAACTGCAAAACTCAAAGGAGTGAAAACCCAAAGAAGAATCTAGAAGAAATACCTCTTCCACTGAATAGTACACTGAATCAGCTTTCCGACGATATCTCATTTGCCGAAAAAGGAGTCCGGATGAGCCAGATATGACTCCCGGAAGGCAAAATAAGACATCGGAATTCAACAACAAAAAATGCTATTGAAATGGTAGAACCAAAAACCCTAACCTCCACTATCATAAATTTCTCAGAAAGATCTTTCCGACGGTATATGGAAGTCAGAAAAAGACCCCCGTATGCTCCCTGTAGAGCGAAAACAGACAGGTAGGGTCAAAAAGGGCCTCAGAGGAAAAAAAATAAGCCCCTAGGGCTAAAAAGGTCCGGCCCCTGGGCGCATGCGCGCTCAGGGGGCTGGGGTGGAGCCCCCGAATCACCATATGACCGCCGCTTAATAAAATAGCCCGCGGGGGCTAAACCAAAAAACACCGCCGCTCAAAAAAGGCGCCACCGGTTGAAAGATGCACCGCCGCTGACGAAGGCGCCACCGGTTGAGAAATGCACCACCGCTGGCGGCTGCTGAAGGCGGCGCTGAGGGGCCGCTGAGCGGCAGGCCACGGAGGGCGGAGGGGCAGGGGGGCCTCGGTGGCGGTGGGGCCGTGGGGGCGGCGGGCGGCGGGTTTTCAAACCACAGCGCGTGGAGGTAGGGCGGCGGCGCCCGGGGCCGCTGGGCGGCACAGCGACTGTGCTCGGGCGGCGGGCGACGCGTTTTGATTTTAAACTGCGCGCGTTGATTTCTTGTGAAAAACATTAAAAAAAACATGCATTTTTTAACATTTTTTCTCGAGAGACGTGCCCGTACGACCCTTGAGAGGCCAAGAAAATTCTCTAGAGGCCCGGTAACCAAAATGGTCAAAATTTATATGTATTTCGACTCTCCCAGGCCTTTTGGACGCAATGGAAGAGTCCGTTTTGGCTCAAACAGCTCTGAAAAATAAAGACCCCCCCAGAATCACTGAAAACTGCTAGAAAAACCTCTGAAGACATCAAACCCTTTGCGCTTCAACAGAGAACAAACAGCCAGCTGCAGAGTGGCTCTGATACCATGTTAAGATTGCTAAACTGCAATCTTCCCAAGAACACCTGCATGCAAAGCTGTTACAAAGAAGAAGAAGCAGACAGAAGAGAGAAGACAGAAGAATGGCTATGGCGGCCGATAGGCCAGAGACTGAAAAAGCATGTTGACAGAAATGATTTCTATATTCAACAATAATGATTTACAAAACAATCTCATTCTGAAATACAAAGTGGTCAATCCTTATAAAGGATACCGAAACCCTAAAAGGGAAACAACAAGGAAATAGAAACTTCCTAAGTCTAACTTAAGCTAAGAGTAGATAACTAATAATTAACTGATTTAATTATTAGCAATACTCGACTACTCTAACAGGTGTTTCATTTTCATTCATCTTGCTTTCAGAATTTCAAAACAAAGAAGAGCTAATTATTCTAAAAGAGAGAAAATCAGAGAGTTGCAGGGTTTTTTGTTGTTTAAAGCTCATTATTTCCAAAGAATTGTGCACAGGGCAGTAAATGAATCTTAGAGATAGATTTGTTTCAGTATCGGTGAAGAAAAGGATATTCAAGCACGGTAAACATGAGCAGAGCGGTCAGTGTAGCTTTGACTAGTGGTGGGAGTGAAAAGATGGAAGAGGAGGCAAAGGGAAAAACTAATTATTCTGATGAGTTCCTAAGACTACTTCCTGGCTCAACTCAGAACAAAAGAGAAAATGCCAATGTGCTCATTGATGATTATCAAGATATACGAGATGCTGACACTCTAGGAACAACAGGTTTTTCACTTTTCAATTAATTTTATAAGAATTTTGATAAAGCTATTCCATTGTCAAACCTTTGGACCTGTGGTTTAGCTAGATTAATTGTTCCTAATGTCTACGTAGATGCAGACTTGTTCCTAGATCTTGCCAGTCATTATGATGTTTTGTCTAAAACAATCAAAAGGAATGATGGCACTACCCTGTTGATACTAAATAGAAATTCATTCATGCAAGCCTTTGGCTTATTTAGCACTATGTCTACCAGAATTGACATGACAAAGCAACAACAGAGATATATTTTGAAACTTGGTATTGCTCGAGGCCAGTTGTAGAAACATATGTTGAAGGAGGTGAGGAAGTATTTAGATCCTATGTCTGGGACAAGCCCATATTACTACTAGGATTTACACTTTTACTTCAAGTATGTTGCCTATGCCCTATCTAGAGTGCTAGGGATAGATGGAGAAGCAAAGAAAATAAATGCAAGCATTTTGATGATGGTGTTGGATTTACAGGAGGTGCGTTCCAGTACTAGTTATGATTACATACAACATATCATTGATGAGATGCATGAGGGTTTCACTGCCACTCAAAAGAAGATGAAAGATCCAAAGGAGAAGGAGACCAATTTTTTCCATTATTCCATTCTTATGCATCTTCTGTTATATTTCAATTTTGTGATCATGGATGTGGACAATTTGGCCCCTCAGAGGTTTTACTAGGAAGGACCTAACCCTATCCAATTTTGGGTGAGGGTTTGGAATTACACGTCTAAGGACTGTGATTATTGTACTTTTTAGAATTGGATTGTATATCCAATAGTACAAAGTCTTGGCATCAACAGAACAAGAGTCCCATTAATGATTATGCAACTACTAAGACCATGTGACTACATAGATAAGTGGGAGGGAAAACATAATTGGGGTGATTTCTTCTTGGAAGAAAATTATACTATTATTAGGGTATATGGGTGTATTCACCCACCTCATCTCTTACCCTACTATGTACCAGCAAGAGTGGCTGCAATGGAGTTTATATGGCAGCTATTGCTAACAGAAAATGAGCATTTTGCACATCACAAGAAGGGGACTTTGACCCCTAGGCAATTCAGAATTTTCAACTTTACAATTGGCAAAGCTGCTATTGATGTAGTGGGCCAGTGGTTGGAGGGGTGCGGAATGGGGGTAGCCCCTTATAGATATATTGACCTAGAAGGTTTCATGGCAGGGGTGAGAAAATTGTATACTCCTATAATCCCCAATACCAATGTTCACTATGAATGCATAGAGAAAGATGCGACAAGGAACATTTTAGATGAAGATGACATTCAAACAAGAAGAATGAGGATTCAGGAGCTCTTAAATCTTGAAATAAAAATCAAGAGAAATGGGATGGATTTTGGGGATTTTTACCCTAATCTCCCATATTTTGACAAGATTAAAGCCATGATAGACAATTATTATATGCTTACTGAACAACTTGAGACTGTTCTTAACAAGAAAGGTGCCCAAGGGCTGGATCACTCAGATTCCAAATATGATAGTAGCAGTGACAGTGATTATGCACGTCCTACTAGATATGTTCCACCATAGAAAAATATTTCTAAAGTGCCACAGCTCCAGGGAACAAAGGGCCACATTGTTGATTTGACAGTGGTGACACAACCTGATGATGTGGAAGAGCCTACTGCTAAGAGGCAGAAATTAGAGATTGGTCAACCTTCAATTGAAGGGCAAAATAAGAAGAGGGATAAGGCTAAAGCCCTAGTGCCTAGCAATAGGTTATATGATCATAACCTGAGGAAATAAATTAGGGAAGGCAAGAAGCAATAGCCTGATTTGGAGGATAATGTTGAATTGCCTCTTAAGGCCTATGTTGATGAAAGACTGATCCATCAACAAGAAGTTTTGAATGATGACAATTTTTTCAAAATTGAGGAGTTTAAAGACTTCCTGAGATGTTACAAAAAGGAGCAGATAAGAGCTCAACTGACAGTTGATGGTAAGGAGACCATAAAAAATTAGGATTTGGTAGCTTTGCAGTCTTATGATCCTGAAGGTGAGGACATTTCACTTGAGGAGGCCAGGAAATTGGTGCTAGGCAGTGGTATACTATTGGCTGAGAGATGGGATTTGGCATCTACCTTCATCATTGACCAGATAAGAAAACAACCAGATCTCAAAATGGCCAGTGAAGTTCAGATGGGAGATGTGATAAAAGGATTTGGGTATAGCCCAAAGTCTCAAGCCTTTGCAATGTGAAGCATGTGCCCAAAAGATCAAAAGCCCCAAGTGGTGAACATCTAGGAAAATATGGTTTGTATTCAGATGGTGTGGACAATGCAGAATATAGGGGATTTGGAAATATCCCAAATCATGACACACTGGGCTCACTTAAATGAGGACAAAACTAAACAGTTGTTTGAGAAGTGTAGCACATTGTTGGAAGAGACAAGTGCATTGGCAAAAGATCGAGAATTATGTCATATACAAGTACACCAGCAAGATCTGGTAATAAAAAGATTGACGAAAGAATTGGAAGAGAAGCTTGAGGTGATGTATGTGCCTATGCAACCACAGCCTTTGCAAATTGAAGACAAGGCAAAGTATGAAGAGGTGGTTGAGGAAAAGGTTGAAGGAGAGAAAGGAAATGTAATTGCTCTGAGAGCATTAAGAGGTGTGTTACAACATGGAATTGAAATTCTGAAAGATAAGACTGATGTTGTACTTAATGCTTATAATAAGTTGCCAGCTTTGCATACAGAGGTGATGGGGCATCTGGCTATCTTAAACCCCTATTTTACTAAATGGTCTACTAGGGTAAAATTGTTTGAAAAGCTAGCATCTTTGCAAGCCCTAAGATCAGATTTGCCAGAGATAGTGATAGAAGTTGAAGATGAGATCAAAAGGGTCAATATTGCTCTCTCATTCTTTAAAGGCAAATTAAATCAAATAGAGGTAAAATTAAGCCTCTTTTCTGATGACTTTAATAGATTTGTTCCTTCCTTAAGGGAAGATGATGATCAAGTAAAGGCCTTAGATGCCTGGAAGAATGAATTTGACAACAAAATGCCTAGTGATGAGGCATTTATTTTGGGAATAGATGTGGACATAGAAGGATTCAATAAGATATTGGATGAAGCTTTCAAGGCAGAAACTGACATCAACAAGTTTCTAGTAGATGTAAAGAACATCACTGATGCTAGATGGGATAGGCAGAAGGTACAAATACAGAGTATTCAAGACTTCAAATGGCCATCAGATGATGAAGTGAAAGCATGGGAATTGATGACCATGCCCAAGAGAAAGAAGCCAATAGTTGAAGAAGAAATCTTGGATGATGAGTAAGGGTGACTACTTGGTGCCTCACTATTAAAGATGAAGAGGACAGTTATTGCAAAAGGAGAATGTATTTGAATATAAAAGCATGGTCATCCAAACTCAACATAACTACTACCATCTACTATGTATACTATCAGATTGAAGTCACCAGATCGGGAGAAGAACAAAGAATATCTGTTTGCATCTTTTGACTTGGTCATTCCACCGCTTCTTCTCTCTTTCTTTTTGTCTCTTCTATAGTTTTAGGGTTAGGTTTTTTGAGACCATTCGAAGCTTGTAGAATCCTTTTGAAAAGGATTCCAAGATGGTTGAAGACCTATATATATAGAGAGGAGAGTTGTATTTTTAAAAGAGGATGAAATATATTGTAAAATCAGTCTTTCTAAATTTCTGCCTGTGTCTTTCAAGCTTCAAAGCTTTTTCATGTATGAAAGAAGGATTACATCAATAAAATATGGTGCAATTTTTCTCTTCTCTATTGTTGTCTCTTTATTTCCTGTGTATGATTTTTTATGCTTAAGGTTGTAAGGAAGTCTGAAGCATTTTGGTTACAAGGTGAATATTTAATTGCTTGCAAGTTTCTTTCATGTAAAGAACTAAGTTTTGTGAGTGGTTTTGGGAAGCATATCAGTATTTAAAGATTTGATACAGTATTCTAGAGGTAATTAGATCATTTGTAAGGCAACTTATCCTAATTGCATGTAGGTTGTAAGGCAGCTTACAGTATTTTGTTTTTGTGAGACTTTAAGCTTTTGACTCTGTAACCCAAAGGATATGCACTGATCTAGGTCTTGATCTGATAATCTATCATCATCCAAGTTTTCAAAACATTCAAAATTATTTCAAACACATCTATTACTGAAACATATGAGATAAACTCATCAAGGACTTATATCAGTAGGATATTGTCCATTTTGTTGATTCTTTATAGAGTGAATCATTAGGTTATCCCTCCTAAAGGCAAAAGGAAGAAGGATGCAAATCCTTGTCTCATTGGTTCATGTTCTCAAAACCATATCCTGGCTTATAGTACTCTATTTTAAATTAATCATTGCAATCTCTAAAGTGTTCTATAAGTTGTTAGAGTGAGGTTTTAGGTACATAATCAGTGAATGAAACAATCCACCAAATACATAGGCTTAAATATCAGTAATCTTTAAAAGGTAAAACTTGCCTGAGTCTGTGGAGCTCAAAAAAGAAGAAGGATATTATCCAATCCTTAACAATTAGCCTTTCTCTTGCCTAAAAGAGGTTTCATTCGAGTATACAAGGTATACTGTCATCATTAGGTAAGTGTTGCAAGAAAAAGTGCTTACACCTTGACCTCCGAGTGAAGTATGCATAAGAATTAGAAACGTCTTGCTGCTCGCAAAACTAACGTAACACCCTGTCGGTGTTGTGAAAGTCAATCATATGGACATGATCAGTAACACATCCAATCAGGTACCTCCGCTAGCGATAGAAGGGAAGATGGATGTCCTCTCCATCCCACACTGGTCAATCTCTATAAGGCCTCCGAATAAAGTAAGGAATCATGTCCAACTGCTGCCGCCAGTATGTCAAATGCCCCATATGAGTCTGAACAATGGCTCCATCATACATAAAGACATATGGCCTATTAGCTGGAAGAGCACGGGCACAAACATGATGACATACAATAATATGCTCCCATGCCCAAATTTGCAGCAGGGTCACACTACAGCCAAGCGACTTACCATCAAGGTAAGCCACGTAAAACATATGAAAATGCATATGGGCCAACATGCATGGACCCCAAGTGAATACGGTATGATCCCTAACCATACTCTGTAACACAGTACCAAAGCCGACAGAAAAACCATGTTGTCGACGATTGGGGCATACAATGCAACATATCAAACTACCCAGTAAGGTGGAAAGCCTGTCAAGGCCCAAACCGAATCTAGACCAAGGAATATCATAATCACCAGCCAACCCAAGCTGATCCTGGGGAAATCAAAAAATTCAAAGAAACAATACCAGTATGGGTGGAATACTCCACAAGCTCGCCCTAGATCGGGAGCTAGAGGATGCGATACACATCCTCCAAAGTGATAGTACACTCACCGGTCGATAACTAGAAAGTGCATGTCTCAGAATGCCACCGCTCTACAAGAGCAAAGATCAGACCCCTATTGGTCATGATCTCAGGCATATAGAAAATATAGTATAAACCAAGATCTCAAAGAACTGACCTCTCATCCTCTGTCAGCTAAAATCAGTATACAAGACCCGCCGACCTAGACTCTCGATAGCACATAATCCACCCAGTGAACTGCACATAGAAATAAATCAGAAAAATATCAGTTTCATTCATTAAGGCAAGTAACAGAATCAAGAAAAAGTAGTTGTAAGATAAAGAAATCAAGCAAACAGTGATAAAAAATTGATTGCGGTAATAAAACCATACAACTGTGGTACTTTTAGGTGATTGCGGAACACAAAAAGTAAGTGCGGCATACAAACTTCAATTGTGGCATGCAACATACACAGGTGTAGCACACTTATCAATTACAACATTTAAATTGTAATTGCAGCAAAACCACAACCGATTGTGGCTCACACTGCAATTTCTAAAAAAAATTACAAATTTTAAAAGCAATAAATGAAATCAGTAATGACACACAAAGCGATAAAACTCACCGAACGTCCTGAGCCAGCTAGTCTGTGGTATGTCCAGACTTGATCAGATATGTGAGTCACACTAGGAAGACCCGCCATCGCAAGAAAACATGAGAAAAGAAGACAAAAAAAAATTGAAAGCAGACTCACCAAGAAATCAAGAACTCCAAGATCGCAATGTGACAAATGAATGGCTCTCTTGGCTATTTATAGGGGTTCAAAAAAACCCTAATTTCACTAGGAGCTCTAAAATTTCTTCTTGGTCCCCAAAAAATTTGACGGTCAATAATAGGGGCATAATGAATCATTTTTTCAAATCTGTCAGCTACCCAGTTTCAAAAATTGCAGTTTCAACAAATCAACGCTCATGTCATGACTTTTTGCTCAAATTTGTTGAGGGGGCATAAATACACCTACTACTGCTAGGGCAAGCTAGGGAAAAATTAGAGAATCTTTGACACACTGCAACAAGTCACATCACATCAAAGAGGGGCAAATGTAGACACCCAAAAATGGACAGGCTTGCAACTTTACATTAAAAGCACTAATTTTCATCTATTTATTAATGGTTTTTTAATCATTAATTAATGATCTATTTTCTTGTAAATTCATTACCCAAATCATCTAATCAAATTCCCAAAATTAATTAAATAATTAATTTTATTTAATTAATTAACCTTAATTGATTAATTACTATTAATTGATTAATTAAATTCAATTTCCTATAGTTTAAATTCAGATATTTAAACTTACTAATTAAATTCTTCCAATTAAATTAATTTAATTTCATCAAATAAAGCATTTCTTAATAAAAAAGAATTCAATTATCTCACATGTTGAAAAAAATAATTAAATAAATGAATTGAATATTCATTTATCTTCAAAGAGATAACTCCAATCAGATCACATGGGTTACTCCACCCATCTCTCCAGTCCACATGGGTAACTTCATCCACCTCTTCAGTTCAAAAAGGTAACTCACAATTAGTTCTTTAGTCAACCAAACTCTATCTCCTCTTTACCAATTAAAGAGGTGGATTTTACTGATGGCCTCTCCAGTTCCTTTTTATCTCAACCATTCATCTCCCTATCTCTAGGATTGATCTCAACTGTTCATATCATCACCAATTCCTATATAATAAAACCTTCATAACCATTTGAAGGATCTAGGATTTCAAGTTCTTGTGCGCCATTACTATGTCAGTTTGGTTCTAGCATTCAAGCCATCTTGCGATCACACACCCGCTTCAATTAGCGAATTCTTGACACTTCTCAAGTCATAGATGCTGCCCTACCAATACTGAGCATCAAGAACAACATTTCGAAAGGAGTAGAGAGAAACAATAGAAGCTTCAAGCATCGTGGGGTTTGCATTTATTTGTTTTCCTTTCTCTTGCTTGTACATTTTATTGATTACGTTTCAGGTTATTCATTTTAGTAGTTATTGTGTACTTTATTTATATCATTTGTGAAACCTTCGCTACTAACCCTTGCCTTCAGGAAGCTTGGGAATCCATGGATCACGAAAGAAGGAAGCATACACTATCCTTATAAATATTTATAATCACTCATGATATCTTTTCTAGGACATTTGTTTTGTAAAGATATCGAAACCTTTGCTACTAACCCTTGCCTTTGGAAAGCTTGGGAATCCATGGATCATGAAAGAAGGAGGCGTACACTATCCTTATAAATCTTGATAATCACTCATGATATCTTTTCTAGGACATTTGTTTTGTAAAGATATCCTTTGGCTACAATATCTCTTGATATAATTTGATATATCCCTTGCTTTCACACTTGGGGGTAAAGGTATTTTTTTCTTCTTCCTCTATCTAAGGATTTACTTTCCTTAGCTTAGTGGCATTTTTTTATCATATAACATTATTTCCTTATAAAGATGTATGTTTTTGAATATGGATACCCTCTTATGTAAGAGGTGATTGTCCTATGCCATCACCTCTTCTTTATTTTGCAAATTATGTTCTTTATAAACTCTTTCTCTTGCTTTGGGTTAGAGTTTGATGCCTTCATCCTAAGATTCCTCTTCCTCTTGATTACAAGGGGCTTGATGATTGAATCTTTGTTCCCTCTTTTCTTTACAAGATGACATTTTATCCTAAGCACTCCTCTATGGTGAGGGTCTTGTTGATAAGATCTATTCCTTTTTGAGGATACTTTTTCCATAAGTGGCATATCCATTTCATGATTATCTATGTTCTTGGATGTAAGGGTCAAGACTCTTTGCAAAGGATATAGTATACATTGTTGCTAAGTTGGATATCTCCTTACCTTGTGAAGTAGGTATCCTCTTTCTCTTCCTTATCCTGCCTAGTATGTAGCCATGATAAGGAGGGAGGGCATATATAGGGTCTCCCTTGTACTATATTTTACATTAATTTATATTTTACAACATGCTAAATCCTTAGAAGGTAACACACATAAGTTGCTAAATCTTTAAGAGACACACATATTTATTATTTCATGTTAAATCTTTGGAAGGTAACGCACATAAGTTGCTAAATCCTAAAGAGGCACACATTTTTATTATTTTTTGCTGAATCCTCGGAAGGTAACACACATAAGTTGCTAAATCCTAAAGAGATACGCACCCTTTTAAATTTTTCAATATGATAAATCCTTGGAAGATAACGTACATAAGTTGCTAAATCCTGAAAAGACACGCATTTTATATTCATAGTGATACAAGAATGTGTATCTATGGATATTTTCAAAAACTGTCAAAAGATGCATTACAATTACAAGCATAGTTTATGGGTGAACCTATTGGGATCTCCCTCCTTTTTTATTCATAGTAAGGTGGGAATCTTACTAGGTGAGGTAATCACTATCTCTTTTCTCTAATTTTTGCTTTCATGCTAGTAGGATTAGATCATGAAGCTATGTTATCTATAGTGTTGTTCTTGTCTTGCTTATGTAATCATGTATGTTTCCTATGATTGATTCTCTTTACTTCCATATCTTTATGCATGTATGTTGAGTTAGAATCCTTGGTTTAGGGGCTCATTTCCTTGACCTAGTGATGTTCTACCTCATTTCGAGCCACTAGAAACTTTCTTCTAACTTTACCAAAAGCATGTTCAATTTCCATACTTTCGCTAAAGTGGGGGATTAATATATCATCTTAAAATGGAAGAAATTTCATGTTAAGAATGTTTATCCCTCCTTAGGGGATGTTTTTGACCACTATCATATTGTCCCCTCATTTTTGCATCATCTCATGCTTTTGTTCCTATTTAGGACCCTGATTGGGACTCTTCGAGCACCTTCCATCCCACCTGGCACATTTTCCAGGGTTTCTGACCCCCTGGGTCAAGTTCAACCTTGAAATTGACCTAGGTCAGGGTCGACCTCAACCTTGACCTAGGTCATGGTTGACCTTGACCTTGACTTGGGTCCCCCTTTCAAAACTAGAAACTTGTTGGCTACCAGAGGTCATTAAAAATTCTGTTTCCTACTTTCGGGTCGGTTGTTTTGGGTTCTGAAGTAGAAAATCCTAAATTATATTTAATATAGGTCCTCTTCTAGGGGCATGGGTCTAATTGGAATTTAATTCTCCTATGTTGGAATCTCTAGAAGATTGTGCCCTAGTTTCATATAAAAGGAAGTCTTTCTCTCTCATTTTCTCTAAGTTTTCAAAAGAGTACAAAGAAAGTCTCTAACCAAGATTTTTTCAAGAAGCAAAAGGTTCAATCATCCATTTTTCTACATGTTTCCAATATTTCAAGGTGTTCAAGTCTTCCTCTCAAGAATTCAAGCTCTCCATTGAAGATCAAGGATTCAAGCTTTCAAGCCATTTGAAGGGATTTGGTTCCAACATTCAAGATTCATCATTCAAACCCTAGATCTAGCCATCATGGTGGTGTGATCTTCCTTCAAAATCCTTTGTGCATCCTCAAGGCTTATTCAGTCTCTTCAAGGTGGATTCCAAGCATAAAATCATGAATTTTTATGGTTTCTATTGAGTCAAAGCTTTCATATTTACATACTTGCTACATTTGAATTACAATGGCATATCCATTAAATATCATAGCTTCATTGTTAGATTCAATTCTACTACATGCTAGCATTCTATACCTTATTGATTTAAAGGTTAATTCATAAATCAGGGTTTGACTAAGGCAAAACCCTCCCCCCCAACAAAAAAATCTCTTTTTCTCACAGGTACAAGTTTGAGACTGTGGATTTGAACTCAAATCTTGATACCCTTTTCAACAAACTATAGGGATCGACAAACAAATTTTTTGTTAGATTTGTGCAGGTCAGGGTTGAGATTATTGGGTTAGGGGTTAAATTTGTTATTCAAGGTCGACCTTTTTCACAAGACAGTGTCGAATCAGAAAAATATTTTGGGGTTTTGTTTATCTTTACATTTCTGTTCTGGATCATACTTCAGATTTTCCAGAAACAGAGTACAAACCTTAGAAAACAACATTCTTCAGATTTGCAATTATTTAAGGTTGGTACTTCCTCTCATTATTTTCAATTACTATTATATATCATATCTCCTTAATCATAAAACGTAATTTAATATCTTCTTCCTTACTCTCATTTCCAAATGGTTGATTCATTTGTGCATTTGGGGATAAAAGAGGAAAATCTTATCTTCCTTCCCCCTATATTCTTAATCACATTACAATACACATACATAAACTACAATTAAATGTAAAGGTTAAGGAAATAAAACACATTTCAAACCTAACCAAATCAACATAAACACAAATATATAAATATCATTTTTCTTCATTTACAAAAGGTATGGATTAATTTTTGAGTTTTGAGTCTTGTCAATTCAAATTCAATTATGATTACCATAAATGTTTCATCCAAGTGTACGTGGAAATCATTATTGTCAAACCTAATATAATAAAATTATGGTTTGTGACCTCAACAGGGAGTATCTCATCAATTTTCTTTCTGGATTGAAAACTTTCATCAGCTAGAGCATCCATGTTTCCCATACTTGCAAACTAAATTTAGAGATAGGGCTGAAGGTGAGTGATAAAATAATGGTGTTTGCATTTGCTAATAAGTTTCTTGTATTCTGCAATACAATTGTTATATAAGCTTGAATTTTGTTTGATACCTTTCATTGATATCTTCACTAAACTATCATAGATCATCTAGTGTTATTAAGTTTAAAGTAATTAAGCATTTTTTATGGATTCCATATTGAGGTATAAAACCATTTACTTAGAAAAATATAAACCAAAACAATCTAAAATTACTATACAACTTCTCTAGAAAAAGATGAACAATTTTATTCAAGTATATGGATGTTGTCAATGAGGCCCCCAAAAGTTATTTTATTTTAATACAAACTCTGTGCTCTTTTAGGAACTCCACATAACACCCATTGCTACTCTTTGCTTTTTTTTCTTATTAATTTAATTCAGATTTAACAGTCAAAGTTCACTATTTCTTATTTTATATTAATGTATGTAGTGAAATTGTAAGCTTTCCTGTTTGAGAAAAATATAGGGATTTAAAATATAATTATGTAATAGTCAAATTATTAAACAGAATGGTGCTGAAATAGAGAATGAATTTTACAGAAAAAATGGAAATATTAGCAAAAGCATAACAATAATGATGCATCCAAAATACATACAAGTAGTGTTGATCATTATGGTTGTAACGGAATATAGATTAAAACAAGTATTGAAGGTCTTCTTTCCACTTGTTATTTGTTTGGGGGTTTCTCTTTAGACTTAGGGGTACAAGTGTACATTGATCCATCACCTATCTCCTACCATTTTCAGAACATGTTTTCCTTCTCTTCTTTATTCTTAGAATTCATAACCATTCTTTACCATTGTCAACTTTTATATTATTATGAATCTTGATCAATCCATTATATACAAGTATGTAAAAAATTCTGTGACAGATTAAAATATATGGATTGTACCTCTTTCAGTAGCACGCCTCCCACATCTCCATCTCCATGTTCATATTCAATTAGAATAGAAAACTAGTAGTCGGTTGAACCCTCATTCACATGGAATGTAATGTTTCTTCTAGGATATTCGCATTTTGTCATGAAAGATTGGATTACAAAGAGTTAATGATAACAAATTTACCCAATCCATAGTAATTATTTAGACAATATTTCTGGGTAGGAAAAATTGTCTAAATAATTACAAAGAATTGGTTGAATTTTTTCATAATCATAATGTAGTATGTCAAATATTTGTTATTTTTTTTAAATTGATTGTATATGTTTTTGAATCCATATTTTCAATTAGGTTTAGCAATTCATCTTCTTTAACCATCACATTCAATGATAGAAGAAAATAGATCGTTAAATATGACTTAAAATATCCATACAAAAACATAAATAGAAAACTTTTCAAAGTCCATGCAACAATGGTGGAAAGCAAAAACTTTTCAAAGTACATGTGACAGTGGTGGAAAGATTGTTTAGTTTTTGAATAAGTGTGTATTTTTGTAGCAACATTATTTTAAACACCATTAAATTTCTACAGTCCATGATAATTGTCAATCAAGTTCAGCCAGTCTTGGACAACCACACCCAACAATCTAAAAAGATAGATTGCTAGATAGAAAATGTCCATACATAAACAAACACAGTTGATTCCTGAAACAATCTTCTAAATATTACCTCACATTTTACATCTCTTGAAAGCTTTACACAAGAAAATAAAAGAATATGAGTGACTAGAGGCTTGAATTTGTAATTAATAAGAATACTCTCTATTTTCTTCAGTGATCACAGTCAACAATGCATCATTTGAACATGAAAATGAATCAATTAAAAACATACACAATTGATTTCAAAAACAAGATTAACTTCCATTTTAATCTTAGAATTAGAAAGCCATGCATAAGATTATAAATAGTGTGAGTTCCTTAGTGAGATGATCAAGATTTTTATTTTTTTTACGATCCAAGAGGCAGTTGTTTCTTAATTGATGTAATCCCTTGGTAAAAAGATTGTCTCTAAGAACTGGTGTGCATCCACCATTAGTGACTTCCTCAACATCTGGGCTTGAACTCAAGAGTCTGAAATGCATGGATTAATTTTTGAGTTTTGAGTCTTGTCAATTCAAATTAAATTATGATTACCATAAATGTTTCATCTGAGTGTACATGGAAATCATTATTGTTGAGCCTAATATAACACAAGGATCATTGTTTTCTTCTCTAGGCCTTATGAATGCTAACTTTTTGAATGAGGAAAATAATTGTCGAACCTTATATTAATAGAAAATATAAAAAAATTATCTTCCCTTAGAAATTTTTTTCATTAAATAATAATATGGAACTGGATGACCATTGTATTCTTTTCCAAGCCTTATGAACTCAAATTTCTTTTCTCAGTGTTGTGAAGTCAAATTTAGCTATTTTTACTATTAATATATTATTATTTATTGTGCATGTAACCTAAGTTGTTTCATCCCTTATAAAGTTACTTTATATATTATAGTATAGATGAAATAAAAATCTCATTATTACATTTCTTTCTTATAAGAAAATAGGGCATAGTTTCCAAGTATATATAGAGTTAAAGAGGATGGAAGAAGTCATGGTGTACTTATTTTTCAAATAGGTGAAAGTTTCCATCTATTTGTGGCTCTATGATATCTAGTGTTGTCATGACCAAGTAGATCAGTAAGATTGCAACTTATTAATGTATGAGAGAATTGATCATCATTTTTTTCTTCTTCCCCTTTTTGGGGCCTTCCTAGGTTTCAATTTTTTTTATTTCTTTCCTTGCTTTTCCATTTTTGAAAATCCTATCTTCTAGAAAAGTACCTTTTCTCAAACTCACCTGAATTGGCACCCATGGGCACCAAATTCTCTCTTTAGAAGTACTCCCATAATTTTTCCATATTTAGAAAGAGTGATCCCAAATGTAGGTAAGAAGAATAAAGAACTAGGTGATCCCAAATGCAGGTAAGCAGGTGATCCCAAATGCAGGCAAGCTAAAAACTTGAAATGGTGACTAGGTTTCACAAACCCTTGAAGGCTTTAATGAACTCAAATATGAAAATGTTTCCCCCAAAAACCCAAGGTGGCATGAATGATGTTTATAGGTTTCATTCAAAGATAGTCAATAGATTTCAAGGTCATTTTACACCCCTAAGGCATCCAACTCCCAATCTTCTCCCAAATTGCTAGAGACCTAATTGTCTAGCCTTGTAGCCCTGCAGCGTCTGAAAACAATTTATAACTCCTAACTTCTCTAAATAATAAAAGGAAAAAAAAAATTGTTTCAGATACCCTCTATCCCTTTCTTCAACATATCAAAAGCATTCAATAGGTTTCTTTGGACCTTATACTATTGTTTGCCCAATGTGGCTTCAAAAGTGCACAAAATGACTCCAATTAACAAAGCTAATGTATAATTACTCTTCTCTTATGAACCCAAATCCTCAAAAAAAATTTATTATTTTTTCCAATGACTAAATCCAAAAGGAATTAGACTCACACCTGCTGGAACGCCAAAAGCCCCAATTTTGACTCCTCAAACCCTTATTTCTAGGGCTTTCACAATGTTCTATTTCTAACCACTCCTAGGTATAAGATGTACTTTATTGACCATTAGAAAGACATGATAGGACATCCAAAATCATAAAATACACCCCTCACTTTACTAGATCATCCGTTGCTATACCTATACCATCAAATTCAATGCAATTTCTTCATTTGTTAATTGTGATCACTCTTTTCCTCTATCTCATATGCATATGCATGGTTATAGACTATGATACAAGGTTGAATTAATCTCATTCCATGGATCCAAGGCCTTTGAGTCCATGTAATGGTTAGTATTCATGAAATGAAATCAAACAATTAAAGAAATATGTGCAGAACAATGTTATAACACTACATTTGAAGGAACAGTCATACTAAGTGACTCTCAAAACATTCAAAAATGCTCAATGCTACCTCCCAATGTATATTTGATCCTTTGTATACTCTTACCAAGAAAAACTCGCATCAATCCCCACATACATATCACCAAATGAAAATAAATACAGTCTTTATTGAATTTTCCAGTCACTGTATGTATAGATCCAAGCTTCTCTGCCTTTAAATAAACTTCCTCATACAATATATAAACTTCATATAACCATATCAACCAACTTTGGATGTTGAGTTTAATAGTTAAGGCCTAAAACATAACGAAACGCTACTTTCCCTCTAAACTCTTATGTAGTTGTTACTTTTTAAATATTTGAATTTTAAACTATGAAAAATGACTTTATTGGATGCCAAACTCCAACCTAATGACTTCTAATGCCCTGAACTTGTTCAATGACCTATTCTAGACTCTTAGGACATAATTTAATGCTTGGACACTATTGGTCCACTTACAAGAAAGATTTTATTCCTTTAAGGACATTTCACACTTATTTAATGCATTACATCAATTAAGAGCATTACAACAATTGAGAGCCATTATAGGCTCTAAGAACAATTGTGAGTCATGTGGACACTGCCTACTACCAATCTCATCACCATTATTTTGTTTTCCAATGGGACACTTCACTATCCCAATAAAAAAAAATTATGTTCAATTATTCCTCTCTTCTTTGGACTATCCTGTCCTTCCCAAATCTGCAACTTATCCATCCCATTCCAAGTAATATCATATTGATTTTTAACTTTCTTTGCCATATCAATCCTCTATCCAAAAAACATCAGTATATTCTCCCTTTCATGAATTTCTAAGGGTTGTAAATTTTCTACTTGATAATATAGTGATTGAATGTCTCAGAACTACTGATTGGACTATGACTAACTAGTTGTTGAGTTTGTCTCATTTGATGGTTAAATTTTCCTAATAAAATGCTCATCACATGTTACTGAGGCTGACTGTCTATGGAAGTGTTGATTCAATGTGTGTCCTAAACTCCCCCCAATTTCTAATTGGATGATATAGGTCTTATGTTTGATGTTGCCTCCTTTTTGGATTAATTCATCTAATGGGTCATCGATGAATTGTCACTATAAATATAATTTTGTGACTCTCTAATTATGTGGAAATATTTGGCATCATTTAACAATTACCAACTCCTATAGCATTGAGTAGTTCTTTAGATATTTTATTGATTGAAATTCAAAATAACCATTCATTACATATATGCAAAAGTATACAACTATCTTTTGGTGGTTGTTGATGTGTAGACCAAAGTATGATTCAATCCTCCCCCACAACAATGTTAAGATGAAGTATGAAGCTAGGGCTGTTTGACAGAAAATAAGTTATGATTGGAAGCCATGATAAATTTGGTATGATATTCATGATTAATGTAAATTTTCCAAAAGGTAGAGATTAGGGTTAAGATGATCAGAACTAATGTTGTTGAGTTGTGGAAAGGATAATAAGAAGTTGTCTGGTTGAACATGGATTAGGGACTAATAGTTTTCAAGGAATAGTCCTATGGATTGAGGTTTTTAAAGAGTGTCCAATGAATAGTCCTATAGATTATGCTTCAAGATGTATTTTTATAAAGTAGGAAATCTCATGGGACAAGGAAATTTTTTCTACAGGATAGATTAGAATTGTATCCTAAGAAATAAGAGGAACTACTTTTTTTTCTCCCAATGTCTAAAGACATATTTTTCCATTGTATTTTTTTTATAAATAAGGGGCCACAACCAAGGGAATTTTATTATTAAGTATAAATATTTGTAATTACAAAAAAGAGAGATGAAATAGTAGGGCTTAGTCATCACCTAATTTCACCATGTTCCATGTTTCTCAGTCTAAGCATAAGAAACCAAGAGAAAATTTTCAAATATCAATAACCATATCTCAAATTCTTTGAAGTCCATCATAAGAATTCAAAGATCTAGTAACAAAAAAAAAACCAGGATTAATAGCTTATCTTACTATCAATTTTCATGATAATGTTTATGTAAACTATCAACAAAACTATAAAATAAACAAACTATGCATAATAACATTTTTGAAAATCAATCACATGTATTTGAAGCTACTTATCATGCTCTAGATGAAGGGTCTACCTCCAAATATTTCTCTGGTAAATGTCTTCACTACTCTAATTCTTGAGCTACTCCAATCATCGATGATGAGCCTACTTCAAGATGGGATCAAGAGCTAACTCCACCAATTAGAGTCTACAATTTGAAGTGTCTACAAATTTAAGGGTCTACAATTTAAAGTGTCTACAAATTTAAGGGTCTACAATTTGAAGTGTCTACAAATTTAAGATTCTACTATTTTAGTAATTTAGTAAGTTCTAAGAAATGGTAAGGCCTAATGAGCCTAGAGACCTAAGTGGTGTATGAATTATAATCTGTCGCCAAAGGTTAATAATTCCTTAATTAAGATAATGTTTTGCTGATTGGATGTTTTTCCTAATGATGGATTGATGACTATGAAGGTGATTTGATAATTGACTTTGTGGTTGTAGGGATTTCTTAAATGCTAAGTGTGGTTTTAGGGATTTCTTAACATAATGTCCCTGTTATTAGTGCTTATTTCCAAGCTATTGGATTTTTCTAGGGTTCTTTGTAATCTCTAGCCACAAGTGACAATTGGTGATTTGTAATTACACAATTCCCTCAAATTGACACTCCTAGTTGTCTTGTGTCCATCTTATGTGGATATTCACCACCAAACTTTTCACAGAACAGTCACTTTATCTCAAACAATGTCGAAGTGGATATTTTATATTTTATTTTCTTAGGATTCCTGTCAAATATGAATAACATTCCTATCAAATATGAATCATGATTAGATTAAATGTACAATGCTTTGCAGTCAAAATCTATTTAATGGATTTACGCTTGATTTTACACAAGATAATACCAATGCTACTATGTTTATATTTGATGGATTACAACATTAATATCTTAATTCAGAGTATGGGAGACACATTTTTGGTATAATTTTAGCCCGAATATTTTCCTATGAAGAAAGACCATGTATTACAATATGAACCTAGAAGAAAATTAGGAGATAATTTCTAGATTGTGGGCTGATTTTAAAAGAAAAGGTGATGGAAAATGTTATTGTCCCTGGAAAAAATGCAAGGGCTTAAAGATTCAAAGACTTCTAGTCAAAAAAGCTGAGAAACAATGTAGAGAGCATGGTCACATTGAAGGGGGGCATGATTTTTTTCCATTGGTAAGTATTTCAATATATTGTTTTAACAATTTATATACATAAGAAATCAATTGATGATGAGACCATGGTCATGGTTAATTTAATGTCATCACTTTGATATAGGTTACCCACCCTAGGTTACCTGTTATGGACAATAACAATCTAGAGAATATGAATTTCCAAGTGGAGGAACATGGAGGTGTGAATATCCAAGGAGAAGATAATGATTCCATGGAAGAAGATGATCCTCTGACAGAGAACATAATTGAAGATGATGGTATTGTTGTAGCTGATCATGTGCCAGAGAATACAATTGAAGATGATAGTACTGGCGCAGCTGATCAAATGATGAAGATGACCTCAATTTACCTATACTTGAGAAGGCATGTGAGCCCCTGTATAAAGGATCCCAAACAACTCTTTTGTCCACTGTATTGTTGTTGGTGAACTTCAAAGTTTTGAATGGTTTATCCAGCGTAGAAATGTCACGAATGTTAAGGTATATCATATATGTCATCTTTTTCACCTATTTTAGTCATAATTTCCTTATTGTTAATAGAGGGTGAATCATGTATGGTAATTATATATTTTTTCATAGGTTGATAGGTGAGTGTTTGTTACCACCATCAAACATTCTACCTCGGTTGTACCGGGAACTATCTGCCATTATGAAGGATATTGGGATGGAGTATCAAACAATACATGCATGTCTTAATGATCATTTTATATATCATAAACAACATGAATTTGCAACAGAATGCCCTGATTGTCATATTAGTAGATATCAAAAATATCAAATAACAAAAAAGGTGCCTCGCAAGGTTCTCTAGTATATTCCCATTATTCCATGTCTGCAACGATTATTCAGGTGCAACATTTACATGGTGACTGGAGCGGGAGTAAATCCAAATTTGAAAGAGGGTGGGAAACTATCCTCACAGGCATTAGGAGTTGTAGAGGAAGGAGGAGATGGTGGAACCCTGGCAAACCTGGAAAAGGGAGACACAACAAACAAGGGCGGGGCCCACTATGAAAGATAGAAGGATCCAGGAAAAAAGGAGGTGGGGTCTAAAGAAGAACAGTCAGAAGCTCAACATAGTGACAAAGAAGACTCAGACTGGCACCGCTCGTGGCCAACCCTTTTTGGTATCAAACCCTCAGGAAAGTCCCTTTTTCTGATAATGAAAGATCTCTCTGGTAAAGAGAAAGCTAAATATGCCATCTCTTTATCAGATGAACTCATAGACCACAATATTTCTACAATGTCTCTCACACTAGTAGGTAAATTTGCTAGCTCTAGGCCTAACATTGATATTGTCAGATCCTTTTCCAAGAGGTAATGGTTTCTAAAGGGTTAGGTTGAAATAAAATCCATGGCTAGGGGCTTCTTATCTTTTGAGTTCTCATATCAAGAATACCTTGCCAAGATACTTTGTGCAGGGGTGTGGGCTATCGGTAAATATACTCTTGCCTTGCAGAAGTGGTCCCCTAATCTAGACCTAAATGATTCTTTTTTGTCCAAGCTTCGGTTTGGGTAAGGCTACCTGAGCTCCCACTTGAGTTCTGGTATGAATATGTCTTTGTTGGAATTGCTAAAGCCTTTGGAGAACTCCTTTCGATTGACCCTGTGACTGAGGATAGGAGGAACCTCACTTTTGCAAGAATCTACATCGGCATCGAAGAGGGGATGGGTATGCCAGAGGTCATAGAAATCCACTCAAATCTTGGTAAAATAATCTAGAAACTAGAATATGAAAGTGTTCATTTTGCCTATTTCCACTATAAAAAGGTAGGCCATATGGCAAGGAGATGCCCTATTCTGGCTAAGGAAAAAGCTAAGAAAACCCAAATGTCTAGAGGGAATATAAAGGTTCAACATCATAAGGCCGCAAACTAGGGGAACTCTCACACTGGACCTCAGGTTTGGAGGAAAACGGAACCTCTATGCATGGGGGAGAAGTTGAATCAGCCTTGACTACCATAGAAGATCCTTTAAAGACCCATTCTACAGTGGTCAAATGTCTAGACCTAATGCCCTTTATAGGGGCAAACCCTATCTCGGAGGAAAACACTCTGAATCCCTCTGTAGATTAGGGGTGTGAAATAGAGACCCCCTTCCCCTTCAATGGTGGGATCTTGATCCCCTAAAGTTTCATGAGAAATAGGAGTCTAATTGCCCACCCAGAACCCAATGAAGGATGCTTCATAAGAGCCCACAAATTCAGAGAGCCAAGATGCAGAACTAGAAGCACTCCTTATCTCGGCCACTTCGAGAAGATTCAAAAGAATGGAAGGAATATTTGCAAAACACAAAGAAGAGTTTGGGGAATGGAAAAAATTCAAGAACAAAAAAATTAGTGGGGATCCTTCCCCAGTTTCCCTAGTAACAACTAGAAGTAAGAACAAAGATGATCTAGGAGGTAATAAGAAAGAACCAAGGTGCAAATCTCTGAACCAGATTCGGCAAGAAGAAGCCTGGAGGAACATAGTGGATGGAACTTAATAGACCATCCAGTTAGCCTAGACCTCAAGTTATAAATGAAGTTAATATCATGAAACATATGCAGACTAAATGGGCCGCACAAGCAGGATGTTGTTAGAAACATGATTAGGGACAATAGACTAGATGTGATGCTAATCCAAGAAACAAAGGTGACTAAGGACAAACTTGAAGGAATCAAGTTTAGAAAGTCCATGAATAGGTCTGATACAAACTTGAAAGGAGGCTCAAGAGGGTTGATGACTCTGTGGAACACTTCTCTCTAGACTACAAACATTATTTATGGTGAAGGTAATATTCTACTCCTTAACCTTACAAACATTAAGTCAAAAGATAGTTGGCAAATCATGAATATCTATTTTCCTAACAGAAAATGCAAGCGCAAATATTTTTGGGATAAACTCAGAGGAATTATGTCTATGCTAAATATTTCTAAATGTATCATCATGGTGGATTTGAACACTCCTCTAAAGGCTGGGGAGAAACAGGGAGGTATCCTCCCAGACCTAGAAAGTAGGTAGGATCTTATGGACTTCATCAATGATCTTGGGTTACTAGACCTGGACCTTCAGGGGGAAAATTACACTTGGAGTAATCAGAGAACTAGGACTGACTGTATTTAGGTCCACCTTGATATAGCTCTGATCACTACTGACTGGTTGAACTCCCATAATAATAAACTTTCTACTCTAGTTAGAATTGGCTCAGATCATTCCCCCATTTCCCTCACCCTAGACCTGATAATAAAATAAAGGAACTTCCCCTTTAGATTTGAAAGAATGTGGATTACACGTCCTAGTATCAACAACACAATTTTGGAGAGGTGGAATATTGATATAAAAGGCACTACCATGTTCAAAATAGCCAAAAAACTTTGAAATGTTAAAACCAACATCAAACTCTAGAATAAAAAGGAGTTTGGGGATATCTTTTCCTCCAAAGAAAAGGTAATCTCTGACCTGGGAGATATTCAAGTGGCTATCTAGAGGGATGGATATGATGAGACTAATATGAGTCTTGAGAAAACACAGCTCTCGGAATACCATAATGTGATTGGAAAGGAGGAATTGTACTGGAAACAAAGGTCTAGATCAACTTGACTAAAAGAGGGGGATCAAAACACCTGTTTCTTTCATTTATCTACCATGAAACATAGGGCAACTAACTGGATTAATAGTATTAGGAGTGGAAACCAGATGGTGCAAGATGACAAAGGCATATCTAAAGCAGCAGTGGATTTCTTCAAATCCCTTCTCTCGATAGATCCTAACATGTCTGATCTTGACCAGGAATGCTCTTGGGAAACATCCCTTTGGTCATTTCAAAAAATAAATAAATCCCTATGCGCCATTCCTAACATGGAGGTAGTTAAAAAGGCCTTGGGTTCCCTTCTAGGGGATAAGGCCCCAGGCCCTGATGGTTTCCCCATGTTCTTCTTCCACAAGTTCTTGGAAATATTTAAGTTTGATATGGTCAAAGTGGTGTAGGAATTATTTTGATCAAAGAATATTCTTAAAGAGATTAATGCCACCTTTTGAGTGCTTATTCCGAAAGTCTCAGTGGCAGATTCCATGGATCTTTTTAGAACTATCAGTCTTTGCAACTCTATCTATAAGATAATCTCCAAAGTGATCACTATAAGAATTATTCATTTACTCCCCTTCATTATTGCCCAACAATAGTCAGGTGTTGTTCCTGGAAGACAAATCCTAGACTCTATCATGGCGGTGCATGAGGTGATTCACTCTTTAGAAGCTAGGATCAGGGAAGGCTTCTTTCTCAATCTTGACCTATCCAAATCTTATGACCGTGTGGATTGGTCCCTCCTAATGACAGTGATGGGTGCTTATGGTTTTAATAGAAAAGTCTATCTCATTATCCACCAGCTCATTTCCTTTCCTTCCTTCTCAGTCCTGGTGAATGGCTCTCCCTTATCCTTTTTTAGTTCCTTGAGAGGGCTGAGACAAGGGGACCCTCTTTCCCCTATTCTCTTCATTATTCTGGCAGAATGCCTAGGTAGAATTATTTCAGCTCACAAAGGTGCAGGGGATCTCAAAGGCATCAATCCTTCTTTTGGAGCCTCAATATTTTCTCACCAAAAATTCATTGATGATACCATCTTAGGAAGGGAAGCGACGGTGAATGAGGCTAGAGTTCTTAAAAACTTGTTGGATTCCTACACTAGAGCTACTGGCCAATCCATCAATTGGAATAAGAGCTCTTTATTCTTTATCAATACTCTTGAGGTTAGACAAAGAAGAATGGAAAAAATTATGGGGTGTTAGATAGGCTCCCTCCCTTCAACCTACTTAGGCATCCCTCTTGGAGCTAAGCCCCTAGAAGAATTCTGGAACAAACTCATAGACAAATTTAATAGAAAATTGGCCAGATTGAAGGGTATTATTATAAGTCAAGTAGGCAAGATACAATTGGTCAAGTCTACTCTCCAAAACCTCCCCACCTATGCCCTTAGTCTTTTCTCCATCCTTGCAAAGGTGGCAGAAGCTTTGGAAAAAATCCAAAGAAGATTTCTATGGTTTGGGGTGAAAGAGCATAAGCACATCCCTCTAATTGCTTGGGACAAAATCTATCTCGCCAAAAGGGATGGGGGTCTTGGTATCAGAAGATTAAAGACTTTCAACAAGGCTCTCTAGGCAAAACAAATTTGGTGGATATTCCATGGTACTGGGGAATAGCGTGACTACTTTGAGGAGAAATATCTTCCCAGCAACTCTTTGCTCTCCTTCTTCAAGAATGAAGACATCCCAAAAGGATCCTGCATATGGAATGGCCTAATTAAGGCCAAAGACCTGGCCAAATATAAAGTGAGATGGAAACTTGGTAATGGTCATTGTGTCAGCTTCGGGAATGAAAATTGGATTTTCACTAAACCTCTAAAAGATATTGACTCTTTCAACTAGTGGAAGGAAGCTTGTACAGAGCTTTATGGGGACAAGGTCAGCAATTACAGAGATGTGAATTCTTGGGTGAATCTTGGTTTTGTCTCCCAAGACTTAACCCCTCTCCTTAAGACCCTCAATGATACTTCTCTATCCCAGCACCAAGACGCCTTGATATGGGAAGGCTCCCCAAATGGATCTTTTACTATGGCCTCTACTTATTCTTCTCTTGTTACCCAAGATGCCTCACCCTTTTGGGAGAAAGCCTGGCTTCTTGGCCTTACTCCGAAAATCAATGTTTTTTCCTAGCTCTTGCTCCAAAACCACATTCTAGCTGTTGATAACCTAACTAAATGAGGCATCCCTATTACTAATAGATTTTCCTTATGCCTCTATCAAGTAGAATCAGTAGACCATCTCTTTATTCATTGCACCTTTAACAGCTCTGTTTGGCACTTTATGCTTTCTCTTTTTGGGTTGCAATGGTGCTTCCCCTCCTTGGCCAAGGAGTTGTTCTTTAATTGGACCTGGCCCTTCAAAAACATATCCTTCCAAAAAATATGGTCCTGGGTTTTGCCTCACCTTTTCTAGGGCATATGGAAAGTAGAATAACCACATATTCAGGGATTGTAGTGCCAACCCCAAAATCATTTTTGAAAAAATTCACCATGCTCTTCTGGATAATTTTGTCTCATGTGGGAATACTAACCCTTTTGTAGGTAACAAGGATGTTACTGACCCCAAGAACTTTGTGGGTAAGAGACAAAGATGCACCTAGTGTAGTCGCCCATAAGGTTGGTCAAAAGCCAACTTTGATGGTGCTGCCAAAGGCAACCTTGGAAGGGAGGGAAGTGGAGGTATTATTTAAAATTGCTTTGGTTATGGCATTGCTACCATCAACTTCCCATTGGGTGTTCAAACTAACCACTGTGCGAAAGCCAATGCTGCCCTCCAAGTTACAAAGTTATCCCACAATATGGGAATCAAACAACTCTGGTTAGAAGGCGACTCAAAAAACATCATCAATTGCCTCAACAATATCCACCCACCTTCGTGGATGATTGAAAACATGATAGAGGAGACACATGATCAAATCCTTGGAAAGGAACAAAAAATTAAATGTAATCGCGAACATGAAAGCTAAGCTAGGAAATGATGTCACCATAAAAGGAAAGTACATGATAGACTGTAAGGGTAATAACCACCATTAAACCCCACACGCTTTCTAGGTATTCAAAAGTAAAAAGGTAACTTACGACATAAGGCACAATAGTCAGCATTTATGGAACTATTCTGAGATATTATATTTTTGTAGAAGCTTTCCCTTGCTAACAATTCTCAATCTTTCTGATATGGGTAGAGAAAGGCATAAGAGAGTACCTGTGAAGGATGAAAAAAAATGGAAAAAGCATATAAAGGTTTGGAAGTACCTAAAAAATGGGGGCATTTCCACCTTTATAGAAATGCTCCATGGTGGGAAGCTGTCTATTACAAATCTTTTTGTCAAAAATTGGGAGGAGGGCAGCATTGAAATCAAGGGAAGAAAGTTCACTCTGATAGAAAAAGTCATCTCGGCAGTGAAGGGGATTCCCATAGTTGGGAAAAAATTCTACAGAGACCAAAATATTTTAGATGCTACCATCAATGAATTAATGAGAGATGAGGAGGAAAAGGATAAGCTCACCAAAGTCGGTACCCATTACTTGCCTGATGGGCTGAAAATTTTGTGGTTGTTTGTGCTTCGTGCCATCATCTACTACATAAACCTGGATGCTAGGTTTGATAGAATCCACGACCACCACTTCGTGCTTTTGAATCATTTTTGCCATGAAATGTTGATTTCTATCCCCTTTTACCTTTATGCTTCCATAAATGATAATATCAATGGCTATAGAGAAAAATCCATAGCTAACCCCGCATTGCATGAAGGGCTCTTATTGCTCATCTATGATTACTTTAAAGCCCAGATTATGGGTAAAGAGGTGAACCAGAATGATGAAATGTAGGTTTCAGGCTCGGATTATATCCCCTCAAACACAGAGGATAGAACGGGCTTTCATTTTGAGGATGATGAAGATTATGAGAATAAAAAGACTATCTAGGGCTCCTCTTCAAAGAAGAAAAAGGGCACTCAGGGGAAAGCTAAAAAAGAGACCATGGTTACCCCCAAAAAATAGAGCAATATGATTATTTCCTTTGAAGAGGAATATAACGAGGACAACATGGATTCTGATAGTGAGAAGTTTCCAACTGGCAGGAAAAGCAAAAAGAGAAAGTTCCCCAATTTAGGGAATCCCCCAAAAAAGAAGGATAAGGAAAGGGAAGAGAGTGTTGACAGGTCATACCCAGAAGACAAGTTTCAAAGCACTTCCCCTGTTTGGGGCAAAAACACTCCTATGCAGAACCAAACCAAAGCTGGGATGGAACAAGAAAAGGAGTTTAACTATTACATGGCAGATAAGGGAAAGATCATAGGGTGGAGAGACTTCAACACAAAGATGTCTAAAATGGGGATAACTAGAGAGATCATAAACCCCAAAGTTCTGATAGAAGATGGAAGTTGTATTAAGTTAGATGAGCTTATTGACCCCTCTCTAGTAGTGCTTAGTGACAACACTAGGGAATTTGATATTGACCTGCTAAACAATTCCAGAAACAACATCCTCAAAAACTATAGGACTATCAAGTGGCTCTATCACAAGGTGGAAGACCTCAAAAATAGGGTAAATGGCACTAACATGGGGAACATGAACAATGAAATGTATAATGTAAGTAACATGTGAACCCACATCCAAAAACTAGAGAAAAGCATGACAAGAGTTGAAACAACCCTTAAGAAAATAGATAATCAAAGCTATAACACTCTCAAAAAGACCAAAGAACAAAGAAATGCCTAGATTGATAAGCTAGAGGAGAAACTGGTTGGGAAGGACACAACTAGCAAGGAAATAGAGGCTATAAAGAACATTGATTAGGGGCCTGGAAATTGTACCTGAGCTAAGACAAAGAATACTAGAGACAAGGATCTGGAGATGGTGATCGAGGAAATCAAAGATTTGGCTGCCAGCATGGAGTTGAAGGAGGTTGGGGTGGCCAAAACCATGTGGACCTATCCTGAGGTTCCCTGGCTATACTTGATACTTCTATTTATTTCTTATTTTTAGAAGTTTATCCTTCTTTTTGTTCTGGCCTTTCTTGGCATGTCTTATCTTTTGAACTCGCTCTTTTTTTATGTTTAAAATTTGATTTTGTAAACCTCTATTTCAGGTTTTAGGATCCCTATAAAACCTGTTTTACTTAATAAAAAATGATTATTCAGGTGCTCTACCTTGGCACAATTTATGGATTACCATGCACACAATAGAAGTTGAGATGACATTATGCGAATTCCTGCGGATGGTTCTGCATTTAAGGACATAGAGAAAACTTGGCCACACTTTAAAGAAAAAAATCATAATCTCAACCTTTGATTGGCAGTAGACGGTGTCAATCCATTTGGAGAGATGAGATCTGTTTACTCAATGTGGCCTATTTTTGTTATCAACAATAACACTCCTCCTTAGATGTCCATAAAGAGGGATCACATAATGTTGGCAATGATTTTTCTAGGTATTTTTTTCATCCAATAGTCATCTAAATTTATTCATAAATATTGCATCAAAATGATAATAATTATGTAATGTTTCTATTCGTTCAACCAGGTAAGTACCAAGTTAAAGATATGAATGTATATATTGAGCCCCTTATCAAAGAGTTGTTAGATTTATGGAATGGGGTGAGTATGTATGACATCTCTAGACCAATAGGACAAAGACATTTTCAATCCCATGAAATGCTTGTATGGAAAATACATGATGCCCCTGGGCTAACACATTTTTGTGGTATATTCTCTTGTTAACACCTCTTTTTCGGTATGCTATAGTGCTAACACATTTTTGTTGTATATCTAAGTTTGTGCATGATAATTGTAATGATCAAAATCAACATATTCAATCCAATTATACATGATCTTGTAGGTCTTCAAATAAAAGAAAAATTTGCATGTCCAGTTTGTGGTCCAAAAATGAAATCTCGTCATTCAAAAAGCTTAGGAAAGCAGGTGTTCGATGAGTATAGGCACTTTCTCCATAGAAATAATAAGTATCAAATTACCAAAAAACATCTTTTCAATGGGAAAGAAGGGACTACATCAAAGCCACAAAGAATGACACCTCGTCTATGGAAGTTGGAATACAATAGAATAAATCGATGAGGTAATGTCATTCAATCTGATAGTTTTTGTTTGAAATTTATATTTTGATATTATTTTTTGTTTACTGATGATGTAATTGATGCTCGTGAAGGTTTTCAAGGCATCAATGTCTAACTTAAAAAAGGACTAAAAAGTTATCCTAGACAATTTAGTAGGTTTTCGTACTACGAGAACCTCCCAATTGTGCATTTGTTTGATTCTATACATATTAGAAAGAATGTAACAGATAAATTATAGAAATTATTGGACATAAGGCGTGATAAGGAAAGAATTGTCAAAATTTGTAGTGACATTGAATATTCTAACAATGCATTGAAAAATGTCATTCGATCAAATAACAATGGAGACTATATTGATATAAGTGCCCTTCCTTAGTTATTATCAGAGCAGCGAAGAAATTCTATAAAAGAAGTCATACAAAAAATTTGATTTCCCACAGGGTTTGTTGCAAACATAAACAATCTCATATCAAAGAAAAGTGATTTTGGGCGAGGGATGAAAACACATGATTGACATACCTTAAGGTACTTCATGTTATTTTGTATTCTCTATATATTTGTATACTACATGTAGTTTTCATTGTATTATTCTCTAAAATATTGGAATGATCATTTTATAATTATCGTAGTACGTTCTACCTCTATCTCTCCCACACCACTTTGACAATAATGTCAAACAAGTTATATATGATTTTGGAAAATACATGAGGTTAGAAGCATTATTTGTTAGATTTGTTGTATAGATATTATATTTGCGACTTGTTTTACTTTTTCAGTAATTTATTACAATATTTTTTGTAATGTCTCATCTATATGTTTTGCATGTTGAATCACATTTTGGTGGTTGTCATCGAAAGAAATCAATAAAGAAGATATACAATATTGGAAGAGAAAAATTCTTCATCTTATGTGTGAAATTCAAAAGTGTTTACCTTTTACTTTTTTCAATGCACAAGAACACTACCTCATACATCAAGTTGAAGAGATTGAATTGTGTGGACCTGTACAAACTTGGTCAATGTGGATGGTTGAGAGACACCTGAAATTTTTGAAGGTTTTGGTTTGACAAAGAGAACATCCTGAGGGTTCTATGGTGGAGGGATATATGGTAAACCAAACCATGGTGTACATTAGTGAATATCTTCCTAAGTTTGCAGCAAAGATGCATGTAGATCGCATTTGGGACCCCAATGCCATTACCAAATGTGAAGGGGAGTACTTGATGGGGAAAGGTAGATTGAGGAAAGTGAGAGGTAATTATAAAATTTATTGTAGTTAATTAATTCTTATAAATCTTCAATTGAAGTTGTTTGTAAGTGGCCTTTTTTTTATATAGTTGGTCGAGAGTGGGATGCACTACAATTGTATATTGCAAACAATCTTGATTGTATGACGTTATGGATTGAACTGTGTCAAAAAAATGGTCACTCATTAACATGGGAAGGTGTTGCTTCATTGGTTAAAGAAGCTCATCGTAATGGAGATCCAATGTTATGCCAATGGTAATTGATCTAGCAATTGGTTTAAGAGGTGGATAGTTATGTATAAATTTATTAATCATGACCCATATGTTTAATACCAACTCACGATGCAAATGATTTTCACATGTTTGGAAAATTGCAGGTCAAGCACCACAAAGATATGTACTACCATGGCCATAAATTTTGCATAAAAAATTTGGATGACACAAAGAAAAGTTGTGATTCTGGGATAACTATAGTCTTCAAGGTCACTAATATTTCATCTAGAAATGACATGCATCCTCAAGAATCTCAAAACTGATACTATGACATTTTGGATGATATAATTGAGTACGACTTTGAATCTTTTAAATTAGTTCTATTCATTGCTAAATAGTACAGGCTACGACTGAATCAACATGATCCTGATAGAACTATTATTCAACATGATAATAGATTTACAATGATTAATACAAGGTCATTTGAGCTAGTTGGAGATGATCGCTATGTTATTCCAAGCCAATGTGAGCAAGTGTTTTACATAGAGGTTCCACAAAAATTGGGTTGGACCTTTGTTGTTAGACATGATCCAAGAGGAAGGCCAGTAAAGTATAACGTGATGGAAGAAGAAGAAACCGAAGAAGAAGAAGAAGAAGAAGAAGAAGAAGAAGAAGATGATTATTGTGATGATGATGATGATGATGATGATGACGATGATGGTGATGGTGATGGTGATGGTGATGGTGGAAATGATGGTGGTGCTGGTGATGATGATGATGATCATCATCATCATCATCATCATCATCATGTTGAGGATGATGATGACAATGATGGTCATGATGATGATGGTAATATTGATCTAGTCATACAAATTTTTTTGACTTATATGTTTTCATAATTAATTTATTATGTATTAAACTCTAATTCCATGGTACAATTAAATGAATGTGTTCATTTCTAATGATTACAACATATGTGATTTATGATACAAGTGTTTCAATTATCACTCATATATTTAATGTATTTATTATTTAACAAATTACCAATGTATTGCTTATGATGCTCAATTATTGGTGCTGATTACATGCATATATTTTGTGTGATTGTAACCCTTTGTGGAAATAGCCAATTGACATCATCACCCCTTTTTTTGACAATCCTGCATAACACATAAAGTAAAGGTAAGGAATTAAGAAATATACAATGATTATGATGAATGCATATTGTTCATGTTGTCTTCTATGTAATTTGTAGCATAGGTATCACGTAATTTTTGGCTAACTTAAGATAAATGATTCACATATGTAAGAAATTTAACCCCATTTACGAGGATCCTGCATAGTGACATGGATTGACAGGTATAAGTCAATACACCCTATACATTACATCAACATTACCCTCATTTAGAGAAATATCTCACTCCTTAACAACTATATCTATCATTTGATGGACTATTGGAACCACCTAATATGTACTTGTTAGGTCTGTCTTCCTCGAGTCAGGGAAATGCGAGAATAGAAGATGAAAGTGAGACATGTAGTAGGCCTAAAATAGGGAAATCAACCAGAGGTCAAAATATTAGAAGAAAATTAAATAAACACATGCAATTTTTCCTTGCTGAATGGGGGTCATGTTATTATGACAATGAGACCATAGATAACATTGAGGTTCCCTTGAGGTACACACATCTTCTGAAAGAATGGGTACCCAAGGAACTACCTCCAATTAACACTAATTTTTGTGTTAATGAGAGGATATATCGTATATCTCCATCATCATTACATGGTTTGGGCCTATTTTCCATGGATGACATAAATGTATGTTACAATAAAGTTGTTGAATTGATAGAGTTTTTCAGACCTTGTTACAATTACAATAATTGGATGCAAATTTTTTTATATAAAAAAGTATGCGTAGGTATGCATTGTCAATGAATTATATACAATGGAAAGAAAAGGATCAAATTAAAGGATTTGCTATATACATTGATGGAAGGCCAAAAGAAATAGGGAATATTGTAGGTTCTATAAATAGTACGTGACTTGGGTCAACTAATAAGAGTCCCAATCACATATTTGAGGCGCATGAGGGGAATCATGTTTTTGTATGTGCGATAAAATCAATAAGTGTAAGGAAAGAACTGCTAATAGTTATTAGTTGAATTGCATAGATACAAAAAAAGACACTATCATGGGGGTGGTAAGTACTATATACCATTTAAACTGACCTCCAATTTATGACTCCAATATACCATTTTATTAATAAGTTTTTTTTGTTAAGTCTATTACTTTCATTTCGCTGAATTTTTTATATTTAATCTTTGTCACAGGACGAGATGGATCCACCACGTGATGACAGAGGTGGGGATTTTACTCCCACCCATTCTTCAACAAAGGTAACCCTTATTGTAATTGTACAAATAATATAGAAGAAATTTTTTATATTATTATGTTCTTTTCTTTAGGGTTTTGGAGTTATTCTCATAGTTTTACTGATATTCCTATCACAGATTGTTGTTCAGGGAAAGGGAAAAGCACATGCAGAAACAATGCCCATAGTGTCAAATATGGATGATGCCATCCTAGATATCTCTAACCCCGTGTATATGGTCAAGAAATAATTACAAAAAATCAGTTCATAAATTCTTTGCATTTTGCTCAATCCAGATTCAAGTGAGGAATTGATGGAGAGGAAAGATGTATTGGTGCTACAATCATGTAATTTGGAAGTACGAGGTAATTAATCTTTAGTTATAACAAAAGTTCAATAAAGTTTTATATTTTATACTCTTTTATGTCATGAACTAAAATATACATGTGTTCTTACAGGATTTTTTTTTCTACTCAAGCAACTCCTCATAAACATCGTCGTGAGGCTGATACTAGTACAGGTCTCATAGGTAAAATAATCCTTAAGCTAACAGGTTACAAACTTCATTGGTCTTACTGATTAGAAATCTAGATTTTTCATTGGACGTACTAGTTGTTTTATTCAAAATCACATATATATCTTGACTCATCACTTCAAACTATACATTTAGGTCATGATGTATTCCAGAGGCCTCCTCCTATGAGGATGTCATTTATGACTTCAATGCCAACAACAAGGAGCATGCAAACATCCACGTTTGCACGGTCTATGCTTGGTAGGTCCCTGTTTTGCTATTTTTAGATTATGTGTTAGTCATGGTTTGATTTTTAATTTAATATTTAATGCATTTCATAGTGGAATAATTTTTTGTAGTACAAGATACACCTCCCCAGGATACAAAGACCAATACTGGTGATAATTTACCAGCGTTTCCTGGATCTACCCGTGTTGCTAGTACGGGAAAATTGTAGATGTCATTGTTGTTAAATGATGAAGATATGATTCCATTAAAATTACCTAAGCTTCCAAGTACTTTAAAATTATTATTATTTATATTCTAATTTTAATTTACTTATTCATAACTCATTTTGGATTGATGATCCCATGATGTGTTTGCAGGGAACGATGATTTTTATGAAAAGCTTAATGAGATGACATTGTTGCTATTCGGGCCTACCATAAGTACAAGGTGGAACATCATATGTTAACTAAACCTATCCCACTACTTTGATTTCATATAATTGCTAGAATATTTTTCATTTCATCTATTTATTGTACTATATTCAAGGTACACAACTTTAGTTAATTTTTTAGTTAACAACTTTTTTTTTCTTAAAAGGTGGAATTTACAGGATAAAAAATTAAAAGATTAGCTCATAAAATGTTTAGAGGAGCTCTTTGGAAGTAACATTTTTTACAGTGACAATGTTCTTTAGAGAACTTGCAAACATCTAAAGATTGTGAGGGACGCATACAGAAACTGTGGAAGGAATTCATTTTGGATGCAAATGAGAAAGTGCAAAGCGAAAGAGGAATTGCACTAGTAAACAACAATAGAAGGTATGAGATAGTATTAAGTAGAAAATAATTATGCACTAATTAGTGATGTTTATATTTATATAATCTAACATATTTCAAACATTTATAGACTGTAGGACACATCAAAGGCTACAAAGGCCAAAATAGAAAAGATTGGCCAACACAAACTTGGCTTTGGTGGTTATTTGAAACATCAAGAAAGAATTGTAAGTAGCAATAAATGAAATTTTGAATCATTATTTTTTATAAATTGCAAACAATTTTGTTCAATCAAACAATGCCTGCAGAATTGATGATATGAAGCCAAAAATGCAGGGCTTGGATTTTAATGTAGCGCCCATGGAAGAAGACAAAAAGATTGGCCTAAAGGAAGGCTATAAAGTTGTGGCTGAATGCCTACCCAAAAGCCAATAGTCTGTTGCATCGGTTTGAACACATAGGTAAGTAGGCCAAATGAAAATTATTTCAAATTAAATACTTGAGCGATAATCTATTTAATATTTACTTAACCCCTTTAGTGCATGACATTGCAATGCAGCCTTCTAATCTTTGTATAGAACCTCCACATGATGAAGACCCTGATGTGCATCACAATGATGGAATTATTAATTTTCTTTTAAACATTAATTATATAATTTTTAATACAAGTTAACATTTTAAATTGAAATTGGTGCAACCTTTCTTGTGTATATTTTAGAGCATGCAGAACGTCATGGTGAACAAGTGGAGGATAATCCAAGTGTTCACCATATTCGAGATGATGTGGCATTGTCAGGTAAATAAAATATCTGTTATGTTATTTTAATTTTTTTTTGATCAATTTTTATCTTATTTTAATTAATGAAATACTTTTAACACTAATATAAATGTTTTTCATCTAACCCATTTAGTTGTTATTGTAGCGAACCCCCCTTTGGCGCACCAGCGTCCTCTTATGTCACATAGGAGGAAGCATTTATTGGGTTCACAAGAACAAGAGGAGGGGAATGACAAAGATCTTGATGCTTAGCTTAGCCATTTCATGCAAAAAACAAATAAGAAACCAAAAATAAAAGATTTCAATAAACCTTTTTTGATAATATATTTACGTTGTCTTAATGAATGTAATTTTGTACTACTAAATATTGATGAATTATTGATGAATGTCCAATTGTTAATTAATTTTAGGTTTTATTAAATGTTATGTGATTATAATGATTGAATTTTATATTTCATAAATGTTAGAATGAATTTATAATAACTAAGAGGGGAGGGGTGAATCAGTTATCCTCAGGTCTAGATGTAGAAAATAAAAACTTTCTATACTTCAGATCTACTCGGCAGCAGTAGCATAAATCCACAACTTTAATCATGCAGTTTACTATCAATTGAAGTTAGCTCATAGTAACATAACAGTAAAGCAAACCATAAGCATTCACAAAAGTTGACACAAGTATTTAACATGGAAACCCAACATGGGAAAAACCACCAGTAACATGCTACCAAGTTTTCACTCTTCTGAAGTGATGCCCTATGAGGAGCCAACCCTGTGAAAGGTTACAATAACACACTGCTATGTGTGACCTGGTTAAATGATTTAATCACCCTATCAGGAGAGGCCTTGTTAGAGGACTTAGAACATTCCAATCTTAATGTCACCTTGTTAGAGGATTTATACAAATGACTGTTAAATCAACCTTGTTAAAGGATTTAACTGATACAATGGTAAGAAAGTAATCAGCAGTTGTGATCTGGTACATACAACTTACTTTGGAAATTCAGATCCAATTACATCTCTGATGTTAACTTACTGGATAGCCTGCATTGTCATTTCAATCTTCTGATCTGCTTAGGAATCCATCAAGTAATCACATATGCAACACTGTGCCTCTGTCTTTGCCTTCTTTTCTAGATCATGCTAAATAGTAAATCAACTATGCAAACTTTTTTTCATACACATACATTCTTCCACACACAATGAATAACCCCTAAGGTTATCATATACCTCTCTGTCTAGGTCAGATAAATATTTTTTCCACTTAAACAAGATTGTAGATCTTAGGTTAGGTCAGATCCAACAGATCATACCATCTTTGCATTACATTTACTTCTCCAAAGTAGTCTCTAATTAAATCTTGAAACCATGCATTAATTACAGTTACCCATACATTAAATGATGTGGATCAATCTTTGATTCACATTACATATCCCAATAAAATCAACTAAGTCGGCCAGGGATCTCAAATCTCATTATTAATCCAATTATTGTAAGTTGGCCAACATCACTATTTCCACTCGGCAATTTCAATGGTGCTCAGCATTGAGAAACTTTTTGCTTGTCACAAACAACTTTGCTTGGCACAAGCCAAACTTGCTCGGCATAGAACAGTCAGAAAAATTGTCTTTGAAAGATAAACAACAAATTACTTTGCCAGAGTGCCAACTAATCAAGTACCCTTTGAATTTCCTTAACTCAACCATTCACTTGGTCTTCTTGTTAAATCTTCTTCATCAATAGTAGCTATGGTACTCAAACAGATAATAATAGTCTCACCAATTAAGGTTTGACATCAATGACAAAATAATAATTGCTTGCAATGTCACTTTCCAACAATCTCCCTCTTTGGCATTGATGGCAACACAAAATATTAGAACAATGATTTAACAAGCATAGTTACCAACCAATCCAAAAAATTCACCTGTGTTCCTTGATATGAACGAATCTTCATTAATGTCTTTAGCTTCATTCTAATTCTTATCTATAAAACATTTCTCCCTCTGTGTTTGTAAACACACTATCATCATCTGTGTTTAATCATCTGTAGACTCCCTCTAAGTAGATAATCACTTCAATGTTTTCAATAGTAACTTTTGCCTCTATGTAATCTTTCCCTCTTTGTAGGTAATCTCTCCCTTCACTTCTTCCTCTTTATAGGTAATCTCTCCCTCTTTGACAACAATGCCAAAGACATCAATATCTTTATCATGTAGATCTTCAGTATCATGTTGATCCTGTCATCTTCAGTATGAATGATTTTTATTTTTTGTCCTTGTTCATCTTCACAACTTTAGCCAGCATCCTAAAGTGTGACTTATTGTGCATCAATGTGTCAGATATTCTGAATAAAATATTTGATGCAACAGTACCATATAGAACTTATTTAGCCTCAGTTATGGGAATCACCCCCAATTTACCTCGTAGATACTCATGAGCATACTTTCGTAGTGATTTTGTGAATATGTCTGCTAATTGTTCTTTAGTGTTCACATAATCCAGTCTCACTTCTTTACTCTGAACTAGCTCCCTCAAGTAATGATACTTGATAGCTATATGCTTTGTCTTTGAGTG
>MU223614.1:443370-461941 GCA_018584345.1 Thuja plicata | reverse complement strand
AAATGCAACAATCTCTCTTTCATTTATATTGGGAATGAGGATAGGAGAGACATGTCCCTTCATGGGACATGTCTATTCATTATTATTTATAAGAAAGGACATACCTCTTCCAACTAGTTATAATTTAATCAATCTTATAATGTTTCATCAATCAATTATTAATTAAGAATAATAATATAATAATATAATATTAAATATTAAATGTCATATGATTAATAATAATATAACATATATATTATATTATTATTAATCAACATATATTATATGTATTCTAATGATCATACGACTGAAGATACAAACATTAACAATCTTCATGTTGATATTGTGGTGACTGATCATGTATTGGGTGTTGATATTGTGGAAAAAAATATTTTCCCTAAAACGCATGTTATAAGCAGTTGAGATGCATAATGCATTGTAATGTTGGTGTACTATTTTGCTAGATAATAAGAAAGTTTGGACAAATGTGTAGGTGGACATAGCCTGGGTTTTGGGTGAACCATGTTAAATCTATGTTATTTGTGTTCAATTTTTTTATTATTTTATTTATGCATATATTTTATTCTTATATTAATCTTGATCTGTCAAAACCTAACAATTGGTATCAGAGAAAGGTTTGTTGCTATAGATTGACAGGACTTTCAGATTTGAGTGGGAGCAATAGAGGATTCCAAATCCTAGATTGAAAAATTCAACGGCTAGAATATTCAGTTATAGAAAATGTAGATGGAAGATTATCTGTATCAAAAGGATCTATGGAAGCCATTAGAAGGAAAACCAAGAAACAAGGAACTATGTCAGAAGAGGACTAGGAGATCTTGAATAGGAAGGCACTGGGATCTATTCAATTATGCCTTGCACCATCTATAAAATTCAATATATCAATATAAAAAATGACCATAGAGCTGATGGAGACATTGGCTAAGTTATATGAAAAACCCTCAGCTTTGAATACGGTATTTATTATGAAGCATTTGTTTAATATAAAAATGGGTGAGGGAGGATCTATAGAGAATCATTTAAATGAATTTAATACAGTCACCAGTCAATTTTCATCTGTAAAAATTTCATTTGATGAAGAGGTTAGGGCTCTCTTAATTTTATGTTCTTTACCAGAAAGCTGGAATAGCTTGGTTATGGTTGTAAGCAACTTTGTCTCTGGTTCCACTACTTTGAAATTTGATGAATTCGTTGGTTCTATCCTAAGTGAGGAAATGTGATGGAAAAGCATAGGTGAAACTTCAACCTCATTAGGTTTTGCTTTAGACGTGGAGAACAGAGGAAGAAAAAGTGAAAGAGGAAAAGGCCCTTCACATGACAAGTTGCGAGGGAATTCAAAGAAATGACGTTCTCAATCTAAAGGAAATAAAGATTGTTGGTACTATGGAAAGCCTGGTCACCTGAAGAAAGACTGTTGGCCTCAGAAAAACAAACAAGGAGACAAAAATGAAGATAATAGTAAGGAAGCTAATGTTGCAAGTACTACTTTATAAGATGCTTTAATCTTATGTTTGAATAATGTTAATGATTCCTAGGTAATTGATTCTGGTGCTTCATTCCATGCTACACCCCATAGAAAATATTTTCAAGATTATGTTCAAGGTAATTTTGGACAGGTATATTTGGGTGATGATGAGCCCTGTCCTATTGTTGGGAAAGAGAAAATAAAGGTCAAGTTGCCAAATGGAAATGACTGGATACTGCAGGAGGTAAGGCATGTCCCTAATTTAAGAAGAAATTTAATTTCTGCAAGACAACTGGGTAGTGAAGGCTGCATATCCATGTTTACAGACAATGTCTGGAAGGTCACTAAAGGTTCATTAGTAGTAGCTAAAGGTGCAAAGATAGGCACACTATATCTGTGTACTGGTAACACTTATCCTACCTTAGTTGATACTGATAATGTTAATGAAGGGAAAGATACTATAGATGTTTCAAGAACATATTCAAAAATGTGGCACCATAGGCTTGGGCACATGAGTGAGAAAGGGATGAAAAACCTTCACTCTAAAAATCTATTGCCATGATTGAAAAATATCAATTTAGAGTTCTGTGAAAACTATGTTTATGGTAAATAGAAAAGAGTCAGATTTCTTAGAGTTGGGAAAGAAAAGAAGAGTGAGAAGTTAGAGCTAGTGCATTGAGATGTATGGGGACCGGCTCAGGTATCATCTCTTGGTGGCTCTCATTATTATGTTATTTTTATAGATGATTCAACCAGGAAAACATGGGTATATTTTCTGAAATAAAAATTTGATGTTTTTGAAACATTTAAGAAATGTAAAGATTTGGTTGAGAATGAGATAGGAAAAAAGTTGAAGTATCTCAGATCTGATAATGGAGATGAGTATTGCAGGACAAACTTTGAAGATTACTGTTCTATCAATGAAATTCAAAGGCAAAAGAAAAATCCAGGAACCCCACAAGAAAATGGTGTGTCAGAAATAATGAATAAAAAAATCATGGATTGTGCAAGGACCATGAGATTGCATGCTGGACTACCCCTTCATTTCTGGGTAGATGTTGTAAAAATTGCAATCTATTTGATAAATATAAGACCTTCAGCCCCTTTGGATGGTGGTGTTCGAGAGGAAGCATGGACTGGTAAAAAGGTAAATTATTCATTTCTGAAAACTTTTGGTTGTGAGGATTTTGTCCATGTTGATAAAGAAAATAGAACCAAGCTTGATGCTAAATCTTAAAAATGTACCTTCATTGGATATGGAGTAGATGACTATGGTTATCGGTTATGGGTGTAGACACCTAAAAATGGTTCGAGCCTGCATATCTACATGTTTTAACATTTTTAGCATTACAATTGAAATGTTTTTTGTGACCTAATTATTCCTCTATGTGGCGCATATGATCTTTATTATATGGGGACATTGTGCCTTTCATCGATGATTGAATATTACAAAATTGTTCAATTATTTACAAACATTTCTACTATCTTTATCAAATTGATCATTTTCCTAATCAATTCTGATCAACCCTAAACCGATCCTATTCAATCATAAACCGATCCTATTTGATCCCAAACCATTCCAAACCTTCCTAAATCAATTCAAACTCATTCTATTCTATTCCTAATCACTTACATAATTGTTTGGATTCATTCCAACCATTCTAAGGCATTGTCCAAGATCATCGATGCCTAATTAACCCAATTTCCAAGCTGATCAAAAACCTATTTCAATTTGATCAATCTTGTCATCATTTTAGGAGCATTGTCCAAGATCATCAATGCTTCATATCCCCTTAATCATCTATTTGATAACATTGTCAAAGTTCATTGATGTTATCATTATCAATCTATCAATATCAATTCAATAGTGTTGTCTATGTTTGTCAATACTATTTCTAATCATTATCATTTCGGAAAAATTGTCCAAGATCATCAATGTTTCCCCATTTCAATTTCAATCTTATGATGCCATCAAATTTCATTGCCGCTTTTCAATCATTTCCAAACATCATTATGTGGGTGCATTGTCAAAGCTCATCGATGCCTCGTAATTTCCTAAACTATTTCGAAACCCTCAGAATTGATCCTAAACCTTATCAATATCATCAAAATCATTTCAATTTGACATCAACACCTTCAATTTGACCAATAATTCACTAATTTATGCCTTGGGATGAATAACCCATAGTTTATCCCTAGGTCCTAATTGAATAAATAAATAAACTTTATTTATTTCCCTTTTCCCTAAGTCTCAACAATTAATTAATTTTTATTAATTAATTGGCTATTTTCAGTTTATGAGATTTTCATAATTTCATAAATCTAATTATGGATTTTGTGAGGAATATTGAGGATATTGAATTATTAAATGGCTTATGATTCCTAATCCTACCTAATTTTCATATCCCTTAATTGAGGATTCACATCCCTATTAAGGTGCTTCATGAATATTCTCAATATCTCCTTATTTGTTCTCCCCCATATCATGCTTCCTAACATCTCACCAACCAAAATATGCATTTATGCATTGATTTTGTGCAGTCTCACCTAAATGACTCTCATTTTCTATAAAATGGGATGCATTTCAATATTTCAAGGTTAGATCACTCTCTCCTAGTATTCTCACTTGCAAACTTGGCTTTTGAATATTTGTGCACTAGTGTTATTGTCAAAAACCAAACATTAAATCTGATTATGGAGAAGAAAGGAGGACATGTGAGTTACATTTGGAGGGATTTCTTAGTATTTTATGTTTTATTTTTTATGAACTCTTGTTTTTAATGGCTTTCATGATAGATTAGATAGGTATCATATTATTTAGGGTTTTTGGTCTCCTAGATATGCTCTAATGCTTTTTTCTGGTCTTACATTTGGTGAACCCGACGTGTCTAAATGATGTGTCTTGTGTGATTATTTCAAACCTTAATAAAAATGACAATATCTTAAAAACACTCTCCTTAAAGAACACTTTTTCCAAATCAATATTCAAGAACAATCAAATGGTCACAAGAAACCTTGTCTTTGAGTAAACATATGGAACCTTGAACTTTTCACTTGGAACATTTTGGCATGCTTGATAGCCTTCATATTTCATGTTCATGACCTAATCTCCATGCATTTTGAATTTCAAAAAATTCCTTGCATTATAGACCTCATTTAAATCCTCATTATAGTCCCTTTTTCATAATTCCTAATCATAGTTCTCTTGCATGCATAGCTCATTTTTAGATCCTCCTTAAAAACTTTGCAAACAATCCTAGAAAGTATCCAAATCATAGAGCATTTCTTTATGGCACTGAAAATAGGATCTTGACTTTGTCCCCTTTTTGTCCTAAAAATTTAAAACCCCCTTCATTATAAATTGGTCATATTCCACCTTTTTCATGATGGATTTGAACTAAGCCTTTTTATAAAAATTGTCCCTTGTTCTCAATCCTAATTTTCAAGTCAAGATTCTTATTCAGCCTCATGAGGTTATGCTCTTAGATTTGTCTCCTTTCAAAAGATTAATTTTCAAAGTCCAAAAAACCAAAAACATAGTTGCATAAACATTAGGTTGCATAAGCTCCTTGCATTTCAAAAGTTTGCATTTCCAAAATACAAAAAATCCAAAAAAATCTTGCATTTGCATATAGGAATCATGTGAGTTTTTACAAGATCTCAAGCATCCAAAAGGCAAAAAGATCCTTATCTACCTATGTTTACAACACAACTTACCTTTTATCCAAGAGAAGGTGTTGCATATTAGAATCAAACTGTACTAATCAACATGCAACCATTGGAATAAGTACATAAAAAATTTCATGACTCAAGACATGTCACATTTCCTCAAGGACCTACTCCAAGAAATAATATATGCAACATGGGATATCCTTCAAATGCTTCCCCAAAGTTTGGTACTATTCAGTGGGGACCTCCCCAAACCTTTGAACCAATTTTTGTACCTATGCCACCTGGCCAAGGTAGTGTTCCCCCTACACCTGAGGAGGAATACCAACAAACTTGTCAAATCAATCAAGTCCAACCCAATTATTTCCAACAACAACCTACGCCAAACACAAAATTTGGGTCTTATCAACCTCCTCCACCACCACCAAATAATCATGATCCTAGAAATGCCTCAAGTCCCTCTTCAAATTCTTGAGACTCACACAAAACATTTTCTTCCTTCAAAGATTTACCTAAAGAGGAGATTGACAAAGCCGTTAAGAATAAAAAAAGTCAGCAAACATTAACGTATCTCATGACTCAAGATCCAAGATGATATATCAAAGCAATATGAAGGACAAATCCTCAATTATTCTTGGAATATCAAAATCCCCCATAATCTACTTTGGAATATAACCAAGCCTTAGTGGTTTGGGATAGAGAAAAGAGAGAACAACCCTTTGATGAGTCAACTATGGTGGCAACACAAAAGAGACAACTAAATGATTTAACTGTCAACATTCCTCCAAAGAAAAAGTATATACCATTGTATAATCCTTTATTTGAAGAGGTAGCACTCCCTCCTCCAGAGATGGTGGATGCTACAAATGTCCCTAAGAAAAGCCCTCAAAGAACACAAAAGATTGATTTTAAGAATCGCTTTCCTAAAGGATCAAATGAAACGTTCGCATTTCCTCGGGGAATGCCAGATATACCCCCTTTTGAAGAAACACAACCAAGTGGTCCTCCTTTGGTAGCACATACAATATTTCTAGGAAGTACTTCAAATGAAACAACATCCAAAGGACCATTCAATGAACCACTAAGGGTACCCACATTTGATCTATCTAATGTGGCTACTACAAATATACCAAATCAATTGCAAGATCAAAAGAAGAAGAGCCTTGTGGATATCACACCAATTCCACCTAAGGTGACTCAACAAGAACATGTAATACAACAAGGGCAACAAGCCTAAGTGGCTCAACAAGCACCACCTATGGATGTATCACAACCAGTGCAACAACAATTTGCAACCCAAGTTAACATGATGTCTCAAGCACAACCATCACAATGTAAGACTACAAATATTGATGGTATACTTGCACCACTTGGATTTAAACAAGATCATAACATGAAACAACCAACAATGCAGATGGGTCAAGAATCTCATCCTGTCACCCAACATGTACAAGGTCAAAAGGTGCAACAAGTGCACCAAAAACAACAACATATCCAATAGTATGTACAAAAACAACATGCTCTACAATAGAAATATGCTCAACAATAGCAACAACATGCTCTACAACAACCGTATGGACAACAACAACAACATTCTTTACAATAAAAGTATGCTCAAAAACAACAAAAACAACATGTTCAACAATAATGACAACAACAACATGTGGTGCAAACTCAAAAACAATAGTATGCACCAAGATATCAACAACAAGTTTCTCAACCTTACTATGTGACACAAGGTCAACAATATAATCTTCCACCAATAAATCAGAAACATGTGGAAGATCCTCAAAAACATGCTAGACAACAAGTTGCTCCAGTCCATGAAATCTCATCTGAATCATAAGAATCAGATCGGACCTCAGAATATAGTCGACGTTCAATCTCTTCTAAGTGGATACATCGTTCTGATACATGTAGAAAATCTGTGAAGACTTCGCAAAATGATGAATTGATTCAAAAATCCAATGCTTGAAGAAACAACTAAATGATCTACAATTCAAGGACAAGAAGACACTTTATATGGAATGAGACCTATGTCCTAATCCATTTGATCCAAGCATTTACATGCCTCCTTTTCCAAAGAATTTTTAGGTACCCAAATTTGAAAAGTACAAGGGAAAAGTTAATCCAATCGATCACATTCGGGAATTTTATACATCTTGTATTGAGGTTCATAGTGATGAAACATACCTCATGTGACTCTTTCCTTGAAGCCTTGGGGTTCAAGCAATGGAATGGTACTCTAAATTACCTAGCAATATTAGGTCTTGGAAAGAATTAGCTGACAAATTCATCTCTCACTTTGCGTTCAACATATCAAGTGAGGTTATGCTGACTGATTCGTGCACAACTAAGAAAAAGGTTGGAGAATCGTTTATGACCTTCCTATTGTGATGGAGGATTTTGGTTAGTCAATGTCCTTTTGATGTGCCAAAAGAACAACAAATACAATTATTTATCCAAAATCTGGTACCAAAGATGATGTATGAACTCAAAATCAAATGACCAAGTACTATTCAAAAGCTCATGAGAAAAGGAATTGACATTGAAGATGCTCTTATTGAAAAAGGAGTACTAAAGATCAACAAGGAAAATCATAATGCGAGCACATCAAGTGACAAGCCAAAATTTTGGTATCGGAGTAAAAATGTCACAAATGATGGCCTTGTTGATGCACAACTAGTCAACGTGACACAACAAAAAGTGAGTCTCAAAGGACCTACTATTAAAAGCATGCAAACAATGACTCAAGTGCCACCTCTAGCACCAAATCCAACACAACCTCAAGCACAAACAAATGATACCATGCAACAAAATTGGCAGTGTCGACCACCAAGAAATAAAGATGGACCGCAAAGACAATTCACGCCATTGGGTGAACCTCTTCACTCGGTGTTGCAACAGTTATTGGAAAACAATTATATTCAATTACCCGAGATCTAAAATCCATAGCAGTTAAACCCCCTTGGTGGGATGATACCAAATATTGTGATTATCATCAGATAAAGGGACACAAAACCAATTCATGCTACCAATTAAAACATAAGGTCCAAGCCCTCATTGATCAAGGTGTGATTGAAGTTGAACCCATGATGGGATCTTCTAATACTCACCATACTATTTTCACAAACCCTTTGGTGGATCATGAAAAGGGAAATGCCTCTACATAGAATTCAAATTCCAAGAACAATGTTAATTATACTCTGACTGACCATGACTATACCATCAATTGCTTCTCTGAGGCTGATTCACATGTGTCCACTCTGACCTTCCAGGATAGTAACCCTCCATGCACAGTCACTACCCATCATACCAAGGTTATTGTGCTTGGCACACCATCCAAACCCAAGGTACCTCCAGATTATAACCTTTTCGACCATCTTGGTAAGACCCCTGCCTTGATATCAATCCTTGATTTGCTGCACACATCCCCCCAGCACAAGGAAGTCCTTGAAAAAGCATTGAAAGAGTCCACTATTCTGACCGACATTGACACTAACCAGTTTCAGGCCATGATGGGGCACTTCTCTACATCCTAGCATGTCACTTTTTTAAAATATGATGTTCCACACGACTAGCTTAGCCACAATGACCCTCTCCATCTTGAAGTCTTTGTCCATAGTGCCAAAATATGGTGATTCATGATAGATGGTGGAGCAAGACTTAACATCTGCACTTTAAAGGTCATTCTTGATCTTGGCTACAATGAGAGTGATATTGATCTCTCTAGGAGAATCACAATAAAGGAAATATATGATATTGAATGTCCTTCCAAAGGAGTCATCATACTACCCATTAGAATTGGTCTGGTTACTAAAAAAACATTGATGCAAGTCCTGGATCTAGACTTGCCCTATAACATGATCTTAGGATGCCCATGGATCCATGCCATGAAGGTGGTTCCCTCTATGTACCATCAATGTTTGAAATTCTTTCACAATGGAGATGAGATCACCATCCCAGGTGATTGTAACCCTTTCCAATTTTGTGCTAATCTAAGAGAAGGGCCCTCCCAACAGGTGCCTACCAACAACAAAGCTGCTCCATCTAGTTCCTCCAAATATATTGATGCAGCCACCCTTGAAAACATGGTCAAAGGAAAGATGAAGATTGAAGATAAAGGGTGTGGAGAGTATACCATGGCACAAGCCTTTCATATTGGGAAGCTTCCTCTTTCCTTGAAGTCTTATGGAAAACCTAAGTTATTGCAAGCACAACCACCCAAGACTACCATGAAGGTTATGCCCTCACCTACATTCACTCTATGGGGAGGTTTACATGAAGGACATGTATATGACAATGCATCTAGCTGGATTTTCCAAGACCAACAGAAACAAGAACAAGAGCGCACTGAGATACCCATTGAAAGATACGGGCTTGGATTCACACTCATGCAAAAAAAAGGCTATGATGGCCATAGTGGTCTTGGAGTACATAAACAAGGGATTTTTGAACCTATTTCTACAAAAGGTCATCCCCTTCATCTGGGCATTGGATTCAAACCATTACAAATTGGCTCTTCGAATGCCAAAATGGACTCATGTAAAAATGTGGAGGTTTTAAATGATGAAAAGGCATCTATGGTTCCCCATTCTGAGTACACTACTGATTCCAATGAGTGGGAATGGACATCCTATTCCTCTAGTTCTTATGATATTGACCATGTCTTCCCTGAAGGGGATGACCTACCTATCATATACAAACATGTTAACACAATTCCCCCTTTGGTAACCTATTCTGATCCCTGGTCTAGAATTTTTTGGGATCCCAGTCCTGAACCTTCAGTGCATGAAGTCTCTGACTCTGAAGACACTGATATTTACATCTTTTCTTTTACCTCTAGCATTGAAAACATCTGCACCACTGACAATGACATCCCCCTAGTCTATCCTAAAATTATTTATTGGGAAAAGCAAGGATAACCGAGCTTGGATTGCTTTGAAAATGATGAAGCAATAGTAGAATGCTTTGAGCTCTAAGAGGGCATGCCATCTGGCGACCACAAAGTAGGGTTCTCCATTGACCTTGTTGCTATAGCATATTTTGGGGATTCAACTCTTTCTTCCAGTCGCAAAACTGAAAATGATAAAATCAAAAAAGAAAAAAAGAAAAAGAATAGGTCCTCTAGTGAAAAATAAAAGGTGCTAGTTGACCATGCAAAAGTAAAAACAAAGGATGTATATGAGGGTGAAAAACTCTTTGAGGCACCTGAGGATAGAAGATTGGACATACCCCCTCCAAAGGAGAAGTCAAAATTTCTCATTGAAATGACTGAGGAAAAAAACTTGGGCACACCAAAAAACCCCAAGATCATACATTTTGTAGCCTCACTCTCACCAGAAGAGAAGGATGAATTTGTTAGATTCTTCCTTGAGTGCTAGATTAATTTTTCCTAGTCCTATGCTGACATGCCTAGCCTAGATCCTGAGTTAGTTCTTCACCGCCTCTCTCTGAAGCCAGGTGTGAATCGAGTCAAATAGAAGATAAGAAAAATGCATCCCCAAATAGCTCTACTGGTAAAAGTAGAATTGAAGAAGTTATTGGATGCAGGTTTTATCAGATCTATAGATTATGTAGACTAGATTTCCAATCTGGTACCTATTAGTAAGCATGTTGGGGGCATACAGATATGCACTAATTTTTGTGATCTAAATAAGGCATTCCCTAAAGATGATTTTCCTCTGCCCAACATCGACATCATTATCGACATGAATACAGGCTATGAGATGTTGTCACTGATGGATGGCTTCTCTGGTTACAACCAAATATGGATTGCTTCCAAAGATCAACCCAAGACAACTTCACATATCCTTGGGGAACCTATTGTTGGAATGTCATGCCCTTCAGCCTCAAGAATACCAAATCCACTTATCAATGAGAAATGACCACAATCTTCCATGAGTTCATGCACATCTTGATGGAATATTATGTTGATGACCTCCTCTGAAAATCTACAACCAGGAAAGATCATTTGAGTATTTTGGCTAGAAGCTTTGAAAGAATGGAAGGATATAAGCTTCACTTAAATCCTAAAAAGTGTTTTTTTGGAGTTGTTTTTGGAAAAATCCTAGGCTATATCATCTCTCAATGAGGTATTTAAGTGGATCTAGAAAAGGTGCAAGACATTTTAGAAATGCCTCTGCCAAACACTCTAAGGAAGATGATAAGTTTACAAGGGAAACTACAGTCCATCCGCCGGTTTATTGCACAACTCACAGATAAATGCCAGTCATTTCAAAATATTCTGCATAAAGGTGTGACTTTTCATTGGAATGAAAAATGTGAGCGCTTATTCCAACAACTGAAATATTATCTATTGCATTCACCAATCTTGATTCCTCCCATTCCAAGAAATCCATTTATCTTGTACATTTCTACCACCGAAATGGCATTGGGCACTCTTCTTGCATAGCATGATGAACAAGGATGAGAAAGAGCTATTTATTACATTAGCAAAACTCTGGTTGGATACGAATTAAACTACTCACCCATTGAACAAGCCTATCTTGCTATGGATTTTGCAACACAAAAGTTAAGACATTACATGCTACACTAGAAAACCATGCTTGTGTCCTAGATTGATCCATTGAAGTATCTTCTAGGAAAATAAGCTCTCATGGGTCACCTAGCCAAATGGGTCATGCTCCTAAGTGAGTTTGACATAGAGTATGTAGACAGAAAAGAAATAAAAGGCTAGGTGATCACAGATCAGCTCGCTGAGACACCAGCTCCAGATGATCATTCGTTGCTTTTAGAATTTCCAGATGAGTCCTTTTTTGCCTTCAATGACTCTAATGAATGGAAAATCTATTTTGATGGCTCACACACTCGGCATGGATTGGCAGTAGGCATCATGTTTTTCACCCCACAAGGTGATGCCATACCAAAATCTTACAGAATCACATTTGCATGCACCAACAACATCGCCAAATATGAAGCGCTTGTTACTAGACTCAAACTTGTTATTCAATGGAAAATCTAGCACCTCAAGGTGTATGGTGATTCTCAATTAGTCATCTGACATATCACTGATGACTATGAAACCAAAGATGAAAAGTTGGTGCCTTACAAATAGTTGGCTAACTTTCTGAAGGAGCAATTTGTCACAATCAGTTTCCACCAACTTCCACGGGTAAATAACAAACAAGAAGATGCTATGGCCACTATTGCATCTATGATCAACATGCCAAATGTTGAAGAGAGATGTGAATTTCTTGTTGAGTAGCTATTGCTTCCAGCATTTAACATTATGCAATGTGAGCTCCTGTGTTATATTGTTGGTCCTGATTCCCCTTGGTATCAAGATGTTTACAATTACCTACATGCCCAGATCTTACCCCCCACCCTATTCCAGAAAAAATGATGAGCTCTTCTCCATCAAGCCTCCCGTTATGTCATTGTCGGTGATACCCTTTATAGGAGAGCCTATGACCAAACCCTACATAGATGCCTTGATTCATGAGAGGCTGACACTACTTTACATGAGGTCCACGATGGTATTTGTGGTGGAAATTTTAATGGTTTGAGTCTTACCAAGAAGCTGGTTTGAGTAGGATATTATTGGCCCACCATGGAGCAAGATGCTCATAAATTTGCTAAAAAATGTTACAAATGCCAAATTCATGGCAATTTGATTCATGCTCCAGAATAGGATCTACAACCAGTGGTTTCTCCATGGCCCTTTTCTCAATGGGCATTTGACCTTGTAGGGAAGATTACACACCTATCTTCTGATGGCCACAAGTATATCATCATAGCCACTGAGTACTTTACCAAATGGGTGGAAGCTATCCCTATGACAAACATCACCAGCAAGAAAATTTCCAGATTCATCCTAAATTATATCATTTTATGTTATGGAGTTCCTCTAGCCATCATTACAGATCATGGTCGCCCATTCCTAAACAAAGATGTTACAAATCTTTGTGAGAAATTAAAAATCCATCATGGATTTTCTAGCATTTATTATCCATAAGGCAACGGCCAAGCAGAGGCTTCTAACAAAACAATCATTAAGATCCTCCAAAAGACTGTCAATGATGCTGACCATGATTGGCACCTACAACTAAATCCAGCTTTGTGGGCCTATAGAACAAGCATTCACACCCTCACTGGTGCTACTTCATACTCTCTATTCTATGGTGTTGAGGCCACACTACCCCTCGAGGTTGAAATACCATCACTGAGAGTATCCTTAAAAGGCATTGTTGATGATGACCAGTACAAAGTTTCTAGATTACATGAGCTCAAAATGCTTGATGAGTGGAGACAAACTACCTTGGTACACTTTCAATCCTATCAAAACCATCTCAAATGGAGTTAAACTAATAAATTCTAAGCTCGCCATTTTAAGATCTGAGACTTGGTTCTAAAGATGAATTACAAAACCCAGCCACATAGAGAGAAGGATGAAAAATTTGAACCAAATTGGGATGGCCCTTATATAGTCACAACATCATATGGGTCTGGAGTGTATCAGCTTGTAACACTGGAGGGAGAACCATTGCCTAAAGCACTGAACAACATGCACCTCCATAAGTATTATGCATGATCCTAAAAAAGGTACAAAAAAAATTGCAAAAAATTTCTGAAAAAATATCAAAAAAAGAGAAAAAGAGAAAAAAGCAAAAAATAAAAAAAGAGAAAAAAGAAAAAAAATCAAAAAGAGCAAAAAATGGTTGTCTTGATGAAAACCTGGTAAATAGGCATCTTGGCACGCAAAAATAGAAATCAAGAGAAAAATCCCGTCCATAAGTAAAACCTGGCAAACAGGCGCTTTGGGCAAGTACCGTGGTGAAAAGCTGGCAAACAGGTGCCACACGTAGTAATTTGTTGCACCAATGTCTATCATGATTACACCTGGCATCCTGATGTCCTTTCCCAATCACATCTTTTGATTTGCATCGAACCTAGTGCCCCTTTAGGGCCTATAACTAGTTGATCTTCTTTGTCTTACCCTTGGTATACCCAGTCTATCTGTCCTTTTGGCCTCTGTACATAGCCTCTTTGTTATCTGGGGGAAGATTCCTAGCATCGAGTGTCTTTGAATTTGAATTTGAACTAGGGGAAAGACCTTGAACGTGGCTTATCCTAAAAATCCAAATAAGCAGCTCAAAATTTTAAAAAAAATCAAATAATGTGCTGAAAAAATTGCTAAAAATCAAATAATGTCCTAAAAAATTGCTAAAAATTAGATATGATCTTGAAAAAATTGCTAAAAGTTCAAATATGATGCTAAAAAAATCCTAAAAATCCTAAAAACATCATCACAAAAAAATCCAAATATATCAAAAATCTCTTCGAACATCATGTTTGCAAACATCAGTGGCAGATTCATCATCCTTCTATGCTTAACAAAATAATGTTCTAAAAAATGTGATCTGAATCATTATGACTCAACATTCAATCAGGTTGGACTCTTCAATCTTTCAACCTTTTCTATCAATCAATCTATCCAAGTTATCAATCAATTATCAAATCAGTCAAATTGCAATCTAAGCTATCAAACAACAAACAATTAATGCAAATAACAAAAGACCAAAATGGATGTTGGCTCACATTGTTCAGTGAGTGTTGTTTATTTTCTTTTTTGATCATGTTCCTATGCTACTCGATGATATTATCTGAACTTATGAGAGTAGTCGGGATGGTTCATGACCAGTTGTTTTCGCTTTACTTTTTCTGCATGTTTGATGATCTCATGAAATTCTGGGGCATGTTGGCTACATGTTTTGGGATGAGAAGATAATCCTCTATCTGCATCATGTTTTTTTACGCAAAAAGGATGAATTTATCGCTCTCGCTTTTGTGCTACAACGCGCCACATCTGCTTTTGCAATATCAAAATAATCTCTTATAATACAATTGCACTTTTGAAAGCCAGCCTCTTTCCACTAACATTTCTTTGTCTAAATTCCACTTTCTGCTAACAATTCTTCAGTCAGTCCTCGTAGTCGCCTTGGTCTAGTACTCTGGTATATCAAAAATAGGTGCATCCCGCATACATACATTCATAACTAGGAAAAACAACAAAAATATGTGCATTTTTGCATTCATTCATTAATGAGAAAATTTTCAAAAATACATTTACATTTTGCATTCATACATTTCAAAAAGCAAAATGACAAAACAATGCTTGCATCCATAAACATATTGTTAGAATAGTCCCAAAGGATAACTGAGAGGGGGAGGGTGAATCAGTTATCAGTAACTTCAGTTATTTTACTTCATTAACTTTAGAATACAACAAAGTAAATGCTTAATCAGATAACACAGTACACAACACACAATTTGATTATGGGGAAACCAAATGGTAAAAACCCTGGTGGGAATTAGCACCCACAATAAACTATACTTGTTTATAGTAATCCCTGTTAGAAGATATTTCAACCCTGTTAGGAGTTGTACATTACAATGCAATAAGTATAGTGACCTAGTTAAGGATCAGACCTTGCTAGGAGTCTTTTACAAATAACCCTGTTAGGGGTGGTGGACTCACTGTCCAAAAGCTCACTTCTTGATGGTGAAGGCTACAACCTTATGTATAACAGATATGCACTATATCTGATGATGAACTGTAGAGTAGAATTTCTATATTGATCAGTTCCAGTGTATTAAAATCTTTCACTTCTTCTTCATATAGACTCTTGATGAATGAACCACACCTCATCTTCTGCTCTGAACATCTTCTGTCTCTTTTCATATCATTCACACTTAGCGTTCACAAAATAACTACTGTAAGTATCTTCTCCAAATTACAAGGTCATGTCGGCTCTTAGAAACACTTCAAAAACATCTTAGTTAGCTTAACTAAGCATGCAAACAATATTAAGTCCGTGCAAGTCAAACTGAACAGACACAATGCTTCACTGAGTCGGCTTCACCAAATCAACTCACACAACATGATCTTGATGTAATATGATAGGCGCATTTAACCAAAGATAGTTAACTCATAACTAACCATGAATATACACACACATATCCTAAATATAGGCACAACTCAAGAAACATGTTATATACGTTAGCCCTAAACAATTACACTTCCAGAACTATAACTACCAAAAATAGAATTGCATAACTTTACTAAAACATCATATTTGGGTCTGCGTGTATGAAAATAACATAATAAACATGTCAACAACATGTATCTATCCACACAAGTCTTCACATCATCATTCTGATAGGTACATAAAGAATTACTACTATGTATTATATGTTGTCATCAATGACAAACATACAATCAATCAACTACTCAGAATCAAATCTCCAACAATCTCCCCCTTTGACATTGATGGCAACATATGATATCAAAAACATCTATTGTTCATGGTGTCCTCTTTCTTTTACAATATTCTCAATATCCTCATCAAAAGATTTCTCTAAACTGCTGCAGTTTCTTTGACTGTGTTTTTGTTCCATGTATATACTCCCCTAGAGTATATGCTCCCCCTTAGTACATAATCCCCCTTACTATATACTCCCCCTTTGACATCAATGGAAAAGGGAACCATAAACCATTAGGCATAGGTACTAGTCTAGAAGTAGAGTGGTCAACCATTCATTAGTCACTTAATGACTGATGTTCTTTCTGCTTCTCCTAAACAGACTCAGGAGAGGGAATTAATCCCAACTTCTCCTTGAGATACTCAAAAGTATCCTTTAATAAGGGCTTTGTGAAAATATCTACCAACTGTTCTTTGGTGCTCACATAGTCCAATTAAAATTCTTTGTCTGCAACCTTTTCTCTTAAGAAATGGTACTTGATCTCTATGTGTTTTGTCTTTACGTGCATCACAGGCTTCTTAGACATGTTGATAGTGCTAGTATTGTCACAGTGAATAACAATAGGATAATCAACCTGAATGCCAAAGTCTTTAACCATCTTCTTGATCCAAACTATGGTCGAACAATTCAGTGCTACTATAACATATTTAACTTTTTCTATTGACTGAGAAATACAGTTCTTCTTCTTGCTTATCCAAGAAACCAACCTGTTTCCAAGAAAAACTGCTCCTCCTGAAGTTCTCTTCCTGTCATCAATACAATCTTCCCAATTTGCATCTGTATAAACATGAATTTGTACATTCTTTGATTTTGGATACCATAAACCATAGTCTATAGTTCCTTTTAGATATCCGAATATCCTCTTGATTTCCATTAGGTTATTTTGCTTGGGTTTAGCTGCAAATCTTCCAACAATGCCAACTACATTAGATATGTCAGGTCTAGATTGAGTTAGATAAATGATTTTACCAATCATAGATTTGTACAATGTCTTATCAACTACTGTGGAGTCATCATCTTTTGAAATCTTGCTTCCTATTATCATGGGAGTGCATACAGGCTTACAATCATCCATCTAAAAAGTATTTAGTATTTCCTTCACATATTTAGACTGAGTAATGAATATACCTTTATATGTTTGCTTTACATTCAGTACCAAAAAGTATTTTATAGGACCAATCATGCTCATTTCAAATTCATTCTGCATTTCTTTTGCAAATGCATTACTAAGCTTGTCATTACCCCCAAAGATAATGTCATCAACAAATATAGCAACTAATAATAATCCATCAGATGTTTCTCTTGTGAATAGGTCATAATCTCCTTCTCCTTTCTTGAATACAATCTTGGTAAGATAACAATCAAGTCTCTCATACCAAGCTCTTGGGGCTTGTTTAATACTATAGAGTGTTTTCTTCAATCTTTATACCATGTCTAGTTTATCTGAAAGATTAAATCCTTTAGGCAGTTCTATGTAAACTTCTTCATTCAAGTCACCATTCAAAAAAGATGATTTTACATCCATTTGATAAAATTTAAAGTCTTTAAATGTTGTGTATGCCAAAAACAACTTAATGGCTTCCAGTCTACTCACTGGGGAAAAAGTATCAGTGTATTCTATTCCTTCTCTCTTCGCATATGCTTTATATAGCAATCTTGCTTTGTTTCTTACTACTGTACCATCTTCATTCATCTTGTTTCTGAATACCCACTTTGTTCCAATCACATTTTTGTCATTGGGTCTAGGGACCAATTCCCATGTGTCATTTTTGATTATCTGATCTAATTCTTCTTTTATTGCATTCTTCTAGTCAGAATCATTACAAGCATCTTCAATACTTAAAGGTTCAATCTAAGAAAGTAAACATACCTCTTCATCCATTGCTAGAATTTTTGCTTTTGATCTAGTCAAAGCATTGTTTCTCTGATCTCCAATGATATCATCTTTAGAGTGGTATCTAGATGTGAATTTTGGAACTTTAGGTGTGTCTTCTTCTTCTATAATCTGTGATTCTTCTCAGCTCGATTCAGGGTCATTGCATGAGACATCAATGCAATCAAACATTTCTTCAATAACAATATCTTTGCTACTAGGCCTGGGTTCATCTTCAATCATAGGTGCATATTCATAGTATCTTTCTTGAACCATAA